>JACEEZ010006738.1:0-49268 GCA_016584305.1 Chionoecetes opilio
CGGACTCTTCATGAGACCTGAGCATTAACTCTCCTCACTGGATCCTATTAATGAATTATCCTACACTACGTAACATACCGCTAATTTTATAATTATCCATGGAAGATATATATATATAGGAGAGAAAAGGTGAGAGTACTGGGTTGTGTGTGTATTCACAATGACCATATGGCTTGAAGAGGGACACGAGCGAGCCTCTTCCCACAGGAAGGATGAATGGAGACTCCTCCGTCGAAACCTATGAGAAGGATGGATGGAGACTCCTTTAATAATACTTATAAGGATGGGTAGACCTCCTTTACGTTAGCGTAAACTAAACATTGTTACCCATATTTGAAAATATAGATAACAAGGAAAAGGGGGGGGGGGGAAACAGGAGCGCAGGCCGGCGACTTACCTATGAGAAGGATGGTTTGGAGACTGGGCGTCTCATGGGCGTTATGGCCCTCCGCACAAAAGGGGAGTTGTTTGAATGGTCTCGCCGTGACCTCAAATGAAGAGCTTATAATCCCGAAATAACTATTTAAATAATGAAAACTCGCGTACCTAAGAAAAGGCTGCCTATAATACAGACCTGTTACTTTGATATAGAAGAATTTAATATGCTTAATCTAATATCCGAGAAGGGTGTGATTTGTTTTCACGTCAAAAGTCAGAACGCATTTTCAAGAGCGAGAGGGTATGGAAGTGTTTCTTAGAAATTTGGTAGACTTTCAATTTAGCGCGTATCTTTACTAACACGTCCATGTATGACCATGACCGATAACGATAGGGATTATTTTGAAAGACATTAAGAATCTGGGAGTGTTACTCGGTCTGATCAGATAGCTGGGGAAAGATGAAAAGATTTGAACTCATTAGTTATCACTGATCGCGGAATAATTATCCCATGGATTTTGCCTCGTCGGGGGGGGGGAATGGAAGGAAGGAAGAAAGAAAATGGCGGAGAGGAAGGAAAGAAGATAAACAAAATGGCGGTTTAGAAAGAAAGGCGATGAGTCACCCGTGAAACTAAAAAATGAACTACTTACAAGACATAGCTCGGGAATTATATGATAATAATTCTCATACTATCTCTCCCGAATAATGGGCATTACACTATTGTATCGCAACACTTGACACTGTTGCCATACAAGCCTATCACAGTGAATATTACCCACAATATCATTGAGCGCAGAGTTTAAATAAAGAAAACTATGTACCAGCCGCAGTGAACCCTTAGATAGCTGAGAGACCGTATTTGTACCAGCCGGCAGTGAAGGGGTTAACTACACAATCTATATTAATAATAGTGTTATTTACCAAATAAGCAGTACATGAGAACAGCAGGGCTGTAATAAGCAATAATGTAAAAGGCTACTTGGCATCATGTCGGTGAGGGAGAGGCAAGGAGGGTAGGGATGGGGTGCCGTGCGAGGCTACGTCAGCTGTGTCCTCCTTCTCCTGCCCAGATTATGCGGCAGTGTTTAGTTTGAGAGTGAACTCTAAGGACAATGCCGTACTCTTATAGTAACGTGGAGCTCATTCCACAGTTCATTCCCCCCACCTCCAAGAGAAAAATAGTTCCTTCTATAATGCCAGAATATTGTAACATTCTCTTTCCTCTCTCTCCTCTTCTCTCCTCCCCTTCCCATTTTCTCTCCTACTGTTTTCCCCCCCCCCTTCTCTGCTCCTCTCCCCTGTCTTTCCCTTCCCCCCTCCCTTCTCTCTATAATGCTAGAATTACACATAGTGTCCCCGAGATACATTGTCTCTACAGCGTAGTGAAAGGTCTTAAAACAATTTATTTCTTTATTCTAGGCAAGTGAACATAGGTACAGTTGTTTAGGTGAGGAATTTTATCTTTTGTAACAGGTCTATCATATTCTTTCTTTCTTTCTTCTTTCCCTACCGAGTTCTATCATATTCTTTCTTCTTTCCCTACCGGTCTCCCCCCAGTACACGACCAACGAGTCACTTACCTATGTGGATTTTTAACTTCGCGGAGGCAATGTTATATAGAAACACCTCTGAATTCCACTAACACCATTTCTAGATTGACCAATTCCCTTAAATTTTTAGGGTACTTGAGGTCAGAATACAGACCCTGTTTGCCTACAGACAGACAGACACAGACAGTAAGATCGCTAAAATTACCACGCATTTCCCGCCCTTAACCTCTCTCGAAGCATGTTCACCCGTGGGAAACTCAGTCGAATATATAAGTAGGTTTCGGATTCATAACGAGTTAAAATAATCTTTCCAGTCAAATTTTTCTAATCATATTGAAAGCCATTATTACCCTATTACTCAGTAGTTATCCCTCGCTCCCACACCCTTCCCAGGCGTTAAACGTTCGATAACCAGATTATTTAAGTCAATCAGATAACGTCCGGACGCATCCCTCTTTTCGCGCGGGTGTGTTCCCTTTCTGTGTTGCACCACGAGGAGTTCATTCTCTTCCTCGCCGTGGTTAAGGTAAGACTTCCGTAATTTCCCCTCCACTTTTCCCCTTTGTGTTGGATATATATATTTGGAGAAATTGCAAATACTCTAACGGATATTCATCAACAAGTAGACCACACATCACATCATTACAAGTGTTAATTGAGATTCATTCTCTTCCTCGCTGTGGTTAAGGCGATTCTACAGTCAACTCAACCCTTTGAGATGAAGGCCACATGGTCACTTCGCACAAACACACACGACTCCCTCACTCCCTTCCCCTTTCATAATTACTCGGGCTGTTAGGATCATTTTGTGTTAGGTAAGTGGAAAGCAAAGAAGAGAAAAACCCACCACTATAAGAGAAATAAGACTTCATAGTGTGCTGGAAAGAACCGTTGGAAGGTCCTTCAGTTGACTAACAAGAGGAAAATCAGAAATAAATTAGTGACGCGTTGTGGCGTTCATTCACGGAAAATTCTTCTTGGAAAATGACATTGAAACTCTTACAGTGATTCGGAAGAATAGGTCTTATTCGCAGTGACGCGTAGAGTCAGAAAACCACGCATTTATCTCCACATGTATCAGTCTTAACCCAGTTATCTGCAAATGATATTTCCTATTAGCATTTGGAAAATGTTACATTAGTTCATAGTGAAATCTCCCATTGAGACGTGTGCTTACCAAATATTAAAGCTGTATTAATATGACTGAATCTAGATAGTTTTGTTCAACCCAAGGTGACATACACGGTGTGTTGCGGAAATACTTATCCACAGACCTTCGAAAGTAATTCGGTGTTAACTCAGTATAACCCTCATATGAAAACCATCATATCCACGTAACTACCTTAATTCTTAAACATTAACATTCTGTTTAAGAGTTAGACCTTAAGTCTAAATCTTGAACTGGTGGCAGCTACTTATAATTTAAATTATCCATCTTTTTATTGATGCAACACGGGTGGGTTTCCGTTTGAGGAGTAAAGTAAAATAAATTAATACCCAGGCAAAAATCCTCGCATCACACTTCCACAGTTCATTCCCCCCACCTCCAAGAGGAAATAGTTCCTTCCACAGTTCATTTCCCCCCACCTCCAAGAGGAAATAGTTCCTTCCACAGTTCATTCCCCCCCCACCTCCAAGAGGAAATAGTTCCTGCCAGAGTTCATTCCCCCCACCTCCAAGAGGAAATAGTTCCTTCCACAGTTCATTCCCCCCCACCTCCAAGAGGAAATAGTTCCTTCCACAGTTCATTCCCCCCCACCTCCAAGAGGAAATAGTTCCTTCCAGAGTTCATTCCCCCCCACCTCTAAGAGGAAATAGTTCCTTCCAGAGTTCATTCCCCCCCACCTCTAAGAGGAAATAGTTCCTTCCACAGTTCATTCCCCCCCACCTCCAAGAGGAAATAGTTCCTTCCACAGTTCATTCCCCCCCACCTCTAAGAGGAAATAGTTCCTTCCACAGTTCATTCCCCCCCATCTTCAAGAGGAAATGGTTCCTTCCAGAGTTCATTCCCCCCACCTCCAAGAGGAAATAGTTCCTTCCAGAGTTCATTCCTCCCACCTCCAAGAGGAAATAGTTCCTTCCAGAGTTCATTCCCCCCACCTCCAAGAGGAAATAGTTCCTTCCAGAGTTCATTCCCCCCACCTGTAAGACCGTGGATCAGTCTTCCTACATCTGCCACCGCATGCCTCACACACACACACACAGGCAGACACACAAACACACACTGCATCAGTGTGTGAGGTGAGTGAGCACTGGTTCGGTCCTCACAGACACAGGGTTTTGGTGAGGAAAAGGTGAGGTTTAGAGGAGGAGAGATGATGTTCCACAGATTGAAAGTTAGATCTAAGACTGCCAATGTTGCAGAAGTTTAAAGAAGAAGGTTAGAGGAAGTATCAGGACACCTCCAGTTGTCACCGTGAAGACAGTCCGGCCTGGGGATATTTCTGGTCCCCTCCCCAGTAAAGGACTCCGAGGCAGGGCGATTAACATCCATGTTGAAAGCTTTGAGTGAAGATAGTGTAGGGATGTAAGTGCATGTAGTGTAATGTGAGTAGTAAGAGAAATAGTCTTTAGAGAGCAGGCTGCAGCTACTCTCTTGTGCATCTGAAACACTAAGGGATATGGAAAGAGAGAACACGGGAGATTTCAATGACAAGTCTGCAGCACCCCCTCCACCCCCGTATACCCTACCGTGTGGGAGGAGGAGGGAGTGGAGGGCATGGCAGCGAGGGGAGGAAGAAAGTTTAGTGTAGGTGCGGACAAGGAGAGTGGAGCGTCGGTGTGACAGGGAGGAGAGGGAGGATTCTGCCAGAAGGGCCGTGACTGGTGTTACGCAACTGATAATGCTACAAAATTAACTTATGAAATCAAGTGTAACCCCTCAAATAAAAGTAGTTATATTTTTTGTAAGTTTACAAGGAATTCACCAGCAAGATCTGTTACCATTTGCCATGATCACAACATACTCAGTAGGCAATAACAACTCTACACAAGTATAAGTAACATCCTATATAGCACAAGACTAACAAGGCCAGACTAACACATCACCGAATACTTAGCTGGAATATACAGTGGGACCAGCGAGTCAGCCCAGCCCGGTCTGCTGTTGGTGAGAGGTAGGTTGCCCCTCCACCAACATATTGCATTTCAGTATTTAAGCACACAGAGGAAGGTTGCCCTCCACCAACGCGACAACCCTACTCATAACCTCGCTTCACCGCACAACTCCATCACGCCTCGCTCACCCGAGACATGATCCGAATGAATCTAATACAACAAATACCATGAAATAATTCCCGAATTATACATTTTACAACCATGTAATGCTGGAGAGGACTGGAATGCCCCCAAAGCAATGCGGAGAACTGAATTTTGAATAAGATCCAGCCTGTGGAGGAGGGAAGTTGAGGCCGCTCCATAAACCTCGCATCCGTAGTCTAAGCGACTCCGGACATAAGAGCAATAAAAGTGAAGGAGGGTACTCCTGTCTGCACCCCATCTGACCCCTGCAAGGGACTTCATTAAGTTTAGCCTCTTGAGGCACGAGGTCACCAGGTACTGTATTGTGGCGGCCCAGGTTAGGCGGGGGCCATCCAACAGTAAGCCAAGGATTTGTGGTGGGTTTTGAAGGAGACGGGGGACCCATTAATGGTGACCGTCGGCATGTTGGGAATACGCCTTGGGGTGAAGCACAGAAGGCTAGACTTCTGTGCACTCACCGTGAGGCCCCAACGTGTGGTCCAAGAGTGGACGGCATCAAGCCCACGTTGAAGGTGGTCTTGAGCCTCCTGGAGAGTGGGAGCAAAGCAAAGAAGTGAGATGTCATCAGCATAGAGGAGAGCAGGGAAAGTCTGAAAGCGATGTTGAAGAGGATGGCCTGAGAGGAAAACCCCTTGGGTAGGGGGAAACCTGGAATGGGGGGTTTCCCCGTCACGGGGAGAGAAGGACCTAAGAGGAAGGAGAAAGGAAGGGGGGGAGGGGAGGAAGAAAGGAAGGGAAAAAAGAGGAGCAAAATTTTTTTTAAGACAGGAAAGCTATAAGGCGAAACTGTGTTGGTTTTAATTTTTTCCTGCTGTGTGGCAGGGCACCCGGGGGGTGCCCCGTGAGGCCCAAACCCAACATTTTTGGGGAAGAGGTTTTGCGTTCCAAACCACCATGTCATCCGCCCAGTTTGGTTTGTACAGAACGAGTACGTATATTGTCCATGGTTAAGGCCGCTGCCTATCCCCAAAAATATTCAAGCAGCAGGCCAAGAGGGCGAGCAAGAAGGGGGCCGTGGGAAGCGTATAGAGGGAGGAAGAGGGAAAAAAGAAGGGTGTCTCAGACCAAGAAAAAATGCTCCTTTGTGTCGGGGGAAGTCAACAAGGGTGGGGACAATACTGGGGGGCTGATGAGTGGTGCATCAACGTGGGATGAGGTTTAAAAATGGACCACACACCCCCAAACTGGGGTGCTGGAGGCTAACGGGGGCCTTTTGTTAAATGTTAAGCGGCCAAGAGGGGGCTGCAATAGATCCCAAAACTCTTAAAGACTTGTGGAAACTTGGAAAAGTTTAAACATCGAGCATCACACCCGGGCCCGGCAGTGTTAAAAACAAAGACTCTGCCGAGAATTATCATTTTTGCCTCGACAGAAGAGGAAGATGAGACAGACCCGAGGGAAATTTTCAACTTAATTTCCAATTTGGGGGGAAGCCTTGCCTGTCTAGAAGCGGGGCCGGGGATGAACCCTTCTTCAGCGCGGGGGATTGGGGGGGTTTTCCTCACAAAAAGCGAAAGATCAACAAAGAAGAAAACTCAGGGCTATGGCCAGGAGGGACCACACAGGTACGCTTTAGTAGACCCCGGGGCCCAGGAAGGGGCCCGAGGCTAGGGCCAGGGGGGAGGCCACCAGGTGACAGTTTTATAGCCCACCGGGCGGGGGAAGAGGCCCAAAGGGGGTTTTGGGGGGGGAGGGAGGCCAACCAACAGTCCCCGCTTTATAGACCACCGGGCGGGGAAGAGGCCAAGGGCTATGGCCGGGAGGGAGGCCACACAGGGTTTCACTTTATTAACCACCAGGGCCGGAAAGGCAGAGGCTATGGCCAGGAGGGAGGCCACACAGGTGACAGCTTTAGTAACCACCAGGGCGGGGAAGAGGCCAGTATGCCAGGGGGAGGCCCACACAGGTGACAGCTTTAGTAGACCACCGGGGCGGGAAGGGGGGCGAGGCTAGGGCCCAGGAGGGGCCACAAGGTGACAGCTTTAGTAACACCAGGGCCAGGAAAGGGGGCCAAGGCTATGGCCAGGAGGGAGGCCACACGGTGACAGCTTTAGTAGACCACCAGGGCCAGAAGAGGCCGGGGTTTGGCCGGGAGGGAGGCCCACGGGGTACGCTTTAGTAGAACCGGGCCGGGAAGGGGCCCGAGGGGCTATGGCCAGGGGGGAGGCACACAGGTGACAGCTTTAGTAGAACCAGGGCCAGGAAAGACCCAAGGCTTGGCCGGAGGGAGGCCACACGGGTGAAAGTTTTAATAGACCACCGGGGCCCGGGAAAAAGGGCCGGGGCTAGGGGCCAGGAGGGAGGGGGCGGCGGCGGGGGTTAAAATCTCGGGGGAAGAAATAATAGAAAAGGAAAATACCTAGACTATGGGTTCATTTTTGGGCCTATTAGGGATGGATATTCCCTTTTAGAATCATGCAGAAAAGGAAAGGGAAAGGATGACCCAAATTATTCTGAATGCGTAATTTTAGTTTACGAGAAGAGATTGAAACATTAAATTTACACTGCTCGAGAGGTGTAAGTATGGGGGGTGGCGATCTGATAGAAGTTTTTAAGTGGATAAAGGGGTAAAATTAAGGCGATTAGAAAAGTTCTTAGTTAGAAAACCAGGGTAGAAAAAAAAAAATTTAATGGGACCCAACGGGAAAAAAGCGTGGATTTAAAAAGGGAAAAATTGGAGAAAGGGGTCACAAATAGGGTGGTGATAAATTTGGGGAAGGGACTCAGTCGTCAGGTGGTTAGTGCAGAGTCTAGGGGTTTTTTTAAAAGGAGGGGGATAAATTCATGGAGGGGGGGAAAGGAGGTGGATGTGGGTAGTTTTTAGGTAAAAAAACTACCTCGTGTAGGTCTCAGGCCTCTTGTAGCTTATTACTTTTTATGTTCTTATGAGGGGGACCTTAACGGGGGCACACTGAACGTGACTATTTTATTTTCCCTGAACCAAAAAAAAATTCAAATTTAAGGAAAGAATGTGCCCTTTTTTGTTGTAGCACATGCTTTAGGCTGGGAGGGTCTCACTGAGCTTTTAAATCTTACTGAGTTGATAGAAGCTTTTAACCGGGGCCTTTGAAAGAAAAAAACCAAGTGATTCCCACTTTCCCCGTTTAAAAAAAAAAAAACCATTTTGTAGTCCTTTCACCTTTTTGGCCCTTTGTTCAAGGCCCCTACATACTATTTTGTTTGTTTATAAAACTCGGCCCATAAGAAATCTTTTAAATTTTTATTTTGGGTTCCCTTCCAATCCCGGAAATCCGATTTTTCTTGTAAATTTTTTCATCAAAATTGACCAAAAATTCAAAATTGGAATTCATATAGCTTACTACATTATAATGTCAGTTTTCGGGTACAATATTAAAAAATTTGAAAAAATATTTCTTTAAATAATCATGTTTTACTTTATAGGCCTAATAACAACTAACATAGTCAAAAACCACTGTATACCGGATTTCACTCGACAATGTTTTAAATTGGGGGGGATGCATGGGGGCCTGGGGCCCCCCCAACAAAGAGATATATGGTCTTTTGGACTATCATATAGACTGGTTTATCATATATATGATATATTTAAATTTTCGAAAATGGTTGTTCTAAAAATTTTAACAAATAAAAAAAGAAAAACGCTGAAAAATGCCATTACCAAAGACTATGAAGAAATACTGAACTTCATATTCATTTAAAACTCTTCCCCATTTAAAACTTTTGCGAGTCAACTTTTGTCATGGGGTTATAAATAGAGTGCAATTATTTATTTTCCCATTGCTTATTTTGTTATCTGTAATAAATTAAAACCCCATGCTAAATTGTGTTAAAAAAATAAAAAAAATCAAAATCGGGTATTTTTTTCCCCGATTGATGTTTTTATTTACTTATATATTCTTTTTTCTGAAAAATTAATTAGCACCATGTAAAATTAGCTTTGGGGACTAAAAAAATAACTTCAAAAATCGGGAAAATTTACCCATTGGGGATTTTTATTTATTCATTTAATGCAATTTAGCATGGTTCTAATTTATTTATGAAGCCTCTGTGTGAGTCAGTAATCACCAAAAACGTGGGAAAAAGGGGCACTTTAAAAGTTTTCCCCAAAAAATTGGGAGGTGCGCCCTTTATTCGGGGAAAAAAAAGCTTAATGAAGAACCCCCCCCCTTCTTCCTTGCTGTCCTCCGGAGGCTCCTTTACACCTCCCCGGGGCTGCTCCTTGAGAGCGGGGGGAAGCAGGCGGGTGCTTAAGACAGAGGGGGACGCTAGCTGAAACGGGCTCGTCTAGGAATTGAGAAAAGGCGGGGTTTCTCCTTCTGGTTGTTACACCCCAAAGGGGGGAAGGGTTTGGGCAAACACGGGGGGGTTCCTTTCAGGGTTTTGTTTTAAAGTAACACAGTAAAAGTTTTCAAGTCCTCACAAAAAGTACTGTACGTCATCTACCTCCGCCCCTTCCCCAATGGGCCCGTCGCAAGGAAGACGCTACAACAGTCCCCCACCCCAGTACCCCACAGGGCACACCACAGGGCCGCCTCCCCAGCCCACTCCCACAGGGGAATTCCTCTCCCGGGAAGTCCCTTGTCCTCCCTACGTCCAGGAGTGTCTCCCCCACTCCAGGGCCCATAGTTCCCTCCGTCAGGGGGACGCCTCGCCGGCAGCCCCCGCCTCGACACCGGACACCCCCACGGGCCCCCCACAGGCCTACACCACTGCGGCCCCCCCTCGTCCAGCCCCACACAGTGCCACGGTAGACGTCCCCTCCCGGGGGAGGGAAAACACCACTCGTGTGCCTTTCTGTTTCGGCCTACCACCCCAAAACACCCTGCATGGTTTTCCCCCCCGATTTTGAGCTCGAATTTTTCCTCGAACTTGAGCTTGAGTTGCCCGGGCACGTTCGAACATTAAGAAAGATGAGATCGACAAACTTGATGCTAAACAGCTCCTGAAATACTTGGATATAAGGGAAAGGGGAAACCGGGGAACTTTAGTGCTCAGTGGCAAACTGCCCTTCTAAAAAAATAGGGAAAGAGGGTCACCTCACTTTGTTAAAAACAATGTCAAAGTGCCTTTGGCCTGTAGATATCCCTCCCTTTGGGGTGACTACGGGCTTCAGTGTGAAGGAATAAAATTTCAAGTAGGGGAATATCAGGAGAACAAAGGCGTATATGTTTCCCTGGATAAGATGGGGTACCCAATTTAAATTCCCCCACAAGGGGAAAACCCTTTGTTTTTAAAAGTCGATCATACAGTTGAGTGCAAAAAACTTTTTTTCATTGTCTCATCACTGCGCCTATGTTTTTCAAGAGGCTGAACATTCAAACTGGGGGAGGGGCTCCACAGGGGTCCGTCTCTGCAGCCTTTTTTATGTTTACTATGCATCCACGGCCACGCAGTATCTCCATGATTTGACGGAGGGGAGATGAGGGGGGATAGACTTCGGGAAAATAGACAATTTCCCCTAATATCCAATCACGGGGGAAAAAACTATAAAATTCAAGGCCCATGTTTTTGGGGGGTGCCAGAGTATAACGCTATTTTCAAAGAAAAAATTTCAATATTTCCTCAAAAAAACAGAGGGTATTTTAATGGGTATTTTTCTGCCTGATTTTGAAAAAAAAAAATTGATAGACACTCAAAAGTAACCAGTGATCTTTTTATGTTAAGGGGGCCTATTTTTCTAGGCCAGGGCCCTTTTAACCGGCTGCTCCGTAAAGAAAAAAAAAAAAACTACATACAAGCCTGCATTCTATTGTCTATTTCTCATTCTGCCCTTGGGTGCCATGCCAGACCCACTGCCATTGACGGTTTGGGTGCAAAACTGGGGCGATTTGTGGGCCTGTTTTACACGACGCAAAGGGACGAGGAGGGTTTGAAACCCGGCAAGGAAACAGCTGTTCGCAAAAAAGGCAGAGGGTATTTTGTCGCCTCCTACCGGCTGGGACTCATCCAAAACCCCCAAGAAGGGGTCTACCAGGCGGTCACTGTTGGGGCCCAAATTATGACCCCCCCGCTCCAGAGCTTCCTCACAAGTGAATGGGGCTGGAACAAAAAGCCTGGTGGTGGATGGGTATAAAACCTGGACGACTACCAGAAGCATCAAAGCTTGCAGGGAAAAACTTGCGATGTGGCTCAAGAAAGGCTTATAAGCTCCGATGATATCTCTCAGCTGTTGCCAACAGTAGTTATATGTTTACCTTCTGCAAATCACCTGGGTTTCACCGAACCCCAACAAGGGTATTGGGGGTCCCTGCGTCCATCACATCACCCTCATTTTGTGAGTTGGGTGATGATTGTCCGAACTTTTTTGGGATATCCCTTTATTTCACCTATATGGTGGGGCCGTGGTTGGGGGTAGGAAGGGGCCCTGGGGGGCCAAAGGGATTTTTACACAAATGAGATGCAAAAAAATTCCAGGGGCCCTTTTTTGTTAGATGTTCCCAAAAACCATCTAATTTTCCGCTTGTGCCCCATTGGGGGGCGAAAAAAAGTATTTCCAAAAAAAAGACCATGTCAAAAGGGCCCCCTATTGTTGGGGAATCTTTTTGAGTGAGGGTGGTTTCCAGTTTGCTCTTTAGAGGGGCCCCTGAGTCAGTTATGGATTGGGTGGGAAGTATGGCAGGATTATAAAGGGAATTTCGTTCTAATGCAGATGCCACCCGGCGGGGGTCTGGCGGCGGTGGGGTTGGGGGGTGGGGTTTGGGGGCGTGATGTGGAAAGGGGGGTGGTGTGTGTGGAAGGGGTGGGGTTGGGTGGTGGGGGGTGGCAGGGGTTTGGGGAGGTGGGGGGGTGGTGTCCCTCTCTGCCTGCTTTCCTTGGGTTGAAGAGGAGGACCCCCTCCTCCTCAAGCCGAATCCCTTATACGGGCGGATTTCTATGAAAGTGTTTTCCCCATGATTGCCAGGTATGGTTTTATGTAAATAATCAAAACTGGCAAAATCTGCCGCCCCATTACATTACCCCGGGCCCTCCCCTGCAAACGGTGTCGGGGGATGTAACCAGAAGGGTTCCTCCTCAGCCCGGATAAAGGCAACCTGGAGCTTTCCCCGGGCGCTCTCCAGGGACCCGCGGTAAGTTGTTGCGGGAACCAGGGGCCCGGGCGTCGCCATCCCGCGGTAGTTGTGTAGGTCCGAGAGCACCCTTTGTGAACGCTTTTCTGTGATGTCCAAGAACCCTTGTTTGCAGATCTCCCCGATTGCACCAATAAGGCCCTTCCGGACGGTAAAGTCAAGTTGTAATTACGAGAAATTTATCATTTGTGGTGGTTTCCTCACGCTGTGTCCTGAGGGAAGAAGGGTTTCCTGCCTCTGAGACAAAAAAACCAAAAGGGGGGGGTGTTTTGTTGGGGGGTGAATTTTTTTTTTTTTTTTTTTTTGGGGGGGGGGGGTTAGGGAAAAAAAGGAAGGCAAAGGGGGGGATCTTTTGGATGGGGGGGGGGGGCAGGTTCGAGCAGTGCTTGATAGGTTTTTTGGTATAAGGGGATTTTGCATCAAATGTGACTTCAAACAGCAAACGAGGATGAGCAGTGAGGGCCCCGATTAATCATCTAGTGTCATCAATTTTGGAGTCCCGATGTGTTTTCTCCGGGGATGTCCCAGCCTTTAGGAATTTTTTTAATCTCCCTTTGGGTTGAAATTTTTTGGAGTAACCTTACTAATAAAGGGGAGGGGTTTTTGTCCTGTGCAAGCCTGTTCATCAATGAAGATGCTTCAAAGAAACTTTGAGTGGTCCTGCCAAAAAGCAAGTGCATTTCTAGGGAAACAACAACCAGCTAGTTGCCCGATCAGGAAGTAGCCCTGCTGTTTAGAAGGGCCCCCAATGAGGGGGCGCGGTTCCCCCTCTTTAGACTGTATGCACGGATAAATTACTGCGCCCGGTGCCTTACCCGATCATGTGGCGACAACCCTGGACCAAATGCCTCGGTGAAAGATAATTGTGCACACACAGATTCAATGACCATTGAACTCCCACTTTTTTAAAAGGGGACATTGGGGAAAAGTTGAGGACCAATTTGGTTTTAGCTACCGAGTGACACTGCGCCAAAGGGTATGAATGACTGGTTACACCTTGGGACCCAAAGAAACCCCAGAGTGCATAGAGGTCCATTTTGTCCGGGAGATAAGCTTTTCCAAAAACGCCACCCTCTGGCGTGCCTCCTCCACAACGGCAGATTTGGGTTCCAGGATATTTCCATGGAAGAGTGTTGGCCCTAGGTTTCCATTCCCAAAACCCCTTGCAGTGGGAACTCAACTTCTGGGGCAGTGTATTGCAGCATATCCTATTTATTACTCCAATTTAGTTTTTATATTTGGGGCAGCCCTCCCAAAAATTTCATGGATGAAACCCTCACTTTTTGAAAAAAAAAAAAAAGTGTCTTCACCACCCTGTTGAAAGATGTTTCTTTGTTTGTCCTAAACTATACCAAGGGATTCCCCAAAACCTGGAGATGCGTATGCCCCCATGGGATCCCCCCTACTTTGGAAAAGGTGGATGGTTGCCAAAACGATCCTAGTGTTTGGGGGATCAAAAACGGCTCAAAAATGGCACACGCAAAAAAAATTTGTCTTCACTCCCTCCCAAAAAGGGGGATCAGGGTAATATTGTGAACCATGCAAGCACAGCATTAGTCCGTCACAGCATTTCCTGTTCCCCCATGTTCCAGATTAACCAAACCAAAGTCCTGCAGAGTCTCGATTTTAGCTCCCAATGTAGGTGGAAAAGGCCCCCCGGTGTGGGTTGATCTCAACTACATCTAGAAGGATTTACTGGGTGGGTCATGGGCGTACCGCCAGGGGGGCGGGAGGTGCCAGGGAATTTTGTGCCTGCAGTTTTCTCAATTTTGGGGGCGTGAAAGGACCAAAAAAAGTTCTGAAACCCCTGTGAAAATTAAAATATAAAGAAAAATCTACAGAGAAGTGCATTCTTTTTTGGTATTCAATTTATTGAGAAATTTTCAAGCGGCCAGGCGTGCCAAATTTAAAGGGCTGTCAAGCTTTTACATATTTTCACAGGGGGTTTTTTGCCTCCCACTCAGGTCATAACTGTTTTTGAGCTTGTCACATTTTTCAATATGGTCAGAAATGTTTCCCCCCCCGTTGTAATTTTTTCAAATGGGTGAACTTGACCAATGATGATACGGTCGGTGTTGAAACCCATTGAGGCTTGATGACTTTTCCAGGTAAATGCGCTCAAATAGTGTGTGAAGGACAGATAAGGGTAATGGTCTCAACCGGACAGTTCGTCACATTGTGTTTTTCATAGTTGCAGGAGCAATGGGGCACTCGTCCCCCATTTTTTTATTTTTAAATTTTGGGGTTGGCATAGTTCCTTCTACGCACCTTTATCGTTTGCTCGGGAGTCACGGGGGTCTTAACACAGATGGGGGGGGGGGTCCAAGATAGCACGCAAAGGGATTTGACCCGATCAGTGTCCAGCTTAAAAGCTTACCAATCTCGCTATCATGGCCGTTTTGGTTTCCATCCCATATTGCTTGGGATGGGCAAAAATCTCAGTGACCAATCTTTTTTGGGCCTGCAACAGGGAAATGGGGGGGTACGTTAGAAGGGAACCCACCAAAAATCATGGTAGGAGAGGTAAAAACCAGTTGTGCATAGCCATGGTAGGGTCCTGATATTTTGGATCCCATAAATAAGAGAGCCAACCCTTCTATATATGATAGATGGGGGCCCAAAAAATGGTGAGATGGTTGCACTACAAGGGGGACTCCACTTGCATTTCATTGATATCTGGACCCCACACCTTGTCCCTTCAGCTGTCCCCGCAACCCCACACCCGTGTCCATGTCAGCTGTCCCCGCAACCCCACACCTGTGTCCATGTCAGCTGTCCCCGCAAATGCTTTGGTGGCATGTTTGTTACCATTATCCACAGCCACACGTTTGTAGTAATATCTCCTCTGGTAACAGAGTAAATCAGTGGAGTACCATGTTTCCTCTAGCCTTAGCTCCAGGCTGTGTTTTTGGAAGGCCCTTTTAAGTCTCCTGATGATATTTCTAAAAGCTGTTCCAACAGAAAGTTATATTGTTTACCTCTACTGCAATCACCTGGTTGTCACCAGAACCCAACAAGTGGTATTGGAGGTCCATGCTGTCCATCACATCACCCTCATTATGATGAGTTGGGTGATGATTGTCCAGAACTTTTGGCATATCCCTTGATTGCCACCTATATGGTGGTGCCAGTGGTTGGTGTAGGAAGTGATGATCAATTCAATTTTCCCAATTGAAATTAATTGAAATACAGGTTGAAGTTCCCAAACTCGGCAACCTCGGGACCAGCGCCGAGCCAAGTAATGGAATTTTTCGACTTATAGAACGTAGATATATTATG
Organism: Chionoecetes opilio; assembly: GCA_016584305.1. Lineage (NCBI taxonomy): Eukaryota > Metazoa > Arthropoda > Malacostraca > Decapoda > Majidae > Chionoecetes > Chionoecetes opilio. The sequence continues at coordinate 15,518 of JACEEZ010006738.1, forward strand.
GGGGAAAAAAGCATCCAACTTCTTCAAAAGGTCAATTTTCTCAGAAATAGTTAATACATTGTTCTTCCTTTTCTTTTCACTTCCACCAGTAGGTGTTCCTGGACGTTTGGGAGCCATAATACCAATAACAGACCTGTAGAAGTACACGAAATAACAGTGTACACAACTCTACAGTCACAACACCACTGAACAATAACAACAAACAAATCGGCGGGAGAAACCAAGCGGCCTAGTGTTGTGGCACCCAGCGGCCGACCCGGCAACTACGCGCCGGGTTTTGGGTATTCTGCCGGGTTTTGGAAAATCCGGAACCATAGCTGAGTTTTGGGTGTTGCCGAGTCTTGGGATGCCGAGTTTGGGAACTTCAACCTGTACACACAAAACTCAATTTCCCGGACTAATAGGGGGGGAGCACTGGTCCGGGAACTGCAAAAGTCCGGGAATCGCAACAGTCCAGGAATTATCCTAAAAAAAAAAAAAAAAGTCCGATGCCATTACCCACCCCCGGACGTTTATCCTACTCTAGTATTTACTGTCCGGCAACAGCCAATATCAACTACCACGCCGCGGACTTTTACGTCCGCTGAGCATGCTGCCACCTGGCGGGAGGCAGCAGAAAGTGTTCAATAGTCTCAAGAGACGTTCCTGCACCAGGGGCAGTGCGGGTCAGGGGACTAACGGAGGTGGTGCAGGTGAACTGTGAGTGTCGTGTGTCCAAATGTAAACAATACGACCGCTGAGCATGCTGCCACCTGGCGGGAGGCAGCAGAAAGTGTTCAATAGTCTCAAGAGACGTTCCTGCACCAGTGGCAGTGGGGGTCAGGGGACTAACTGAGGATGTGCAGGTGAACCGTGAGTTTCGTGTGTCCAAATGTAAACAATACGACCGCTGAGGATGCTGCCACCTGGCGGGAGGCAGCAGAAAGTGTTCAATAGTCTCAGAGATGTTCCTGCACCAGGGGCAGTGGGAGTCAGGGGACTGACGGAGGCAGTGCAGGTGAACCGTGAGTGTCGTGTGCCCAAATGTAAATAATACGACCGCTGAGCATGCTGCTGTAATGCCCGGGGATTCGGAAGAGACAGGATGGAAATTATTATCATACAATTTCTGAGTTATGTATTTAAGAAGGAAAAAGGTTTCAGTAATCATATGTTGTTCTGGGGCAAGTTGTCACCTAGACCCAGCATATGGAGGAACAGGGTATTCCTATTATATTAAGGTCAATCCAATCTTTTCGTTTCTCGTAAAATTTATCTTCTATCTTTCTTTCTCCCACTTCTATCCCCCCCCCCCCCCCCCCACTCCCTCCACCATACACTCAGGATACGAGTCCAATACGTGGGACATTTATTTCGCGATCGTCGATAACTGGTAGATTCAAAACTTTTCATCCTCCCCTTACCCTCCTGACAGATCAAGGAACACTCTTAGATTCTTAATGTCCTTCAAAATAGACACAATAGTGACAGATCACGTTTAGAAATGGGTGGGTTAGTCGAGTTATTCGCTAAATTGAAAGTTGACCAAATTTCTATTCCGACTCCGATACCTCATCACATTATAAAACACGTTTGTATGCTGTCCAAAAAAGGAGAAACACCTCTCCCCCGAATATTAGACTAAATGTATAATTCTTCTATATCAAAGTAAAAGAACCTATTATAGCAGCCATTTCATATGCATACTTGCTTCATTAGTTAATTAGAGTCATTCGAGGTCGGATACTCCCTTCAGGGGAAGCCGTTCATAGGATCCGAACATTCCTTTTTTCCCGCTTCTCCCAATTTGCCGTAGCATACCATGAGGACATTAGTCATCTCTCTACCCCTCAAGGTAAGACGTCCATTAACTCTCCATCTTCCCCTTTATTATAGTGTATCTATCTATATATCCATATATAGGTACCAGTGGTTAGTTTTCATTAACGCTAGGAGGCCTGGCCTGTCTTATAAGTGTTATTATGAGTCATCTCTCTACTCCCCTTCAAGGTTCCGGCGAGTATCTCAGTCTGGAGAAAAACCACGCCACATGGTTTAGTGAACGCGAACAACATCATTACTCTTACATCCCCCCCCCCCCCCCCCCTTATATTTTCCATGTATGCCTACGGTGTTTCAGCTTGTGTATACGTAGATGGTAGTTCTAAGAATATAATTCAATGAGTTAGGTTATGCTCTGTAGAGCTTCCCTGTGCCGAATTAGAGTTTATATATGTACCTAAGTTCTCAAACCAGAGAAATAATATTTTGTGATGAATAAACCGGATGATTTTTAAAATATAGGTTCTTGTGTTTAATGCAAAACCCCAGGTGATTATTCCCTTGTTATGGAAATACTTCCCCAAGTCTCAAGAAGAGTCTCAGCCTCACTCGGTGTAATACTAAGTATCCACCCCGACTACCAAATAATTTTCATATATTAAAACGTGTTCAGGGAGTAAACCATAGAACTACTCACCTGAGCTGGTGGCAGCATTTTCCCCTATTAACCCTAAGTCCTTCCCAATTCAGGTGTGACGAGGAGGTTTTTATTAGTCAATGAAGTATTTTAACAAAGTAATGTCATTCATATAAAGGTGTCAGTAACATTTAAAAACCCTGGCATCACACTGGTGACTTAAGCGGTGGGTTATTATTTCCTACAAATAACAACAACAGAATCTCACCTTGGGAAAGTAGCTAAATAGAGTCAAAAAGTCAGGAAATATGTACAAAGTTTCATTAGTAGGACACAGTCAAATTCCCCAAACATTCGATGTCCCAGGAACGGAAATTAGGATTTTTAGAACACCGGGAGGAAAGGCAAATTCCTTCTTCTCAGATGAAAGACTGAATAGTGTCCTGGAATGGCCACATGATCTGTGCATTTTGTGGTTAGGTAGCAACGATATTGCCGATGGCATAGATCCCGGTTCTCTTGCTGACACTATCAAGGAAATTACGCGCACAATAGAGAGGAATTGTGAGGCGGTAGTGTGCATCTGTTTAATAGAACCACGCATTTATTCAGAAAGAGGACCCATTAGCACGGATGATTATAAAATTATAAAAAGGTACAAAATTCAATAAACAAGAGAATAAAGAACTCAAGACACAACCAAATTATCCACTTTAATACATCACTATACGTAAACACCTTGGCATCCGACGGTGTTCATTGGATAAATGAGGGAAGAAATAAAGTAAATAACACTCATGACAGTAATCAGGGGCCATCTGGAGATGAATGAACCAGAAACGGCGGAGAACCACCCTTATTAGTCACGGGAAACCCGAGTGCCCTGGTAGTGGCCGACGGAACACGAGAATCGAATCTCTACCCGTGTCTAAGAAGTTTTTCTCCAACGTAATCATGAGTTGGGAACAAAAAATACTTTCCGGGGTAAAAACGGAGGAGGAGGAGAAAAAAGATGGAAATAGTGACACAGTTAGAAAATTTAGTGGAGGAGTTAAGGGCACAGCTAAGTCAAACCAACCCTTTCTATACCCCTCAATTATCCATGGATAACAAAAAAATGGGACTCACCAGACCTCGAGATATTCCAATATTAGAGTTACATCAATTACAAGGCCTTGACGCAATGGCCCGTCTCCAAATGTTCTTTGAATTAATAGAACAATGTAGCTCGGACGACACCACGCGCATCCAGATTGCCAAAGGGAGAGTGAACTCTGAACTCTCAATCTTAATTCACAATTATCAAGCGAACCATAAAGTAGAAACATGGGCGGCCCTTAGAAATCTTTTTGAGACCGAATTCGCCATCGAAGTGAGTGTTGACAGAGCTTGGCAGGAATTGGAGACAATGCAATATGACTGGGGGGAATCTCCCCAAGCTTTCACCCATCGTTTCATCTGTCAACACGCGGTGATTGCGACGAAATTTCCGAGCGAGAAATTCCCAAACCGTGATAAGACCATAAAAAGGAAACATGGTACGGTCTACAGTTCCGTCACGAGAGAAATTAGAAGGATTCCTAGATGAAGGATATCCCTAAAAAATTCCTAGACCGCATCGAACACGAGCGGCAAATACTCGAAGAAAGACCCATTCAAGGATTAACATGATTCCAACCCCAAAGAGAGAAGAAAGGATTAAACGGGAAAGGAAGCGATAAGTACACACGCTTCTCAAACCCGAGACCACCGAGGACGAAGTGGAAAGACTAAAACAACAAGTCCGAGAACTTAAGGCCCATTTGGCCCAAGAGAAACTAGAAAAGTCATCCTCCCACGCGGGTCCTTCACGGAGTGAAACATCCACTCACAAGTATTGCGCTTATTGTCAGACACAAACACATAACCTTCCGGAGTGCTGGAGAAAACCTCCGTTAGGTCATTGTTTCGACTGTCGCAAACCCGGTTGCCGGAGGGGAAATTGAAATTGTCCTGGACGTGTCCAGGCAAATAATACTCAACATCCGAGTCAAACCCAAAACCCTAGACAGTTATCATGACTAGACGGTGACGATATTTTACCCACTATCCATTTGAATATAAACGGGAAGATAGTAGAAGCTATAGAAGACACAGGGAGTGGTTACACTTTGATCAAAGAATGTACCGCCAAACGAATCGGAGGGGAAATAAACTTACGACGCAATCTTCCCCAACTTGTAGGGATCACAGACACCCCGTTGAAAATTCTCGGTATGATATGGGCAGAAATCGAAATCGGTGACGGACAAAAGTTTAAAAAGTGGTTTCCCGTTATTCCACTCTTATCTCAACGGCGATGTACTTCTTGGTTGTGACATCCTCACAAAAGCCACTCTCACCTGGGATGGGAAAAGTAGAGCAATGCGTTGGGGTGACACCCCCCATACCGTGAATCACATTCGCCAGAAAAGAATACAACTAAATCCTGTGGAAATCGCGAATCAGCCACGAAGCTCTTCACAAATAAACCTTCTCAATCCTGTGAAAATAAACCCTTACCATTCCAGTTTTAAGCAGGTAAACTTAAATGAGTTACCAGGTTCTAACCTCCTTGTCTATCCGCAGGAAAAGGTTAGCAAAAATAGTTACCCCTACTTAGTACGAGTGACATCAGAAAGTTCAATTTACATTCCCTTCACGAATAATACCAAGAAGGAAAAGGTTTTGTGCAAAGGTACTATACTCGGGTCATACGACAAAGTAGAAATTCCTCCCGCAAAAACAATCAATTCAATTCATGAAATTCACAATGACTTAATACCGGAAAATGATAAAGCACAGCCGAAAGGGACCCGAACCCAAAGGTTGAAAGAATTAATCAAGGGACAAAAATGGAAACACCTGACAGTTTCAGAACAACAAGAATTACAACAAGTAATTCTAGAAAATGATCCGCTTTTCATCCTAGACCAAAACGAATTAGGACTCATAAATGGTCCTCCGGTTCATATAAAGGTGGATGACCCTCAGCCCAGTCGAGGACCTTCGTACCGTTATCCCGAGAAAGCCAAGGAAAAAAAATTTCACATATGCTTCATGATATGGAAGACAGAAATATCATAGAAAGATCCACCGCCGCATGGTTATCACCGATCGTCTTAGTAAATAAACCGGATGGTAGTAAGAGAATGTGTTTAGACTATCGACACATAAATAAACATCTCGCCACCGACATCTATCCTCTTCCACGATTAGAAGAACTGGTAGAACAAGCCGCGGGTCAAAAATATTACGTTACCCTCGACATGCGCGAGGCCTACTTCCAGATATTACTCGATGACGAAAGCCGTGATCTCACCACTTTCAGCGATGGTGTCACTCTTTATCGTTTTCGACGCCTACCGTTCGGACTGAACTGCTCACCCGCGATATTCTCCAGGCGGATGGCTTCAGTATTAACTCCCCTCCTTCAGAAGGGATGGGTAAAAAACTATCTGGACGACTTAATTCTATGGGCTCCTACGTTTCTCTCTTTTGGAACGTCTTAATCAGCTTTTCGAAGTCCTCACTACAAATGGGGTGAAACTTAACCTCAGTAAATGTACTTTTGGACTTAAAGAAGTCACCTTTCTCGGTCATCGGATCTCAGCCGAAGGAAGTAAGCCCGATTTGAAAAATGTGGAAGCAGTTTCAAAAATGAAAGCTCCCAAGACGGTCAAGGAAATCCGACGTTTCTTAGGGATGTGGTTTCTATAGGAAGCATGTTCCTTCGTTCGCGAAAGTTGCAGCTCCACTTACTAATTTAACAAGAGCCCACGTCATCTTCACCTGGACGGATGAGTGCCAACATGCGTTCGAACATCTCAAATCGTGCCTGATAAATGCGCCTGTCCTGGGTAGGGCACAAATTCATGAACCTTTCATTCTTACAACAGACGCGAGTAACACTCACGTCGGAGGGGTTCTAAGTCAAATTCAATCAAACGGTTCCAATTGCCCCATAGGATATTTCTCCAAGAAACTAAATTCTTGCGAAACCCGTTACTCAGCCACCGATAAAGAAGCGTTGGCTATAGTTCTCACCTGTAGGAATTTCCATCATTATCTCTGGGGCTCGAAATTCTCGATCGTCACGGATCACCAACCCCTCACCAGTATATTTAAAAGAAAAACTAAATCTCCCCGGATGACCAGATGGATCCTGGAAATGCGCGAATATAACTATGCGATTAAATACCTGAAAGGTAAGGATAACTTTGTCGCCGACCATCTGTCGCGTCCCGTTGGGATGATAACCCGTCAGCCCGAGACTACTTGGTTGGGACTAAATCAACCACAATTCACCCTACGACAAAGGGAAGAACCCGTGTGGAAAGAGTTAGTGGAATATCTGGAGGGAGGTAGAGTTCCTACGAAACACATACCGAAAGCTACTTTAGCTCAGTTTACAGTAATAAATGACATACTGTACTATGTCCGAGAGAAAACAGATGGAAGTCTACAGTATGTCCTCATAATTCCTCGTAGTATGACCATCCTCGCTCTCCAACATGCGCATGAATTATCAGGTCATTTAGGACAAAAGAAAACCATTAAGAAAGCCGAGGAACTATACTATTGGACAAATCTGAAGGTGGATGTGTGTGAATATGTCAAGAACTGTGTAACTTGTCAAAGATTTAAAGGAAGTAGCGGGTTACAACAACCCTGGAAGGAATTACCTCCAGTAGATAAACCCTTAGAGAGGATAGGAATAGATCTCACTGATATGGTAGCCGGAGAACAAGGTCACCGTTATATTATGACGGTAGTCGACCATTATAGTAGGTTTGTTAGGTTCTTCCCCCTAAAAACCAAACATACTACACACATCATAAAGACCATGTGGAAATATCTGGCGGACTATGGGACACCCCGCAACATCGTCCTGGATAACGGAGGAGAATTCACCAGTCGGGAGTTCCAGCATTTCTGCACACGACATCAAATCACTCTGTTATACGACCCCCTACCACCCTCAAGGTAACTCGGTGACCGAGAGGATGCACAGGACTCTTAAGTCAGTCCTCTCCACCCTGTGCCAAGGTCACCCTCTTCGCTGGCCCACATTGCTGCAGCCGTGCCAAATCACCATGAATCAAGCGGTACACACCTCCACTGGACAACAACCCTACTTCGCTTTCTTCTCTCGTCATGCCCCCAGGCTAGTTGGGACATCCTTACCCGGCTTTGAGGGAGAACAAGACGACATGGACGTGGCACACGCCCTAATCCGCGAGACGCATCAGAAAATGTCGCGTCGGTACAGAGACGTCGCAAACCGAAAGCGGAAAAATCAAGTGGTGGGGGTAGGAGCACTGGTATGGGTCAGAAAAGAGACCACAATACCAGGTACATGCCGTAAACTAAATGTGAAATGGGATGGGATCTACAGAGTAGTGGAGGTACGTTTGAGTGGTAGTGTCTATGTGTTGAAAAATGTTTTCACGGGAAAGGAAGTGTAACGAGCCGCCGAGCAAGTGAAGCCCTATCACGGCAGTGAAGAGTGGTTAGTGGAACCGGTGGAGAGTGTCCTACAACCCGATCCGGTGGACGAACAACTAGCCCCTCGTGTAAGGAGACCTCCTAGAAGGCTCATCGAGGAAGAGTGAATGATATTTTAGGTTAAGATGTGTTAGAAATAGATACTGAATCACAGAGGTGAGTGTGTGTCGGACTAGAGCAAAACAATTGGATCTCGGAGATCTCTCAGTTCAAACTTCGGGGTGTCTATTTTTCACGGGCTCAGCCTGGTTCAGTGGGAGGAGTATTTTAATTCGAGATAGTAGTACTGCTACTCAGTTCACAGTCGACCAGCTTGAGAGATGACGGATATTTCAGGACTCGTCAGGCTCTCGTTATCTAACCAGGAGTAGCCGGTGTGCGCCCCTGGGACGATCCTGACGACGAGAATACGGGTACTGAGTCAGGGTTTGACGACCACGTTACTACCCAGGTCAGAGGTTGATTGGGATATTTCCTTTCATTGAATATTCGTATAATCTAAACACATTCAGATACCCGTTTCAAAGAATAGAAGAATCTCTATTAAATTCACTCTAAATTCGCCCCATACACACACCTCTTGACACAGCCTTAGAAAGGAAACGGGAGAACAGTGAGTAGTAAGTTTGATATTGAAGAATTTAATTCTCCCGGAGAATAGACGTGTGTAATGCCCGGAAATTCGGAAGAGACAGGATGGAAATTCCTATCATACAATTCCCAGGTTATGTATTTAAGAAGGAAAAAGGTTTCAGTAATCATATGTTGTTCTGGGGCAAGTTGTCACCTAGACCCAGCATATGGAGGAACAGGGTATTCGTATTATATTAAGGTCAATCCAATCTTTTCGTTTCTCGTAAAATTTATCTTCTATCTTTCTTTCTCCCACTTCTATCCCCCCCCCCACCCCCCACTCCCTCCACCATACACTCAGGATACGAGTCCAAATACGTGGGACATTTATTTCGCGATCGTCGATAACTGGTAGATTCAAAACTTTTCATCCTCCCCTTACCCTCCTGACAGATCAGGAACACTCTTAGATTCTTAATGTCCTTCAAAATAGACACAATAGTGACAGATCACGTTTAGAAATGGGGGGGTTGTCGAGTTATTCGCTAAATTGAAAGTTGACCAAATTTCTATTCCGACTCCGATACCTCATCACTCTGTAAAACACGTTTGTATGATGTCCAAAAAAAGGAGAAACACCTCTCCCCGAATATTAGACTAAATGTATTAAATTCTTCTATATCAAAGTAAAAGAACTATTATAGGCAGCCATTTCATATGCATACTTGCTTCATTAGTTAATTAGAGTCATTCGAGGTCGGATACTCCCTTCAGGGGAAGCCGTTCATAAGGATCCAAACATTCCTTTTTTCCCACTTCTCCCAAATTTGCCGTAGCATACCATGAGGACATTAGTCATCTCTCTACTCCCTTCAAGGTAAGACGTCCATTAACTCTCTAACATCTTCCCCCTTTGTTATAGTGTATCTATCTATATATCCATATATAGGTACAGTTGGTTAGTTTTCATTAACGCATAGGAGGCCTGGCCTGTCCTTATAAGTGTTATTATGAGTCATCTCTCTACTCCCTTCAAGGTTCCGGCGAGTATCTCAGTCTGGAGAAAAACCACGCCACATGGTTTAGTGAACGCGAACAACATCATTACTCTTACATTCCCCCCCCCCCCCCCTTATATTTTCCATGTATGCCTACGGTGTTTCAGCTTGTGTATACGTAGATGGTAGTTCTAAGAATATAATTCAATGAGTTAGGTTATGCTCTGTAGAGCTTCCCTGCGCCGAATTAGAGTTTATATATGTACCTAAGTTCTCAAACCAGAGAAATAATATTTCGTGATGAATAAACCGGATGATTTTTAAAATATAGGTTCTTGTGTTTAATGCAAAACCCCAGGTGATTATTCCCTTGTTATGGAAATACTTCCCCAAGTCTCAAGAAGAGTCTCAGCCTCACTCGGTGTAATACTAAGTATCCACCCCGACTACCAAATAATTTTCATATATTAAAACTTGTTCAGGGAGTAAACCATAGAACTACTCACCTGAGCTGGTGGCAGCATTTTCCCCTATTAACCCTAAGTCCTTCCCAATTCAGGTGTGACGAGGAGGTTTTTATTAGTCAATGAAGTATTTTAACACTAATGTCATTCATATAAAGGTGTCAGTAACATATAAAAACCCTGGCATCACACTGCCACCTGGCGGGAGGTGCGGACACTGACCAGGGGTGACAGGAGATGCTCAGACCGCCGGACAACTTTGTCAATTTACGACCGGCACCAGGCATTTCAACGTATTAAAAAAAAAAAAAAAAAAAAAAAACTTGGACTCTGACATATTCCCGGACCTCGGATTTTGTCCGGCAAATCCGATATCCGGGAAATCGAAGTTTGTGTGTACCATTAATCTGTTCCAGCCCCCAAAAAACCACCCCAATTTTTTTTACTGTACCTATATGACTGGACTGCACTCACCCTCCGCCATTTGCAATCGCCAGTGTTTACACTGTGTATCAGCTGTTGGAAACAGCTGTGGGTGGAACTGCCGCTAAATGTAATGCACTCGCCCTCCGCCATTTGCATTCACCAGTGTTTATACTCTGTATCAGCTGTTGGAAACAGCTGTGGGTGGAGCTGCCGCTAAACGTACTGCACTCACCCTCCGCCATTTGCATTCGCCTGTGTGAGCACAACACAACAGAGATGCTTCCACGGCGAGGTAACCACGTGAAGTGAACGAGTGAGACGCGGGATGTTGTGGCGTCCGCTGCGCCAACTAGCGGCGGCGTATCTGAAGCTCGCTCGTAACATTGATTTTGGCTCGCAACTCAAAGCAAAAAATCAACCGAGCGACTGCTCGTAACTCTGAAAACTCGTAAGTTGGGGCACTCGTAAGTCAAGGTACCAGTGTACTACAATCAAATCTGTGTTACGCCTTCATAAAATTGGTCATGAGGAAGCGTCTTTGTCTTCCTTCCCACGGTTGAGAAATGATAATAAATTAGCATTCCACGGAAACTTATTGATGTCATGGATTTCCGGAAGCACTTTACTGTACGAATTCTCAAATTACCTTAAGGGGAGAGTCCGCCGTGAATTTTAAATTGCATCTACGGTCATGAATAATTTATATGTTGTGTATATTAGTACCCTTGTTATCACATGAAAATTTCATGCTGATCAGATGAAATGATAAATTTGAAAAAATGAAAGAGCCTATTTATGTCAGTTTTTGATGAAATTTAGAATTGCATCTTCTCAGCCATTTTTTTACCGATTTCCTTGTGACATTAGCATATGATAATTCATTGTTATTCTAACAATTTGTTCTGAGAATATTTTGAAAATTGTTTTGGAATTTTTTTTTTTTTTTTTTTTTTTTTTTTTTTTTTTTTTTTTTTTTTTTTTTTTTTTTTTTTTTTTTTTAAATTAAGGATAATTTTCCCATATCAAAACTGAGACTTAAAAACAAAAATATTCTCAGAACAGATTTTTCTACGATATTTGATTTTGTGTGTCCTAAAGTTTGTGTAAATTGTGCCAAAAATAAGAGAGATTAATTTTATGTTCATTTTATACTAGTTTTGAGAAAAACGCATTTGAAGTTTTGCTTAAGTTTCTGTGCTCCAGTGAAGGTACTATACTGTCAACGCTACTTTCATATGAATTTTATGGGATCAGTAATCACATCAATGCATGCATAAAAGGATCTGCACCTTGTCCCCCCTTATTAAGGTATTAATTAATCGCTCAAAGGCGAGGGTGTCAGGGCGCGCCACGCCCCTCATTGTTGAAGGTTCCATCAAAATTCACCAGGTGCATAGCTTTCGGTTGGAATTCCTTTGTCTGTCTTCCTCTTCTTGTTTAATGTCTTCTTTGGTGTAATTCTTCTCTCTTCTCTTTTCTAGTCCTTTTTGGATGTATACAAAACTTTTTGTGAACAGGTTGCACTTTTCATATCCCAAATTGTTCCAGAATTGTTACCTGGGTAACAAACTTCACCCTGAAGATTGCGGGGTTTTTTTATTTTTTTTTAAAGGCTTAGTTTTGATATAGGAAAATTATCCAATATTTTTTTTTTTTTTAATTTTTTTTATGTACAAATTTTGAAAGTTTAAATGCCCCTCGCTATGGGCAGTTAAAAAAATGTCCGACTGAAAAAAATTCCACCTTTCGAAAGCCAAAGGATAGGGTGATGCCATAGACCATATAACTCAAATTTGTATATAAAAAAATTATTTTCATATTGTCACGGCGGACTCTCCCCTTAAGAAGAAGTGAGTATTGTTGATTCTAGAATGTTTTAATCTATTGGGATTAAGATTATCTAATATAAATGATCGCAGAAATAACCGGTTTGAGGTGGATTTACAAGGAAATAACAAAGGGAGAGAGAATGATGGAGGGGGGAAGGGAAGGAAGGAAATTAATGCTATATGTTAAGAGGAACAATGCTCATCATCTACATACATTTACATACCCTCATTAAACCTAGCATGAAAGTAAATTGATCTTAATCTACAACGTATATCAAAATTCTGGCATTACACTAACTTTTTCCTTTCTTCATTCAGTGCTTTTTTTACACAGACTTCTCTGAACTGCACCGTTGATCTCAGCCTGAAGGCTCTCTCAAGAGTTTCTTCTGTTGCCATCTGTGATTTTAGTCTTAGTTTTGTGGGGCTTTCTTTGCCTTGTGCTTAGGGTCCCATCTTACTACTTCTTCCTCTTCATCTACACATCTTGCCTCTTCTTTCTCATCATTAAGTTTCATCAAAACGTCCTTTACCGTTTTTACTTCTTCTCTTTCTCTCTTTAAACTAAACAAGATATTCTTCTCTTTAGTCCAAAAATAATCACATATTTTTACTTCTCTGCTACATCCCTTATGAAATGTATCCTTTATTCTTATTAGTTGTATCGGTCTGTCTGTGTGTATCAATGTGCGTTCCTCTGATCCCGGGCAACAAAGGTCCAACAACCTTCTCGGCAGCAGAATCCCAGTCTGTGTGTCTTCCTCCGGGTGTCATCTTGTTCTCGGCTGACCTGAGATTACTGGTGAACAGTGGTCGGGTCAATAACGAGGGTTAATCATTGATAAATCACACTGTTTAAAAAACGCAGGTGTAACGGTGCTTACAGTGACTGCCGGGGGAAGAGCTCGGAGAGATTGCATATTGATACAAAAGTAATTTACGAATAAACAAATTAGAAAAAGCTACTTAATATATAGTTGGCCAAGCTTGCAGCCCGGCCAGGGTACCTCAACACACCACAACACAAACGGTAACACTGTGGCTGGGTGCGCGAACCCTCTAAAATCAGTGGTTCCCAACCAGGGGTCCATGGTCCCCAAGGGGTCCATGGAAGAATTTCAAGGGGTCCATAGAGATTCTAAGAATTTAATTATTTTTTAATAAATTATACTGGAATATAATAATAAGAGAAAAATGAATAACCGTTATTTTATCATGGTAATAGTAAGTGCAATAATTACCGTAATTCATATTGCTATGCAGGATTAGCAAAAAATCCGTTCTTATGTCAGATTGATGATGTGTCAGAAGACGCATAAAAAGAGTTCATTGAGCTTATCCACGATTCAACAGCCAAGAATGTGTTCCAGTCAAACTCCTTGTCTAGCTTCCGGTGTTCAATGATGGAATCATATCCCAAAATAAGTGATCTGGCAGTTCTAGTTCTTTTGACTTTTGCTTCAACCTACCTATGCGATAACCTACCTTGTTGCGAATTACCTTTTTATTTGTCTTTAAATCTTGGGAATATCTATTCTGTTACGTGAATTTGTTATACTTAAGATTGCTGTTTTTAAAACTTGTAACTGATGTGTTTGGTTATGTGAATTTTTTTATTTTTATTATTCATACATGTGCTTGCAAGCTCAAAAATAAGGCAAGTATTATAAGGATAGCTTTTGCGTACAATACCTAACACTATAACAACAATAACATGACATTTCTCCTTTTTCCTATGTATTTTACTTAAATATAAAAGTCTGCTGAACAGAACGTGTTGTTTTCATATAAATAGGCCTACAGCTTAATCAGCATAACAGTGCAAGGCATTTTACATGAACGTATTCAATTTTTTGCAGAAAAATCTTCTATTAATTTTGCTGGCTTACCCTATTTCGTTGTAGGGGTCCACAGGTGGAAAAGTGACTGGAAAAGGGGGAATGGGACAAAAAAAGGTTGGGAACCATTGCTCTAAATGCTTTACTGAACTAACAACGGTAAACGTCAGACTACTCTCCCTGCCACCACCACCACTGCCAGGCCCACAAAACACCTACTTCATTATACAGCACTCGTCAAAAGTATGCGGCGCCCTGCTCCCGCCCCCGCACAACAAACAATACATAAGTAAATTTATAGAAATAATGTATTATAATGAACTTTTATTACTTGGTTGGGTGGCCTCTTCTCTTCTTCACGGCTTGGAGACGTCGGGGTAGTGAAAGAGCTAGGTTTCTTAGGTGTTCAGGTGAGATGTTTGCCCAGGACTCACGGATGGCCTTTTCGAGCTTGGGTATGGAGCTGACGTCTTTCCCCTGCAGATCCTTCTTGACCATGTGCCAGAGGTTCTCAATTGGGTTGAGGTCCGGGCTGTTACCTGGCCAATCCTTTATGAAGGGTACCATGCAGTCATCAAGCCACTGAGTGACAGATTTGGCAGTGTGAGCAAGAGCACTGTCCTGTTGAAACACACTGGCACGTGTGAGCTTGAAAGAATCTGACAAATGTTCACAAAGCAGCTCCAGGTAAACAGCTTGATTCACTTTAAGGTTTTAACCCGTAAACTGCGGATACCTGTGTGACAATATATCTGTGTACGCGGGACTTTTGCCAGAATTCTTATAGTCGCTAAACAAACTTGAATGTGTAGCAATGTATTCGCCATATATTTGTGCAACTGCTAAAATACATTATTTCAATAAATTTCCTTATGTATTGTTTGTTGTGCGAGGGCGGGAGCAGGGCGCCGCATACTTTTGACGAGTACTTAGAGTTGAGAGTAGGCACATGGAAATCACATAAGAACATAAACAACTAGGAAAAGGGAGATGCCTGAACAACATGAAGTACAGCTTCCCTCATAGAAATGTAGAAGTTTGGAATGGACTAAATGAGGAGGTGATATCGGCAAAGAATGTGCACCAGTTGAAAGAAAGACTGGATAAATAAAATGTAGATACAGAGACGGGACCACACGAGTGTAGCTCAGGCCCTGTAAAACACAACTAGGTCAATACATAGGAACATAAGGAAGCTACAAGAGGCTGAGAGACCTACACGTGGTAGTTCCTGTAATGGAAGTGTCATAGTGGAATCCGGGCTGACATGGGAAAAGCGAGCCAGTAACAAGCTCGGCCAGCGTTCCTTAACTTAAGTAACGGCTACGAAGTCTTATAGGGAGAAACTGGTTCACAAATAGTGTGGTGAATGATTGGAATGGACTCAGTTGTCAGGTAGTTCGTGTGGAGTTTTAAAAGGTGGCTAGGAGTACAGTGGTGCTTCCCGGCAGCGCTTGTCTCGCCTCCACTGTAACATATCCCGGGCAGAGATGTCGGAAAATACTTAAACATATATTCAGATATGAAACTGATCAAGGCAACATTTGAAACCTAACTAGCCTTTTACCCGAAACTTATTAACCCCTTCATGCCCAGATCTTTTCTTTGCTATATAAAATTGTATGATGTCAAGCCATAAAACTATAAAAAGTAACTGAATATACCAAATTAGTTAGTGGTCAAGGATACTAAACAGTTCATAGCTATAAAACCTTGCTTATATTCACAAAAATTGTCTTAAGATATACCCAAAATACAATGAAAATTATGTTCTGGGTCTCAAGGGGTTAATGCTGTGGCCACTGTGTTACATGCGGGAATGCCTTCCTCACACTTAGATGAACGCCTAGACAGCGCTTAGTGCTAGTGCTGTGTGCCTAGACAGTGCTTAGTGCTAGTGTGATGTGCCTAGACAGTGCTTAGTGCTAGTGCTGTGTGCCTAGACAGTGCTTAGTGCTAGTGCTGTGTGCCTAGACAGTGCTTAGTGCTAGTGCTGTGTGCCTAGACAGTGCTTAGTGCTAGTGCTGTGTACCTAGACAGTGCTAGTGCTGTGTGCCTAGACAGTGCTTAGTGCTAGTGTGATGTGCTTAGTGCTAGTGCTGTGTGCCTAGACAGTGCTTAGTGCTAGTGCTGTGTGCCTAGACAGTGCTTAGTGCTAGTGTGATGTGCCTAGACAGTGCTTAGTGCTAGGTGATGGGCCTAGACAGTGCTTAGTGCTAGTGTGATGGGCCTAGACAGTGCTTAGCGCTAGTGCTGTGTGCCTAGACAGTGCTTAGTGCTAGTGTGATGTGCCTAGACAGTGCTTAGTGCTAGTGTGATGTGCCTAGACAGTGCTTAGTGCTAGTGTGATGGGCCTAGACAGTGCTTAGTGCTAGTGCTGTGTGCCTAGACAGTGCTTAGTGCTAGTGTGATGTGCCTAGACAGTGCTTAGTGCTAGTGTGATGTGCCTAGACTGCTTAGTGCTAGTGCTGTGTACCTAGACAGTGCTAGTGCTGTGTACCTAGACAGTGCTAGTGCTGTGTGCCTAGACAGTGCTTAGTGCTAGTGTGATGTGCCTAGACAGTGCTTAGTGCTAGGGCTGTGTGCCTAGACAGTGCTTAGTGCATAGTGCTGTGTGCCTAGACAGTGCTTAGTGCTAGTGTGATGTGCTAGACAGTGCTTAGTGACTAGTGCTGTGTACCTAGACAGTGCTTAGTGCTAGGGCTGTGTGCCTAGACAGTGCTTAGTGCTAGTGCTGTGTGCCTAGAAGTGCTTAGTGCTAGGGCTGTGTGCCTAGACAGTGCTTAGTGCTAGTGCTGTGTGCTAGACAGTGCTTAGTGCTAGTGTGATGTGCCTAGACAGTGCTTAGTGCTAGTGCTGTGTACCTAGACAGTGCTTAGTGCTAGTGCTGTGTGCCTAGACAGTGCTTAGTGCTAGTGTGATGTGCCTAGACAGTGCTTAGTGCTAGGGCTGTGTGCCTAGACAGTGCTTAGTGCTAGTGCTGTGTGCCTAGACAGTGCTTAGTGCTAGTGAGATGTGCCTAGACAGTGCTTAGTGCTAGGGCTGTGTGCCTAGACGGCTTAGTGCTAGTGCTGTGTGCTAGACAGGCTTAGTGCTAGTTGATGTGCCTAGACAGTGCTAGTGCTATGCTGTGTGCCTAGACAGCTATGCTAGTGTGCCTAGCGTAGGGTGTGTAGCTTAGGGGTGAAATCATATTGCAATTTATGCTCCCACCGGAATCCGTCGTATTGAGAAAACCCCTGGCAAAGTTCTTAATTCGGGTAAGATTTACCTTGTGCCATGATGTCAAGTTTACCCGGGAGCTCAGGCCTGCATCAAGTCCCCCCCTTTAGGGATATGGCGTGGTCATTGTGCACAGAGGCCATGCATGCTGCCAAGCAGCTGGTAGGCACGATGTTCTGGCACTCGCAGGGTCTGCTCAGAAGTCACTGTCAGGTGCTTTTGAAGAACTGGTGTGTGGCATCGCAAATTTGAGTCGGGCCAGCGATCGCACTTGCCAGAAGTGTGGGTCGCTTTGGAGATAGTCACATCCTCTACTCTTTTTTTGTGGCCGCCTGCATCCGTCGCTGTCATCGATGTGACGTCTTTATCTAACAAGCCAAGCAACAGCTTCAGATAAGCCCAAGGTGACTCAGCATCTTCTTCAGTGCTGCCTCTGCCACAGGCTTGTTGATGGTCGAGTAGGAGTCCAGAGCCTGGAGCAGCGCAAGATCATTGCGCGGAGCTGCAGATGCCAATGGTGCCTCCGTCCATGCCTTGCTGTAAATCTTCGCAGTGAATACGGAGACGCTCCGGAGGCCTTGCTCCTCCTTCGTTGTCAGCGTGACCTTGTTCTCCGGCTACCATATCAGTGAGATCTATTCCTATCCTCTCTAAGGGTTTATCTACTGGAGGTAATTCCTTCCAGGGTTGTTGTAGCCTGCTACTTCCTTTAAATCTTTGACAAGTTACACAGTTCTTGACATATTCACACACATCCACCTTCAGATTTGTCCAATAGTATAGTTCCTCGGCTTTCTTAATGGTTTTCTTTTGTCCTAAATGACCTGATAATTCATGCGCATGTTGGAGAGCGAGGATGGTCATACTACGAGGAATTATGAGGACATACTGTAGACTTCCATCTGTTTTCTCTCGGACATAGTACAGTATGTCATTTATTACTGTAAACTGAGCTAAAGTGGCTTTCGGTATGCGTTTCGTAGGAACTCTACCTCCCTCCAGATATTCCACTAACTCTTTCCACACGGGTTCTTCCCTTTGTCGTAGGGTGAATTGTGGTTGATTTAGTCCCAACCAAGTAGTCTCGGGCCGACGGGTTATCATCCCAACGGGACGCGACAGATGGTCGGCGACGAAGTTATCCTTACCTTTCAGGTATTTAATCGCATAGTTATATTCGCGCATTTCCAGGATCCATCTGGTCATCCGGGGAGATTTAGTTTTTCTTTTAAATATACTGGTGAGGGGTTGGTGATCCGTGACGATCGAGAATTTCGAGCCCCAGAGATAATGATGGAAATTCCTACAGGTGAGAACTATAGCCAACGCTTCTTTATCGGTGGCTGAGTAACGGGTTTCACAAGAATTTAGTTTCTTGGAGAAATATCCTATGGGGCAATTGGAACCGTTTGATTGAATTTGACTTAGAACCCCTCCGACGTGAGTGTTACTCGCGTCTGTTGTAAGAATGAAAGGTTCATGAATTTGTGCCCTAACCAGGACGGGCGCATTTATCAGGCACGATTTGAGATGTTCGAACGCATGTTGGCACTCATCCGTCCAGGTGAAGATGACGTGGGCTCTTGTTAAATTAGTAAGTGGAGCTGCAACTTTCGCGAACGAAGGAACATGCTTCCTATAGAAACCACACATCCCTAAGAAACGTCGGATTTCCTTGACCGTCTTGGGAGCTTTCATTTTTGAAACTGCTTCCACATTTTTCAAATCAGGCTTACTTCCTTCGGCTGAGATCCGATGACCGAGAAAGGTGACTTCTTTAAGTCCAAAAGTACATTTACTGAGGTTAAGTTTCACCCCATTTGTAGTGAGGACTTCGAAAAGCTGATTAAGACGTTCCAAAAGAAGAGGAAACGTAGGAGCCCATAGAATTAAGTCGTCCAGATAGTTTTTTACCCATCCCTTCTGAAGGAGGGGAGTTAATACTGAAGCCATCCGCCTGGAGAATATCGCGGGTGAGCAGTTCAGTCCGAACGGTAGGCGTCTAAAACGATAAAGAGTGACACCATCGCTGAAAGTGGTGAGATCACGGCTTTCGTCATCGAGTAATATCTGGAAGTAGGCCTCGCGCATGTCGAGGGTAACGTAATATTTTTTACCTGCGGCTTGTTCTACCAGTTCTTCTAATCGTGGAAGAGGATAGATGTCGGTGGCGAGATGTTTATTTATGTGTCGATAGTCTAAACACATTCTCTTACTACCATCCGGTTTATTTACTAAGACGATCGGTGATAACCATGCGGCGGTGGATCTTTCTATGATATTTCTGTCTTCCATATCTTGAAGCATATGTGAAATTTGTTCCTTGGCTTTCTCGGGATAACGGTACGAAGGTCCTCGACTGGGCTGAGGGTCATCCACCTTTATATGAACCGGAGGACCATTTATGAGTCCTAATTCGTTTTGGTCTAGGATGAAAAGCGGATCATTTTCTAGAATTACTTGTTGTAATTCTTGTTGTTCTGAAACTGTCAGGTGTTTCCATTTTTGTCCCTTGATTAATTCTTTCAACCTTTGGGTTCGGGTCCCTTTCGGCTGTGCTTTATCATTTTCCGGTATTAAGTCATTGTGAATTTCATGAATTGAATTGATTGTTTTTGCGGGAGGAATTTCTACTTTGTCGTATGACCCGAGTATAGTACCTTTGCACAAAACCTTTTCCTTCTTGGTATTATTCGTGAAGGGAATGTAAATTGAACTTTCTGCTGTCACTCGTACTAAGTAGGGGTAACTATTTTTGCTAACCTTTTCCTGCGGATAAACAAGGAGGTTAGAACCTGGTAACTCATTTACGTTTACCTGCTTAAAACTGGAATGGTAAGGGTTTATTTTCACAGGATTGAGAAGGTTTATTTGTGAAGAGCTTCGTGGCTGATTCGCGATTTCCACAGGATTTAGTTGTATTCTTTTGATTTTGTGTCTTTTCCGGCGAATGTGATTCACGGTATGGGGGGTGTCACCCAAACGCATTGCTCTACTTTTCCCATCCCAGGTGAGAGTGGCTTTTGTGAGGATGTCACAACCAAGAAGTACATCGCCGTTGAGATAAGAGTGGAATAACGGGAAACCCCTTTTTAAACTTTTGTCCGTCACCGATTTCGATTTCTGCCCATATCATACCGAGAATTTTCAACGGGGTGTCTGTGATCCCTACAAGTTGGGGAAGATTGCGCCGTAAGTTTATTTCCCCTCCGATTCGTTTGGCAGTACATTCTTTGATCAAAGTGTAACCAATCCCTGTGTCTACTATAGCTTCTACTATCTAACCCGTTTATATTCACATGGATAGTGGGTGAAATATCGTCACCGTCTAGTCATGATAACTGTCTAGGGTTTTGGGTTTGACTCGGATGTTGAGTATTATTTGCCTGGACACGTCCAGGACAATTTCGATTTCCCCTCCGGCAACCGGGTTTGCGACAGTCGAAACAATGACCTAACGGAGGTTTTCTCCAGCACTCCGGAAGGTTATGTGTTTGTGTCTGACAATAAGCGCAATACTTGTGAGTGGATGTTTCACTCCGTGAAGGACCCGCGTGGGAGGATGACTTTTCTAGTTTCTCTTGGGCCAAATGGGCCTTAAGTTCTCGGACTTGTTGTTTTAGTCTTTCCACTTCGTCCTCGGTGGTCTCGGGGTTTGAGAAGCGTGTGTACTTATCGCTTCCTTTCCCGTTTAATCCCTTTTCTTCTCTCTGGGGTTGGAATCATGTTAATCCTTTGAATGGGTCTTTCTTCGAGTATTTGCCGCTCGTGTTCGATGCGGTCTAGGAATTTTTTTAGGGGATATCCTTCATCTAGGAATCCTTCTAATTTCTCTCGTGACGGAACTGGTAGACCGTACCATAGTTTCCTTTTTATGGTCTTATCACGGTTTGGGAATTTCTCGCTCGGAAATTTCGTCGCAATCACCGCATGTTGACAGATGAAATGATGGGTGAAAGCTTGGGGAGATTCCCCCCAGTCATATTGCATTGTCTCCAATTCCTGCCAAGCTCTGTCAACACTCACTTCGATGGCGAATTCGGTCTCAAAAAGTTCTAAGGGCCGCCCAGTTTCTACTTTATGGTTCGCTTGATAAATTGTGAATTAAGATTGAGAGTTCAGAGTTCACTCTCCCTTTGGCATCTGGATGCGCAGTGTGTCGTCCGAGCTACATTGTTCTATTAATTCAAAGAACATTGGAGAAGGCCATTGCGTCAAGGCCTTGTAATTGATGTAACTCTAATATTGGAATATCTCGAGGTCTGGTGAGTCCCATTTTTTTGTTATCCATGGATAATTGAGGGGTATAGAAGGGGTTGGTTTGACTTAGCTGTCTAGGGGAATGTAAGAGTAATGATGTTCGCGTTCACTAAACCATGTGGCGTGGTTTTTCTCCAGACTGAGATACTCGCCGGAACCTTGAAGGGAGTAGAGAGATGACTCATAATAACACTTATAAGGACAGGCCAGGCCTCCTATGCGTTATGAAAACTAACCAAACTGTACCTATATATGGATATATAGATAGATACACTATAACAAGGGGGAAGATGGAAGAGAGTTAATGGACGTCTTAACCTGAAGGGAGTAGAGAGATGACTAATGTCCTCATGGTATGCTACGGCAAATTTGTGAGAAGCGGGAAAAAAGGAATGTTTGGATCCTTATGAACGGCTTCCCTGAAGGGAGTATCCGACCTCGAATGACTCTAATTAACTAATGAAGCAAGTATGCATATGAAATGGCTGCCTATAATAGTTCTTTTACTTTGATATAGAAGAATTAATACATTTAGTCTAAATTCGGGAGAGGTGTTTCCTTTTTTGGACAGCATAAAACGTGTTTTACAGAGTGATAGGGTATCGGAGTCGGAATAGAAATTTGGTCAACTTTCAATTTAGCGAATAACTCGACTAACCCACCCATTTCTAAACGTGATCTATCACTATTGTGTCTATTTGAAGGACATAAGAATTAAGAGTGTTCCTTGATCTGTCAGGAGGGTAAGGGGAGGATGAAAAGTTTTGAATCTACCAGTTATCGACGATCGCGAAATAAATGTCCCACGTATTTGGACTCGTATCCTGAGTGTATGGTGGAGGGAGTGGGGGGGGGGGATAGAAGTGGGAGAAAGAAAGATAGAAGATAAATTTTACGAGAAACGAACAGATTGGATTGACCTTAATAAAATAGGAATACCCTGTTCCTCCATATGCTGGGTCTAGGTGACAACTTGCCCCAGAACAACATATGATTATTGAAACCTTTTTCCTTCTTAAATACATAACCCGGGAATTGTATGATAGGAATTTCCATCCTGTCTCTTCCGAATTTCCGGGCATTACACCGCCGATAAAGATAAGCGTCAGTTCCAGTAGCTCCCTGTAGTCATCTCGGAGTCCCGTGCGTTCATCCAGAGCCTTTCTGAACCACTCGGCGTCAACTTTCATCAGGAGAGGGGCGACATCTTCTGTCGCTGCGCCGGTCACATACTGTTGCTGATCGATGAACTCCCAATTTGCCTGGAAACGCTGAAACAGACCGACGTCTGGCCCTGCGGTAGGTCCCATTGCAGACAGGAAGACAGCTCCAATCACAAGCTCCAGGACGTGGTGCCGGCAGGCAAAGTAGAGCAAGTCCTTGTCGAGAGCTCGCTCAATTAGAGCACATGCACCCTGGTGATTGCCAGTGTTCGCTGCGGTGGTGTCAAAACTCATGCCGACGATTCGGTTGGTCAGTCCCCATTCTTGCACTGCGTCGACAACAGCGCGAGCAACATGAGTGCCTCTGCCACTGGGGAGCTTGGCTGCTCCGAGGAGCTGAGATGCGCTCTTCCCCGACACCAGGATTGGGAGACGATCGACGTGTTCCTTGGTAGTGAGGTCCATCATCAATTTTCCATCCCAATGTACTATGAGAGGACCGTCAGACTTGATCTCCGCTTTCACAGAATATACGTGGCGTTGGCGAAGTTTACAGCGATGATCGCGGATGGAGCTTCGGTTGATATTCAGCTCCTCGAGGATTTGGCCCAGAGAGCGTGCTGTCTCTGTCAGGACGTAGACAGCTGCACGGTCGCTCACCGTCGCTCGATCAAGGGATGCTGCTACGCATGGCGTCACGACGTTTTTCAAGCCGCACTTTGCTCGTTTCGGCTCGGTGGGGCCATGCCCTGCTGTGGGAGCTTCGAGTGGGGCCGGGGCTACTGACAGGAGTGCTGCTGCTGCTGGATGATAACCAATTTCGCAGTCGCCGACGATGTTGCGGCTTCGTAAAGCGCCTTCTCCTGCCTTGATGTCTGGGCCGCATGGCGTTCTACAACACGCTCCTCAAGAGCAGCTTGCACGGGGTCAACGCCGCCCATCCTCCCACGTCGACCAGGCTCGCGTTGGGCGAGGAGGAAGTCCTTGTCCTCCGCCTGTCAGTATCGCCATGGCATTTGCATGGGCCACGTCGAACAGGTCATTTAGTTTCTCACCAAACTTCTTTGCTCGCTCACTTTGAGTAGAGGTAGTGCGCTTCTTGTTCTTCCGGATAAGGGCATATTCTTTATGCAGCTTCTGGATCTTCGTGGCCACCTTATCAATTCGTTGCATTGGAATTCTTGCCCTAGCCCAGACTTCTTCAACAATGAGGGAGACCTCGTGTGCCGAAACGCGGATCGTCTTCTTCTGAACATCGAGCTTGTAAATAACCAGACCCGGGACTTCTCTCGCAGATGGTAGTTGGGCTCCAGGGATTGTTTTCAGTGGTGCCACAAGGTACCGTTTCTTCGTATTAGTGGTTGCCATCACACACAAAGGCAAAAAAGCACGTCTGGAAAAGAAAATTGTACTACTTAAGACGGATGAAAACAGATGAATTATGTTATCATTGAGACATTTGCTACAATGGACCTGTTTACTTACCTAAAACACGGAGTATTATGAAGCTTTGGGTGCAATATAGGCTACATATCACTGTACTCATATTCTTTTTGCTGAGAAATGCACCATAAATGAAATTATGACTTTTTTTGGGCCAAAATATCACAACACGGCGGAACGCGCTGTGATTGGTTGTGACGTAGTAAGCGCAGACTCAGATCTCACCTGATCAGCTGATCGGCTTGTTTTGGCTCAGCAGACCGCAGTACCTATCTATGCATTCAACATGTCCCAGACAAAAAGAACATATTATGCTTGTTTTGTGTTAATGTGCAAAAACACCACAATTAAAACTCCAGAGAATGTGTTCATAACTATGCCTAAAGACAAGAAAAAGAGGAAACAGTGGTGGATGTCTGCAAGGCGTGATTTCTCGATGAAGGAAAATTCATACTATTGCTGTGAAGACCATTTTGATGTATTATTAATGTATGTACTTGTGCATGGATAAGTAACTTGCAAATGATATGTAGCTGTGGGGCTTTAGCTGAGCTGTGATAAGTTGCGGGAGTAGTATGCAGTATGCAAGGCTTTTGAGGTAGGGATGAGACAGGCTGGGTTTTTCATGTTAAGTATACAACACGCAGTGAGCTAGGTAAAATTCTAGCGTCCTTTCCCGCCCTTATTAGAGCGTTTTTTCCTCCAGACCTTCACAGATCCCTTCAGATACCTCTAAACTGTAATTATAAAGTGGGGGGGGGGGGGGGGGGAGATGCCCCTCCTTAACGACCCCCTGGACCCCTCAAAAATATAATGTTTAATATTACTAATCTAACCTCACTATAACCTAACCTAATCTAATCTCACTAATAACCTCATAGCGAGACCCCCATAAAAAAATAATTACTAACCTAACCTACCCTTGTAAGATTATCATTTTATTTTACTAACCTAACTAACCTTACTAACTTGCATTACCCCTACTACTGCAAGATGACCAGTAATCCTCCTTCAAGTGATGTAGTAGGTATTCACTGTGTTTGTGAATATGTAAGTTGTAGTTTAAAAGGAAAAAGTGGATAGACGGAGATAAGTGGCCCGTGACACCAGGTAAGTGATGACTTCTGGGATCGGCATTCCTTATAGGGAGCTTAAATGAACCTGCAATGACATGTAAAGCTAGACAGATAGACGAACTCAGAGGAACAGGTAGAAATGTATGGCTTTCTTTCCCCACATAAGCAAAACATACACCCTTCGTCACTCTACTCACCACTACAACCTTTACTAACCATACATTTCTACCTGTTCCTCTGAGTTCGTCTATCTGTCTAGCTGTACATGTCATTGCAGGTTCATTTAAGCTCCCTATAAGGAATGCCGATCCCAGAAGTCATCACTTACCTGGTGTCACGGGCCACTTATCTCCGTCTATCCACTTTTTCCTTTTAAACTACAACTTACATATTCACAAACACAGTGAATACCTACTACATCACTTGAAGGAGGATTATTGGTCATCTTGCGGTAGTAGGGGCAATGCAAGTTGGTGTATTAGTAGGTAGTACATATAGTAGTGGCCGCTTCACAGCTGTTTTGCTCTGTTGTCTGCGCTGTTGACGTCACAACATGGCGCCAGTCGTTTTAGAGCGTATAAATTTTCCTGTACTTAAATTGGCTGTATCATGAAAAATACTGTTCACATAGAAAAATCTACATCACTGCCCAACTATATGAGGCTTGAAGATTTCAAATCAATCCTAACCTCAAGTAGAGTAAATGGGTCCATTAACTTAGAAAGGCATTCTAATAAGGACCGTCTCGGGCATTTGTTCGTTACAAAGCCCTCTTTGCCGTTTAGCACTACATTGCCTTCAGGGTGAAACTTCAAGGTCATTGAGCACCAGGTAAATGTCATGCTATTTTGATAAAATTTTGTCAAGTGTTTTCTAATGAAGTGTAACAGGAATCCGAGTGGGGAGCACTATTTTAACAACTTTCATTTTTAACTACCACCCTACTAGACAGTGCTTAGTGCTAATGTGATGTGCCTAGACAGTGCTTAGTGCTAGTGCTGTGTGCCTAGACAGTGCTTAGTGCTAGTTTTGTTTTGGGGCCTAGACAGTGCTTAGTGCTAGTGCTGTGCCTAGACAGTGCTTAGTGCTAGTGTGATGTGCCTAACAGTGCTTAGTGCTAGTGTGATGTGCCTAGACAGGGCTTAGGGCTAGGGGTGATGGGCCTAGACAGTGCTTAGTGCTAGTGTGATGGGCCTAGACAGTGCTTGGGTGCTAGTGCTTGTGTGCCTAGACAGTGCTTAGTGCTAGTGTGATGTACCTAGACATGCTTAGTGCTAGTGTGATGTGCCTAGACAGTGCTTAGTGCTAGTGCTGTGTGCCTAGACAGTGCTTAGTGCTAGTGTGATGTCCCTAGACAGTGCTTATTTGCTAGTTGATTGCCTAGACAGTGCTTAGTGCTAGTGTGATGTGCCTAGAACAGTGCTTAGTGCTAGTGGATGTGCCTAGACAGTGCTAGTGCTGATGCCTAGACCGGTGCTTAGGGGCTAGTGCTGTGTGCCTAGCGGTGCTTAGTGCTAGTGCTGTGTGCCTAGCCCGTGCTTAGTGCTAGTGTGATGGGACTAAAACAGTGCTTAGTGCTAGTGTGATGTGCCTAGACAGTGCTTAGTGCTGTGCGGGTGTACCTAACAGTGCTTAGTGCTAGTGTGATGTGCCTAGACGGTGCTTAGTGCTAGTGTGATGTCCTAGACAGTGCTTAGTGCTAGTGTGATGTGCCTAGACAGTGCTAGTGTGATGTGCCTAACAGTGCTTAGTGCTAGTGCTTGGGGCCTAGACAGTGCTTAGTGCTAGTGTGATGTGCCTAGACATGCTTAGTGCTAGTGCTGTGCCTAGACAGTGCTTAGTGCTAGTGTGATGTGCCTAGACAGGGGCTTAGTGCTAGTGTGATGTGCCTAGACAGTGTTTTAGTGCTAGTGCTGTGCCTAGACATTTGCTTAGTGCTAGTGTGATGTGCCTAACAGTGCTTAGTGCTAGTGCTGTGTGCCTAGACAGTGCTTAGTGCTAGTGTGATGTGCCTAGACAGTGCTTAGTGCTAGTGCTGTGTGCCTAGACAGTGCTTAGTGCTAGTGTGATGTGCCTAGACAATGCTTAGTGCTAGTGCTGTGTCTAGATAGTGCTTAGTGCTAGTGTGATGTGCCTAGACAGTGCTTAGTGCTAGTTTGATGGGCCTGGAAAGTCTGGCGTTAAGCGAAAAATGTATTAAACAAATCTTATTTTCCCATCAATGTCTTACAATTTTAGAACAATATTGAGCTGAACTTAATTTGTGTTCATTTAACTAACTGGTACTAAATTTTTATTTATGTAACAATATTCGTACACAACTTTTCTGCGTAACAATATTCGTACACAACTTTTCTGGGTAACAATATTCGTACACAACTTTTCTGGGTAAAAATATTCGTACACAACTTTTCTGCGTAACAATATTCGTACACAACTTTTCTGGGTAAAAATATTCGTACACAACTTTTCTGCGTAACAATATTCGTACACAACTTTTCTGTGTAACAATATTCGTACACAACTTTTCTGCGTAACAATTGTAGTAGTTCTTTGTTTTGTCTTGCATCTTAACTACCCTCGTTATTTTTTTGTGTGAGAGAGAGAGAGAATGGAAAGTGGAATGAAAGAATGAGTGGAGAGTTGAGAGATGGAGAGAGAGAGTTATAGTAATATGTAAATAATTGTAATAAGCAATTGCATCATAATTCAACTTGCTGTGAAGAGAAATTCATACAGATAGACACACAGACATACATACACACAGACACATACATACACACAGACATACACACACACACACACACACACAGACATACAGACACACCTCGCTGGGATGCATTAGAGAGAACACAGGAATTCACTTAAAATTAAATTTGATCATATTCAAAAATCTAATATGTAAGCATTATAATTTATTTCATTTATTGAATTTTGTAGATCTAGATAGGATGTATATTTAGTAAGGATGATTTGTTTTCTTCTTAACCCCTTCACGCCCAGATCTTTCCTTTGCTATATATAAAAAATTGTTTGTTGTTAGCTATAAAATTACGAAAAAGTAACTAAATAAACCAAATTAGCTAGTGGACAAGGATACTAAACAGGTCATAGCTATAAAACATTTTGCTTATATTAATTAAAAATCATCTAATAGTTCGCAAATTACAATGGAAACTACGTTATGGGCCTCAAGGGGTTAATTATAATTATGTATGGTTAGTAAGTGACTTGTTTAAACATTATATTTTTTGGAAGGAGTTTGTCTGTTTTGCTCTAGCAGTATAGATTTAATGTACAATTCAGACAATTTTTTAACAGTGTTTATCTGGAGATATAATTGTCTAACATTTTTACTGTAGTTGTTTTTAAGTAAGAAAAAATAATCAACCCAGAGAAAGATTGAGGGAAAAAAATAATCAGATATCTAATAGTGTGTATTTTGTTGTTATTTTATACAGTATTAAACAGAGAAATAGTTTGTATTAGATCTATTCATACTTCTAGAAGACAGTATAGATGACTAAATGTGCAATTAGAATAACTTTTTTTTTTTTTTATTAATATGTATAGTATTCTAGAAAGAGACATTTCTTCAGTTATTTTTATTCTATATACTGTAATTTTTCAGTGTCACAAATACTAAAACTGCAAAAAATAGATGGGGAGAAGTATCATTGAAAAGTAGTTATTTATATATTTTCTTGATCAAGTGCATTGATAGAATTATTGCTTCTCTGAGAAATAGTGATGTCTTTATTAATCATTCATAGTTATACAGTAGTAGTTAGTCATTCATACAGGTATTATTAGTCATTGATCATTCATAGTTATTATTTATTTTCATAGTATTAATCATTGTAACAGTTAATTATTTTTCTAAGTCATCATTCACACAGTTAATTTCTAAGTCTATAATTCACAGTTAATTATCATTCACACAGTTAATTTCTAAGTCTATAATTCACAGTTAATTATCATTCACACAGTTAATTTCTAAGTCTATAATTCACAGTTAATTATTTTTCTAAGTCATCATTCACACAGTTAATTTCTAAGTCTATAATTCACAGTTAATTATTTTTCTAAGTTAATTGATAAATATTTTTCCAGATCATTGATTGAAAATATTTTTCAGAGTTCATTGATAAATATTTTTCCAGTTCATTGATAAATATTTTAACCAGTTCATTGATAAATATTTTTCAGAGTTTATTGATAAATATTTTTTCTGAGTTCATTGATAAATATTTTAACCAGTTCATTGATAAATATTTTTCAGAGTTTATTGATAAATATTTTTTCTTGAGTTCATTGATAAATATTTTTCCAGTTCATTGATAAATATTTTTCCAGTTCATTGATACATATTTTTTCTCTGAGTTCATTGATAAATATTTTTCTGAGTTTATTGATAAATAAATATTTTTCAAGTTCATTGATAAATATTTTACTCAGTTCATCAATATTTATTGATGAACTGAGTAAAATATTTATCAATGAACTGGAAAAATATTTATCAATGAACTGGAAAAATATTTATCAATGAACTGGAAAAATATTTATCAATGAACTGGAAAAATAGAGTTCATCAATAAATAATTATTGATCATTCATACAGTGAATTACTTACTATTTTCTAAGTCATAAATACTAGAAGACTGTCCGGAAATAATGTATTATAAAGGAAATGACGAAAAATAACTTAAACTTGGCCTTGCAATCTTTATTCATATTACAGCCTACCTCTGTGTTCTCTTGTCAAGACTACATCTATAGTTATAAGGCTCCTTAACAGTGCATCTAGGGTTATAACAATACTGTATTATTTGTATGTATATATGTACATTATAGGGTTTTACATCTAAATAAATCCTGTCCTCACACACTATTTTGTGTATCATTAATAATGCCAATCACTGGATCTCCGGAGAGGCTTTCAGGCATTATGGACTTTAGATTGAAAAACAACTTTTTGCTTTCATACTTTCTATTTCTTTATTTACTAGATATTATATTAAATTGAATGAATTTAATTACTAAATAGTTAAGTCATTTATATTGTATATTTTTATTTACTTTATTGTATTAAATCTGATTCTTGAATTTAAATAAATGCAGTTAATAAAAAGTAGTTTTTTTACATTTAAATGAGTGTAGTTGATAAAATATCTGAAGTTAAAAACGAACGTATGAACTAGCAATTTGAAAACTAATAACCTATATGCACTACCGTCAGCAACACTATAGTCGCCACTGCACTAATGTGGCCAGGCGCCATACCTATATAAGGAATGTTAGCATCACTACAGCCTTGTATGTGCCACTGAAGACAAGTCATATACACTACAGTGCATGCCTCTTCAGTGGCATGGTGCCTGGCGACATTAGTGCAGTGGCGACTAGTGTTGTGGACGGTAGACATTTAAAAACCGATAATAATCTATATATATATATTTGCATTACTACTACTAATGAATTAATATATATACAATAAATAATTAGTTATACGCTGCATGAAGTTCAGTAGAATGTAGTTAAGGAAATATTAGTTTTATCTTCACTAGCTGAAATATTAGTTTTATCTTCACTAGCTATGTAAAAACTAGTAAATCTATATGCTATTTACTATTACTACTACTACTATTAATAGATTTGTATACACTAGAATCAGCAACATAATTACTTACAGAAGCTCATAAATTGTTGTACTCATCTCGCCTGTATGTAGTCATGTTAATGACGCCTGTAACACCTTAGATGCCAGCTTGTGCGTGATGAGTATTACATTTTGACCCCAACGGCAACAGGCTTTCTTCAGGAGGACCACCATCAGTCCTCCTTCAAACTTTGCTCAAACTGTAATAGAGGAACAAAATAGTTAAATATATATAATGCTAATGATAAAATAAAATAAATGTAAAATGTTCTATGTCTATGTGCTCTAAAATGCTCTAAATAAATGATAATAAAAATATTGAAGTGCTCATGTAAATATATAAGTAGGAATATCTTCAGTGAAATTATATAAGTACTCTGGGAAAAATGATGATAAAAAAATCTAAAAGAAATATAACTGCAGGCTTTTTTCACCATTAGTCTTCCTATAAACTATAGTGGGGAAAATATATTGATAGCTGAACAAAATCAAATGTATAGATAAAATTATACAATAAGCCTTGTTCCCCCCAGGGATTGACTGACATCCAGAGAGAGAGAGAGAGAGAATCATTTACTTCAGAAAGGTAAAGATGGGGGCATACGCTAAGCTGCGTGTGGCCTCGGTGCTCATCTCCCTGGCATTAGCCCTTGAGCCTGTGGTACCCCGGGACACAGGGCTAGTGTGACATCTGGGTTACCACAGTTACCTTCCCCAGGTACCCATTTATCCACCATCCATGAGAGGAAGGATGAATAGCTGGCTGGGCTGCACGCCGACTGCCCTGGCCGGGATTCCAACCAGGGCCCGCAGATTCGTGGCTATGCGTGCTTGCCACTACACCACGGAGGCGACAATACTACTTCATAAATACATTTCTGAAAACTCTGTTGCTAAAATGCAAACTCATAAGCTGTGAGCTATTTTGTTGCTTAACTAACACTGAGGAGGCGGTAGCAGAGTGGTTAGACCGTTAGCGTCTCAGACTGGCGTTCTCGGTGACCAGAGTTCAATCCCCGACGAAAACCAAAATCTTTCTGCACTGCCAATCGTGGCCTAAGAACACCCACATGATGCCCATTAACTCTGACTTGGATTGCGAGTGCATGGGAGGGCACGGGGGCGGCATGAGCCTCTATCACAGGCGTCACTATAACAATCCTGCCTGCGCCACCACGGGCGAGGGCCAACCATCACAGCCCTCAAGTGTGCCTCCAGGGCCTGCCATCCCACCCCTGGGTCACCACTGCCTACATGCGCTATAGCCACAAAATGTAATACAAAAAACCCCCCAAAAATATTATTCTTAGCAGCCTAAGAATCATGACTAGAAAAACACCACTTTTACCCTAATCTAAAACACTTTTTATATACTATTATTAGAAAACGATGAATAATCTTGAAAACTCTTGAAAAGCTTATGTGGATGCAAAATTGTATTACCTAACGCTAACAGTTATAATTTTTGTCTTAAGTTTTGTAACAGAATGGCTGCCTTTTTTTCTCTCACATTACTATAACCAGTAAAAAATAAGTTAAAACACTTGAAAAAACCTAAAACTTGGTCTGCCTTTATTATTCAGGCAAATTTATCTTATTGTGAAGGTGAGAATTAATGCCACGACTTCCTGACATGAATTCCCATCTACCTTTCCTTCCTTGCTCTTTCCCCTGTGTACTGTTATTTTTATAACCCTCTATAGTATATACAGTTACCCACACTACCTATTCTCTCTATCCTTTACATCCTAACATCCTGGTAAACATAAGCACTGGACACCTATCTTTCCTTCCTTCCTTTACCCTTCACCTCTCCCCATACTCCTTACAGCACTTTCTTGCACTAAAAACATGCAATAGCCTTTCATAGGGGTTACTCTTGTACTTCTAACACACTTTTTTAGCACCATCCAATATTAACAAATCGTTCGTTCACTAAAAACATTCCATAAGCATACTTTCATATACTTTTTTTCTTCTTTTCTTAAGATTTATTCTTTAAGATTTATATAACTTTCTTTCTCTCCTGCATTCGCATTCCTACCCTTGAGGCTACATTGACAGCACAACTCATAGGCCCGTACCGAGAGTTGAAGGCGGTAGAGGGACGAACGGCAAACCTTCCATTTGTTACCGAGAGTCGACATCGGAGGTTGGTTGAGATCTCGCGCCTGCGACAATATAGTGGCAACAGTGCTGCTTCAAATTGCGTAGCCGCCGTACGACTAAAATAGTGTATGATGCGAATTTGCCCTTTTTACTCATCAAAAACATCAACAGAACGTTGCCCATCGGCTATGAAATTGGGGAAAAATATATTTAATGAAGTTAATTAACAGTAGAGGCGTGTATACGTAAGTTTCTCTACCGCTCATGTGAACATATGCGGTAAGAGAACCGTCCCTGGCGGGTTCTGGCAGCGACCTTCATGATGGCGACGGCTCAAGCCACTAACCACCCCTCCTATCCTGAAACCTCCTTAATTATTATCACAAAAATCACTTTTGCCACATATGTAATACCCAATAATCTTATACTTATACTTAAATACATATTGGCAAGAAATTTTTTAACATATCTCTTAATCCCTCCGATTAGGAATGTAATAAAAATTTTCGAAGTTGCGGCAGACACGGGTACCGTGTCTTCAACCTTGACCCCACCGCGTCCCTGCCTTCGTTCCAAATGCAGGTTTTTATACGTCTTATGGTAACGAAGGTCTGCCGTTCGTCGTTCTAACCGCCCACCGCTGACTCTCGGTACGGGCCATAGACTCTTCCCTCCTAAGCGAGGTGAGCCCCTTCTGATCATCTGACCCCCTACTGGGAAAGGAAAATGTACCCTCCCCCAAAATTTTGCAACCACCTCCCCTACTG
>JACEEZ010006738.1:49990-76911 GCA_016584305.1 Chionoecetes opilio
CAGAAAGATAGGTACTGAGCTGACTGAACTGACCTGTACAACTTTGTTGTACCAAAATCTATATGCGGTCTTTCAACAGTGTGACCAGCATGGCATATTAGGTACTGAGGGGGGGGGGGGGCATTGGCCGCATGCCCCCCCCTTTTCCCAAAAAAAAAAAATAAAATATATATATAATATATATATATATATATATATATATATTATATATATACTATATATATATAAAATATATTATATATATATATATATATATAATATATATAAAATAAATATAGATATTAATATATAAATATATTATGATCGAGCGAGTTCATAACACCGTGGGCTATGCCAAATCCGCCGTAAGACTTCTTGACGTGACCTGCCATAATTATGCTGCTAACACTGCTGAATACTGCTGACTGCAGTACAAAATTAAGGTAGTAGTAAAACTTTCTAAGATCTCAATGTCCTCGCCGCATGCATGAACAGACTGTATACGTACGCTACTGTTTCATCTAGAAATTTTACTAGAGTAACCACTGATCTATATAACATGGATCGCGGATCTGGGTAGCTGTGGCCGAGATACATAAGTCACCAGCCACCATCTTGTCATAACCAAAACAAATACATGGGCCGGCCAGGCAGTGGCTGGGTGTGGCTGCTGGCATGTGATAGCCTATATACCACCTACTACTACTATTAACACCTACTACTACTACTACTATTACCACCTACAACTACTATTAACACCTACTACTACTACTACTAAACTTCCAACCTAGTGCATCGTCGAACCTTCCAAGTCATTTATTTACGGTGATACACAGACAACAGGTGTGTTGCGAGGCCTACAGGTGTGTAGTGACGGTGTTTGCGAGGCCGTACAGGGTGTAGTGACAGGTGTGTTGCGGGGCCGTACAGGTGTGTAGTGACAGGTGTCTTGCGAGGCCGTACAGGTGTTATAGTGACAGGTGTGTTGCGGGGCCCGTACAGGTGTGTAGTGACAGGTGTGTTGCGGGGCCGTACAGGTGTGTAGTGACAGGTGTCTTGCGAGGCCGTACAGGTGTGTAGTGACAGGTGGGGTTGCGAGGCCGTACAGGTGTGTAGTGACAGGTGGGGTGTATGTGGTAAGGCGAGAGAGGCTAAGAGTGCAGTGTTAGCCCCAGAGTGTGTGTGTGTCTGACCTAATGAGTGAACGCGCAGTTCTCGTCCACTATAACGGCGCCAGCCCCGTACCGCCGCTGCCACGGGTACGGCGCGAGCCACAGTGGCCATAGAAGCTACCTCGGGGATTACAGGAATTTTAAATTAATCAAAAACCTTTGGCCTAATCAAAAAATCTTCTTAATTAGGTATATTGAATTGAAAGTAGTTAGTTCGTACACTGATTTTGAGTATTTTCGTACATACCTGGTTCGTTTCGAAACTCTAGTAGTCAAG
Organism: Chionoecetes opilio; assembly: GCA_016584305.1. Classification (NCBI taxonomy): domain Eukaryota; kingdom Metazoa; phylum Arthropoda; class Malacostraca; order Decapoda; family Majidae; genus Chionoecetes; species Chionoecetes opilio. The sequence goes on from JACEEZ010006738.1 coordinate 51,419, forward strand.
TTCAACTCTGAGCTGAGTGTACGAAACGACTATGGTTTCATATAGACTACGAAACAACTTTTGGTAATAATGGACGAGAGTTTCGCGGTCGTTTTAAGAGACATCAACTATTTTTAATGGCCTAAATAGGTGCTTGTTGCAATGGAGATAGTTTTATTTGCGCAACCCCCCCACCAGAAAAAAAATAATAATATTAATAAAAACCTACCTAACCTTATAGGTTTTAATGAAACCTAACCTAGCTAACCTTAAGGTTTTAATGAAACCTAACTAACCTTATATTTTTAAATGAAACCTAACCTAACCTTAAAGGTTTTAATGAAACCTAACCTAACCTTATAGGTTGTAATGAAACCTAACCTAACTTTAACCACAAGGGATACTTTTTTTTTTTTTTTTTTTTTCGCAAAAAAAAGCTATCTCCATTAGAACAAGCACCCCCTTTTTAGGAAGCGCTATGATCTTTTGTATCATAACCGCACTCAGGTCTGCTTCGTTCCCACTAATTGTTAACAAGTATAAAAAAATATATTTATCTATATCTACTTATATAAAAAAAAGTATACCATATCCACCTATATTTTTTTTAACTAGTAGGTGGATACTGGTGGTTTAGATGGATTAAGAGTGGATGGGCTGAGTGGGGAGTGGGTGTGGGTTGTGTGTGGGTGTCAGGGTCTTGTGTGTGGTTGTGGGTTGGGGGTGTGGGTGGGTGTGTGTGGTGGGTGTGTGGGTGTGTCGTGGGTGTGTGGTGGGTGGGTGTGTGGGTGGGTGGGTGTGTGGTGGGTGGTGTGTGTGTGTGTGTGGTGGGTGCGCGTGTGTGTGGTGGGTGCGTGTGTGTGTGTGTGGTGTTACTCACAGGTGGAAAGATTTGCCACTTCCAGGTCCTGGTCTGTTTGTACAGGACATAGCAGCACAGCTTGGCATGGCGAGGCGATAAACACAGCCAGACAGCAACGCGAGCCGCAGAAACAAGGCTTGGTTTGGTTTTACGGCAAGATGGCGGACATTTGGGAACCAGTGCTGAGCCAGGCTTCCGCGATCCATGTTATATAGATCAGTGGATGTAACAGGGTAAAAGTTATGACTAAAAAGGGTATGTATAAAATTCATAATGATCTGCTGATCCATTGAAAGTCTTCTATCTTTGACTGAGAGAATATTTTTAACGTACGTATACACGGGGTTTAGGGTGGTGTGGGGGGACCCCCCGTACTATTAGTGGAAAAATATTCATAAAAAATCCATTTTTTACCTGAGAGAGTGCACCCTGTGCCCAAAACAAACTTCACAATATGGCCCACCTATGGTACCCTCATGAATACTTAACTCAGATAATAAGGGTCATTTAAGGTTTTTTATAAATTTTGGCACCTCGTCCGGTGTCCCCCCGAGGGGGGACACCGGGATCAGGTATGGGGGGCACCGTATGATATTTTTAAACTCATATTACATCAAACTTTTATTGTGTTTTTTTGCCTGAAATCAACATATATGCTAAGCCTAGAACCCACCATTATTATTAGGTGATAAAATTTAAAGATAAGCTCATATAAAAATAGCATTTTTTAAAAGATAGGTCTAGGTATTTTTATGCTCACTATTCAGAAGTGCATCATGAAGGCATGCAGCGGGGGAACACCTTCACCGGGTAAAGCCTGCCTCTTGGTGATGCCCTTGGAGGTCACCGGACAACTTGCACTGTTCTGGATCAACAGAAGCTTCATCTAGGATGGTAGGGAAGGTGAACGTGTCTCGGGGTGTTAGCGGACTTCATCCGGAGGAAAAAAAGGGTTTTAAATTTTTCCCACCTCCATGATGGCCAACACCTGAGCAACATACCCACACAAATGTGCCCACACCCCTTCCCTCCTCCAGCTTCAGCTGAACCAGAACAAAGTCCCCACTGTGATGTTTTCGCAGCAAAAGGGTATGATGCTGCAGTCCAGGTGCCCTCGTCGTCCACCTCACCCGATTTACTCGGAGGAGTCGTCCAGCTGAAGTCGGACATCATCAACCTCCTCCTCGTCAGTGGTGTCTTCCTCCGGGACAGGCAAAAGACTTTTCCGCTGTGGCCCCTTTTCTTCTTTCCCAATGTTTCTTTTCAGCCGCTCCTCTTTTGTCTTCCAGCTTCTGCCTCTTTTTCTGCCTTCAACCTCAGGTCAGATATTGCCCCCTCATTCTCGGTTAAAATGCAGGCCCGCACCCTCTTCCGTCCCTTTCCAAAAGGACGAGGATTAGCTTAGGGAACGGCCTGACACACTTGGGGTTAAGTCTGTCTGTTGAGAAGGGGTCCTGGGGTGGCGGGTGCGTCGTGCTGGGGCCCCGGGGTGGCAGGGTGCATCGTGTGGGGCCCGGGGTGGCAGGCTCTGTCGTGCTGGGGCCGGGGTGGCAGGCTTTGTCGTGCTGGGGCCCGGGGTGGCAGGGGGCGTCGTGTGGGGCCCGGGGTGGCAGGCTCTGTCGTGCTGGGGACCGGGGTGGCAGGCTCTGTCGTGCTGGTGCTCGGGGTGGCAGGCTCTGTCGTGCTGGGGCCCGGGGTGGCAGGCACATCATCTAGCCTGGGAGACCACAGCGGGAAGGGGGTATAGCTTCTGAGGTATGGCCTTCAGCCCGTCGCTCCTCTCCATCTGAATTCCTCCACAGAAGAAGTTGGAGTAACTTCCACTACAAAATTTTGGTGGTGCCGGTCGCTCGGTTACATGCGCTCCTACAAAACACATCATCCCGGGAAGATGTTGCGATTGAGTGGCCATATACCAGTCGCCCCGGGAAACCCCTGAGAAGTTTTGGGGGGGGTAGTGGCTTTGGTCCATGCCTCAGAAGCAAACTCTGGGCAACTTGTGGACTGTTATGTGCTTGTTAGGTTGCATGAGCGCGTGGTCGTTCAGTAGGGCACGCAGGAAAAGTCTTAAAGGGACCAAAGACACTCACATCCAATGGCTGGAGTTTGTCTGTTGTATGCGGAGGCAAGGTAACAATCACGATACCATGCTTATCGCAAATCAACAGGCTGAATGTTTATGTGACATTCAGCATTTTCCATGATCAGAAGAATCTTGTTCTCTACAGAAGAACAAGACTTCTATGGAGATGCTGAAGTGTCTGCAAAGAAGCATTCACCATTCATCCAGCCCCTAGGATGCAATATCCCCTTTGGGGAAACCCAAAAATCGTGTTCCTCATGAAACGCGGGATTCCATCGGCATCTGGGAATTATAAACACTGGAGGGATGGACTGCCCCACAGCATTTATAATGCCCACAACGTCATGCTGTCACCGCGTTCACGAGTTTCCTGCGTGGCTACTGGCTGGCCTCTCGCACACACAACCCTTGACTGGCTTCAAACAGTCGACAATGGGAAATCTCATCCAATTGTATATCCGGTCCGGCGTGAATGTGTACTTCCAAAGCTAATGTGTAAGCCTTAAAAGAAGGTTTCCACATGACTTTGTTGAAGGCAACAATCCTGGCAATGGACATGCCCTTTCCCGGGGCCTTCAATACAAGGTTTGGATGACGGTTCATGAAGGCATAGTACCCGTCCCTTGTCGCCATTTTCCTTTTTTCCCAGGCAGCAGGGATGCTCTTGCCTCCCACCAAAACTATGGCATACTGGTACACCATCCTACGCACATCGTTCATGGGGAGGCCGTAGAACATCTTGGCTGCGTGGATGGTATAATCAGCAATGTATATTTCTTGTTGAGGGCTGAAAACCCTATTGCTACGGGAAGCAACAGCCATATAGGTAACTCCATCCCACAGCTTCTTCGATAGATAGAAAGGCGTCCTGTAACAAAAGAAATGAATTAGGACTTAAAAAGGCCTTGTGGCAACAAAAGTTGACAAAAAAAATAATAAATAGAGCGCTTGAAGGCATCCTTTTAAAAAAAGAAATTAATAGGACTTAGAAGGCCCTTGCTGGCAATAAAAAGCTAACAAAAAAAATGATAAATTTTAAAATCTAAAATCTAGAGACCTTAAGCTATCCCTGAGGTCTTTTTGCATGACCTCATCCCAGGGAGGGCCAAAGAAGACGTGGGGTGAGGTCATACAAAAAGACCTTGGGGAGATATGGAAACTAAAATAGAGCAACTTACAGCAAGAGTTGTTTTCTTGATGTTGAATCTGTCAGCGGCTTTTTTCAGGGTGCAGCTAGTGGCCACGCGGGCTTAAAGGCAGCCTCCAGGTCAGTGCGGTCCCTCTGCTTGTCGCTCTTCCTGACATATTTGCGAGGCATGATGACGGTGATGGCGGTAGGTTAGGTTAGATCTGAAAAGAGTTAATGACATTAGACATCATGCATAGTAGGTTAGGTTAGTTTAGTTAGCTTAGCTTAGTATTTTTTACCAGTTTTAGAGGCGATTCTTTCATGGCCACCATATTATTTTGGGACTATGAGTCTGGCAATATATGTGGGGGAGCACCGAACGTCATGCCCCCAAAAATGCAGTGTTAAATGTTTTTTTTAACCATAAAAAATTAATTCTAGAATCATTCTAATAAAAATAAATCACTTATATAATAGTTAGTTCATGTGCTTATTTGCATAATAACACTGATATAGCATCATAATTTAATACCAATCACCTTCAACTTACACCAACAAAAAAAACACTGTTCCATTTAATTTAAATGCACTAGTTCACCAACCACCATTTAATTCATGCTAATATGCATAGTCAGTCACTTTTTCTTATGTTTTTCTAAGTATTTAAAAATATATAGATTTTCCAAAATCGTAGTGGGTGCGGGGGATCACCGAACGTCATGCCCCGAAAATATGCAGTGTTAAATGTTTTTTTAACATAAAAAATAATTCTAGAATCCTTCTAATAACATAAATCACTTATATAATAGTTAGTTCATGTGCTTATAGCATAATAACACTGATATAGCATCATAATTTAATACCAATCACCTTCAACTTATGCCACAAAAAACACTGTTCCATTTTAAATTTTAAAAGCACTAGTTCACCACCACCATTAATATCATGCGAATATACATAGTCAATCACTGTTTGTTATGTTTGTTGTAGGTATTTCAAAAGATATAGCTTTTTCAAAATTTCACTGTACGTTGATCCCCCGCACTTCACCTACGTTTTATCCCCCGCGCCACCAATTTTTTTTTAAATAATGCCACCGCGGCCCGTTCGAAAGCATGCACTACTTTTTCACTCAAATAACATGGGCAATACGGTATACCTCGTATTGCAACTTACCTCAAAAGAATCACGCCATCACAGCCGACATGAGACACTATATAAGAACGGGGAAAAGTAAACAAGGAACATACGAAAAATAAAATTTCTTACTGGGAAACAAAGGAGGGGACGTGACGCTACCCTGTTGCCGCATGTAGTTCACTGAGGGTGGCGCTGCATCCGTGGTGCATGGTGGCGCGAAATTTGAATTAATTTTCGCGTTGTAGCCTTCGTACGGTGATCCCCCCCGTTCGGTGTGACCCCACCCCACCCTATATAGCTACTATACAGATGTAAGCCTCCCTTATAATGCCTCAAGTATAAGCACTATATATATAGGAACCGCTCTTTATCTCCCGATCACACGCTGCAGCCAATTGCTCAACTTTCCCCGTGTTTAAAAATTTGTCGATTGACAGAATAAAAACCACATAGTTAAGACTTATATATAGGTCTGCAACTGTGATGAAAACACAGATTAATTATGCCTTCGTCTACGTAGAAGAGAGAATAAAATACATATACTGGAAGATCGATGGGGAATTACATAAATTGGCGTAATCATCAGTTTCCCCCTGCATTGCACAAATCGAAGTGTGTTGGTGAGTGAAGGTAGAGGAGTAGAGGCAGAGGGGGTGATGGCGTGAGGCGAGGGAACCATCGCGCCGGCCAGGCCACCAGAGGGCAACACACTCATGTACACAACAGGGCCAAACACTCCTCGAGATGGGGCAGCGATGGATGTGAGTTCATGACTGACGGGGCCTCTCAGGGTTGAAAAACAGACAAAACTCCATTAAAGTGGGTAAGTGAGGGATAGTGTGGATGAGCTTGGTTGAAGCCTGTGGATAGTGGCCACTTTGGGAGGAGAGGGTGATAGTGAATTTACAATGTGGGCGTATCCACATAATATTTGTTGCTTACCACGGAGTGACAGATATTCCTGGGGATATTGTTTTGCCATATAGCTATTTGATATGGTATAACTCCAATAGTTAGGGTTAGGTGTGGATGCGAGACTGCGCAATGTTGAGCGATCATCATTAAGATTTGATATTCCAAATCTCATCTGGTAGAGCCGTCAAAAAAGTTGAACATGCTAACCAGTCAGGCAGTCCAATTGGAAACATGACAAGATTGTATGGATTGAAACGGATACACATACACCGGATATAAATTACATACAACGGATAGAAAAGTACATACAACGGATAGAAATGGAGACGGGCAATAGGATCTGGTAGATTAGGAGTGAACCCAAAAAATTTATTGGCAAGTCTGTGTGGTGAAATTTCGATAGCGGGCATTCACCGATTTTGAGGGCGAAACTTAGTTTTCCTGAATAGTTTTGATGTGTTTTAAATGAATCTGGCACTCGTTTTCGCCGGAAATTTTGGGTATATGTGCAGGTTCAGCCAATACATAAAATCTGTGGTTTTAAGTATCCTCGAACGATTCGTTCTCACCATAACGAGTATAGTATTTCTAACCCCTACAACAGCTGTCGGTAAATTTTCAGATGAACACCGAACTCACTTTGGTGGACGAAACTATTTTTTTCTGGTGTGTTTTCATGTGTTTCGAATGAATCTGCTAAACCGTTTCTTGTCGCCTTTTTTTTTTTTTTTTTTTTTTTTTTTTTTTTGCAAAATGAAAAAAAAAGAAGGAACCTAAACCTAGCCTGATGTTTACCTATACCTAACATACCTAGCCTAACCTATACCTTTGACCTATATCTAAAAAAAAATAAAAAAAATAAAAAATTTGCAACAAACGGTTAGCAGATTCATTCCAAAAAACACATAAAAAACACACCAGAAAAAAATAGTTTCGTCCACCATAGTGAGTTTTGTGTTCATTTGGAATAATACCCAGCTGTCGGATATGAAAAAATAAAACGAGGGTCTGGGGCGCAGTGAGGTTAGGTTACGTAATCAATGCCCAGGTTAGGTTAATTACCTAGTTGGGGGGGGGTACATTTTTACACTAGGACCGAAATTCCCTACACACTTGGGAATATGGTTTCTGTTCACCTTAATGGATTCTAAGAAACATTCACTCTGAGCTTCCGTTGCAAATCACTACTTTATGAGATATACTGTAGATGTTTTAGTAGGTAGGAGTGTATAAGAGATGTGAAAATTAAACTAACCTAACACCACCTTTTGTCTCACTAATCTAACCTAACTTCCTAACCTAACTTATTCCCATGCTTTAACCTCCTAACTAAAGCCAAATCCTTATTAAAAAGTGTCCGCGGCAAGGGAAGAACAGAGGCGATGCAGGTCACAAGAGGAAGAAGAGTGAGGCGCTCGTAAACACTTGTCTCTTGCCCCCTATAATCCAGCATGTCATTATCTCCAAAAGTAATGATTTGCGAAGGAAGCTCATAGAGAGAATATTTCTTACAATCCAATAAGGTAAACGGAAACCACACTCCCAATTGTGTAGGGAATTCGGTGTAGTATAAAATAATAACGTTAGGGGGGGGTGTTGTTGGGGGGCGCAGGGTAAACATTTTCTTTGTCTTAAAGATTTTCAAAAAAAATGCCACTACCTTCAACCCTCTTGGAAAACTTTTTCTGTCTGCAAACCAAGTATTCTTTTACGGTATGGTAGTGAGTTGCAGTTCAAACCAATACCGATTGGTGTTTTAAGGATCCTAAACGTTTTGTTCTCACTTAAGGAGTATTTTTAAAACCACACAAACAGCTGGCGAAAATGAAACGGAAATGTTTACACTAGACATGCAGCCGTATCATATTTTTGCTGCTACCATGCTTTTAAAAGTACTACATGATGGGCAGAAAGTATTCATAAAATTTTATGAACTGTGATGAAGCTGTGATGGTCGGCCCCGCCCATGGTGGCGCAGGCAGGATTTTTATAATGATGCCGGTGATGAGAGGCTCTCATTGGCCCCCCTGTTGTCCTCTGATGCACTCGCCAATCGAAGGAGAGTTGAATGAGCAGGGCATGGGGGTGTTCTTAGGTCAACTCGCACGGTTGCAGACAGATTTTGGTTCTCATCGGGATCGAGCTTCGGGGATACGATGGTTATAACAATATCATGAACAAACAAAAATATTGATTGATGACAACGCACTTTATAAGATGATTTTATAAAATCATTACACATATTATTTTACGTTCTGCCTGCGCCAACCACGGGCTGAGGGCCAACCATCAACAAGCCTCAATGGGAACCTCCAAGGCCTACATCCGGGTCGTTAGTAGTCACTGCCTACAGGCCGCGATAGGCACAAATGTAAAAAAAATATATATATTATATAATAGTATATATAGATATATTATATTATATATATATATATCATATATATACATATAATATATATATATATATTTATAACATAGGACGACGTACGACCAGATCAACTTTGCACAGGTGGTCGGTACCAAATCACGGTCGTAAGTCGACTACTCGGATGTAACATTTGAATGTCTATGTATTTGAAATAGTGCGACCTGGTAAACCCGGTCCCTTACAACGGAAAGGTTTCTATTCGGACACGACCAATCATTTGCTTTGGGTGTTGTTTCTATATAAAAAGAGTGTAACAGTTTGAATAATACCATGAGTAAACAACCATTTTACATTTCTAGATTAATGGTGAATTAAATTTCGATATTAATGAACCCAGGAACCAAAACGAAAATGAGTAAAATGAAGCAAAAACATAGTGTCGGCGAAGTTTGTTTAAAAAATCAGCAGATTTGGCACCTTTCAGGGATTTCAAAGAAGAGGGGGGGGGTGACGGAGTCTCGCCTTGTAAGTAAAGCGATAAGAGTACTTTCCTCCAAACTTTAACCATGAAAATATCAGAAATGCTTTTTTCCCCTTCTTGAATTTTCTGTATATTTTCTTCATGATCATGCTCAAGCCTTTAGGTCATATTACCACGGTGACAAAAAACACCGCGGGGGTAAACTGGACCAATGTACTGTCGTGCAGTTAGGAGAAGAAAAACTGTACAAATAACAAGGATAACACAGGACACACAATGACCACATTTATAGGTTAGATGGTATCCCTCTAACATTGATCTAGAGAAAATGGGGTGGAGCGCATAGTCTGAGGGGGGTTTGTTTTAAAATTTTAATTAATGACCCAGCGACCAGAATTTTGAGGTGAGTTTTTTGTTGTTTTCATGTTCAGGTCGTATTTCGCACCAAGTTACCGATTTTCTGGTTGTTCCATGAATACATCAAGAGTGTGCTGGTAAGGTACAGAATACTGAGATATGTCTACCCTAGATAACATATCAGGGTGTTTGATTTAATCAAGTTGATTTTAATCATTGATTTAAAATCAATTCTTTTTTTAAAGAATCACTGATTTAAAATCATAACCTTATCATTATTTGGAAAAACGAAGAGAGAAAAGAAGGAAAATAAAGCAATTCGGGCTTATGAACAACAATTTTATCATTTGTAGTACTAATTTATATCACATTGAGACACAATGAGTGGTGCGGGGAATCCACTGTGGCACTTTGTGATTAGCAAAATTTCATGTGGCCGTTTTCACAGCAGGAATTTTTTTTTTCTTTTCCATATGTATATATTTGTGTACTGTACAAAGGCCCACACTCTATAACCAAAAGTTGAAGTGCATGTTACTTTTGATTTTATGAAAAGCAAAGTGATATAACCAAGTTAATATGCATTATGATTAATTTTTAATACAATTTTATCTAACAAAAATATAATTCTCTTGTTTAACTGCGAAAGTAAGTATACTACAACAAAAATCCCATTGAATCAGATGACTTCCCATTGGGCCGTAAAGAACAAGGATGATATGACAACATTAGGCCAGGGATGTCAATTTTCCGCGGATTCGCGGATTTCGAGTTATTTTATTGCCAGCTGGGTCATTTCTGGAAACGTGTAGATTCGGGGTTAAACATCCTGGGGGGGGAGGGGGGGTTACATAATTGGCTAGCCCACAGCGAACCGACCCGGCCATGATTCCAGCCACCAGACCATAAAACATTTTTGGTGCCTAGCGGGAAGTTAATTTTGTTGGACACAAAACAGGACACATATTGTGAGACAGAAATATTAGAGGACACAGGTTGAGTTCCCGAACTCGGCAACCTCGGGACCACGCGCCGAGTCCGAGTATGTACATTTTAGACTTTTTAGAACGTATATATATAAGGGAAAAAAGGGCACATCCAACTTCTTCAATAAGGTCAATTTTCTTCAGAAATAGTAAAACACATTGTGTCTCTTTTCTTTTCACTTCCACAGTAGGTGTTCCTGGACCGTTTGGGTAGCCATAATACCAATAAACAGACCTGGAGACGTACAGGAGAACCTCATTTAACCGGCATTCAAAACAACCGGCAGCCTCAAAAACAACGGCACTAAACGACAGACCTTTTTTTTTTTTTTTTTTTTTTTTTTTTTTTTTTTTTTTTTTCTTTTTGTTTTTCCACTGATATACTTCTGGAACCTTCTTCCTGGTGCTATTTTTCCACTTTCCTCTGACTTACATACTTTTCAAAGCAGAGTTAACAAGACACCTCCCCGAACAAATTGGCTCACCCCTCTTTTTTATTTTATTCCTTACTGTCTTCTTTATAGGGGACTGGCAACCTAAGCGGACTTTGTGTTACCATTTTTGTTGTGCCCTTGGCACGGTTCCTTGTGATGCAAAAAAAAAAGAAAAAAAAAACATGTGATTGGGCGCCGATTCATAAGAGTAACTCTCAAAAACAACGCAAAAAGAGCTATCCGGCATGCGCTCCCACGTGGGTGCCGGATAAACGAGGTTTTCCTGTATATACTATATAGATAGTACACAAAATAAACAGTGTACACAATCTACAGTCACAATACCATGAACAATAACAACAAACAAATCAGCGGGAGAAACCAAGCGGCCTAGTGTGGTGGCACCTAGCGGCCGACCCGGCAAACTAAGCGGGCATCACGCAGCCGGGTGGTTTGGGGTCTGCCGGGTTTGGGTGTGCGCGAGTCTGGGATGCCTAGTTTTGGGAACTTTCAAACCTGTATAAACAAGGACCCTCAGAAGACTCTCAGAGCTATGAAATTACAAAAACATCCCAAAACCCACAGCTGGGAGGTTCCCTCCACACCCTCGGTCAGCCTCGCTGCGCTCGGATGAGTTGGTTCCGGCCCTATATTTATTTCAAGAGGTTTTTTTTCTTTTTCTTGTTGACATCCACGTTAGGCAGAACAGTATGATATTAGCAAATCAGGCAATATGTTGTATAGTTGACTTATCATACAGACGGAATGATGACCTTTCATATGCAGCTAGGAGGGTTATTACCGGAGGTCAAATTTATATATAATTGGTTGTTTATTTTTTGGGGGGGAGGCGGGAAGGGGGGTGGGTATCGCTTGCAGGACGGTAAAAGACCGCAGTCGATCCCAGCCACACTATATTGGACGGGGATGGTGGAGGCCGTGGGGCGACAGAGGGGGGACGGGGGGGGGGGGGGGACCGGGGGGCCTAATATATTAACGGAAACACGAAGGGACAGAGAATAGTCTGGATGTGTTTTCGTGAGATCCAGTGCAGCTGGGCCAGCCTAGACGGGCCTGGCAAACATCGCAAAAATGCGGTATAGACATAGGCTATGATGTGGAAAAACGTCCCATCACAGAAATAGAAAATATGTAAATTCATCTGGATTATGTTATAAGCATTTTTATTCACTTATTCTATCTCTTTTTAGATAGATATTGCAAATAAATCTGTAGTAGTTAGTTTCATGTAGAACATAAGTTTAATAGAAAAATAAAAAAATCGATTTAAATCAAATAAAAATCGTATTTTTTAATTTTTTTTTTAAATAAAAAAAAATCAACAACCGCACATATCAGGACACCAGCTGCACGATAATGTCGCAAGGCCGCCAAATATTCACGACAATGTATAGATCCCTCCTGATTTGTTATGTGCCACTGAAAATGATAACACTGTAGTTATATATGACTGTATAATCTACACGTTTTTCAGGCGTTTTTGATGCTTGTATCTGCAAGTATATACGGTTTCAAATGTCACTAACTCGTTTTTTTTGGATGTTTGACGACAGCACAGCAGCTCATCACCTTCATACCATCATGTCATATCATCTCATGGTATTGACATGGATATGAATTTTTTCTTCATTGATATCTATTTTTTATTTGTCTGAAAGGTCCATGGGCAAGGTATGACATGTGTTTAAGTTTTTGGAGGTTTGTCTTGTTGAAAAGAAAAAAAACTTATATGTAGGTCCAATTTTACCCCATTTAGGCCCTGTAACATGCAGTCCGCACTGCCAGTGTATTACTAACAGGAGCTTAGTGGAATTTTTTTCAACTTTAATGACATATAGGTGTTGAACCTCCTATGATTGCATTAAATTTGCGTTTATTTCCCAACTAGATATGGAAACTAGAATCCAAAATTTTCAAAACAGGACAAAAAATACCCCGGTCTGGCACTACTTGTACAGGTACGTATCGTAGGCTGATTAAGGCATGCATATTGGAAGACGCACCCGATTTTGGAAAGAAATTTTAAGAAAAGAATAAAAAAAACACAACAAAACTGTTGTAAGATATCGTCATATCACCTCAAGAACTTTTTCCACTCACTATTCATTATCCCATTTAAGCACTGCTCATCAGCCATTTTTATTTTCTAGCTTGTATGCAATAATTAGTTAATTGCCTGTTGGCTGGCGAACAGTAGGCTACACGCCAGGTCGGACGGCCAGGAGTGAAAATAACCACCTGCGGGCGGTTGTGCAGCTGGTGCCTCGCCATGGCGTGACGATCAGAGAGTCTGGCTTTGTTGTACTCGGAGTAAGACACACCTTCTCACGTCCTCCCGTGCCTCATACGTTTGCCTGCCTCCTGTTCCTCACACGTATTTTGAATTGCCGGTATGCGCCGTGTAGTATTTGTGTATGGCTGTATGTACTTAAGTATACCAAACTTTAATCTAATGTAACAAAACAAAGTTAATTATACCGGGAATTATAAAAATGCCTGTGGCGCAATTGCCGAGGCGTGGAGAATGGCTCCGCCAGTATACTGCAAGTAAATAGCACAGTTGTGAAGACAGATTAGTTTATGAAGTCCTTATGGTATTTGAATACTGCTTAACAGAAAGTACTGAGGTACATCATATACAGAGGATGAATTGAAAGCTACCTAAGCTAAACCTCCTACAACATTCGTCTTGGATGACGCATGACTATTCCCCCCTCAGGGAATTTTTTTGGGAAAAAGGTTGCATTAATAAAGCAGTAAAATAACGGTAACACGAGTACTGAGGAAGAATTCACTCAGTTGTGTGTATGTGCAGCGCAGCACCGCGGTAGTGCGGTAATTGCAGAATAGCTTTGCTTTCAGATCGCCAGATCGTGTTGTATGAATAGGAATAGTGTTGTCGGATGAAGTGGGTTGCTCTGACCCACACGGTGTTTTACGAGGATCGTTGTTGTAGAACCGTGTTGTACGAGGATGCAGATGTACGTATACTGACTCGCCGTGCGACCTCCGTGTAAACCTGTGGCGTGCCTTAATGAACGCAGCCCCCCTTTTTTTAGGGGGGGCCCCCTGAAGATGCTATAAGTGATGCCTGAGTGTTCAGTGTACAGTAGTTATGCATCTTCTAGACTTCAGTATTAGCCATGTTTTGGTGAGTGAACAATGAAACAGTGCTGTTTTGGCAGGTTTGAGTGATTACTTATTGTGGGGGAGGGCAGGAAGTAAACATCGGATATTCAGACTTTCGGCAAATTCGACAGGCACTCCCCCCAATTAGATAGGAATTATAGAGGGTTCCGTATGCCAGAGATGATGCTCTTCAAAGCATGTTGCACACAGAGTGGAACATTGCCATTTTGCAGTGGAAGCGCGCTGTCATTACGCTTCGCTGAGGAGCACTGGTGTTTGCAGACGTGACAAGCTGTCTGCACTCGCACTGTTTCTTTGATTCAGGGGGTGGCTGAATGGTTCCTTTATAAAGTGAGACGACGGTGAACACAATCGCTATAACCGCACTGCTAACTGCGCTAGGGGGATATCCAGACACTCACATGAAAATAATGATGCCCCATACAAAGCAGCCTAGGGACAGGAGAAATGTGATTTGAACGGCACGTCAATGGGACGGAGTAACCTAGAATGTGTGTCACGTACTATGATAGCCAATCCTGTGACCGTGAGTAACCTCTAACGGGTAATTTCCTGTAAGCGTGTAGTAGTTGATGACCTGATGTACGTAAGTATACAAAACTTACATCAATGTAACAAACCAACATTCAAAAATACAGGAACTGGTCAGAAATTTTAGCAACAAACACTTTCACCTCCATAAAGAACAAAATTTGTTTTTAAACAACTTCGAAAAGTTCAGATCCCTCGGATAGGCCGTACCCTCCCGAGTATCGCGCTGCTTTCTTTCCAAGGCCCTAGCACGAAAACTCGCGGATCGCGAAACTTCGGGTATTGAAAAACACTGTCAAAAATGCTTATTGAGTCCGGTGCGAGTGTACTACTGTATTTTACAGTTATAAGACTCACTTTTTCCCCATAAAAGGAATATCGGAAAATGCCCAAAGCCCCTGTCCACCCAGCAGTGAGATAGGGTGCCGGGTGTGAGCCAAGGGTTTGTGACCCGCCTCCCGGGGTGGTGGCTTCGGCCAACATACGAGGGAGTAGGAGAGGAGCTGGGCATGAGTGGGAGTCACCAGCGGATGCTGTTGGTGAATCCTTTCAGTCCGGCGTTTCTCCCAAACATAATTGTCCTACGAACGATACTGAACTGGACATTACAGGGGCCTATTCTTCATAGGCCAGGCCTTGAACCGTATGTTGATAAATAAGTAAACACATCAGAATAGTAGCACCGACCTTCACACCCCCGCCGTTCCTATTATCTAACCACAAAATACTCCTTTTGTTATTAACAAGGGACGCGTTTCTGTAGTAATGTGGTTGCTGGAAGGTACTGGAAGGAGACAGGAGAGAAGCAGAGGAATGGAATGGAGATACCGTAGGAAGGGAGGGAAGCATTAGTGTAGTGATTAGTTAGTAAGTGCAAGCATTGAGTGTGATCTAGTCCTGTAAACGTCTTAGGTCTATGTTACGTGTGCTTTTATGTATGACAAGGCAGGTGAAGGGATTTATCTGTTAAAAATTTCCATCTGTCTCTATCTGTTGTCTTCTTCTTGTGCGGACCTTTGACGCTTAGTCTATCGCTTCATAGTTTCTCTTTCAAACTTTGTCTCCTTTGTTAACAGCTTTGTCAAACTCTTCCCTTGTCATTCACCTGGGATACTAAACATTTTCATTGTTTTGGTAGTGAGTGGTAGATAGGCGTCAGCTGATGGTTGTGTTGACAGTGTTATACGGCACTATAAACACTGTCACAATGCCTTCCTACTCTTCTCTCCGTCTCTTCCTAGGTACCTCCAGAAACACAGTACCACACAGGCATGGTAATAACTTATAAAAGGAGTATTTTGTGGGAAAAAATAAGTAAGGAAAAGGCGGGGGGGTGTGAGCTCTTAATTCACAGGCTTCACTATAGAAATCTGTCTTCCCACCACGGGAGGGGCCAATCATTCACAGCCCTCAAGGAAGCTCAGGGCCCATCCATCCCACCCCTGGACGGTCACTGCCTAACGTAGCTGTAGGGCACACACGCGCACACACACACACACACAACGGTACTCCGTAGTGTAGGGGGAAGAACGGCTCAGTTCACAACGAGAATGAGAAAGTCCCGGGTTCGATCCCCGGGAGGAGCGGAAACAGATGGGCCCTGTTTCCTTAAACACCCAAGCCCCTGGGGTTTTCCCCAACCCAGCAGTGAATGGGTACCGGGTTAGCCGGGGTTTGTGAACTGCTCTCCGGGTGCTGGATTCGGCCAAAACTAAGCACTAAGGATGAATGATAAAATGTTGATATGGAGACCGGGGCCATACGAGCATTGCTCAGGCCCGTGTAAAATACAAACAAAACTAGATGAAACACACCACACACTAAACAGTACCATTGACGAACGAATGAAGTAATTAGTAAAGTTAAATTATCAGTGCCACACTTGGAAAGGCGACCATGTACTTATGAAGTTGAAATAAATGATAGCAAAAAAAACGAGGGGAAAAAGAAGAACACAAGAAAGGCCGATGACCTATTCTGGGAAAAGCAGACCTTTGACGGATTAAGAAACATCTCTTCGGAGAGGACAGATATGGAGGTCTTTCAAGCAGCAAGGAGTACCAGAAAAAAATGGGAGGTGAGTCATCCGAATTACACCGAAGGAAATAAATAGTTTCTGTTCCAAGGATATGTTATCAGAGGAAAAAGAAAAAAAATGAAGGTTTAACAGAAAAAAATGGTTTGGGGGGGGGACATTAGCAAGACTAGAAAGGCGAAAAAACATGGAATAGTTGCAGGAAAAAAAGGACGGTATCAACCTTTGGGAGAAGATACAAAAACAACTTAAAATGAATAGGTAAGAATCCGAAGAGAAGAAGAAAGTAATGTGAGAGGAAATAAATAGAAAAATGAAGAATGAACTGAAACTTTTTCATAGATATATAAGGAAAAAGAGAAACAAGGAAGGAATAGATAAGCTCGAAGTCAGAAGGCATAGTGTATGACGATGCCATTACAACAGGCCGACGGTGATAGAATAAGTGCTTACAGACTGTATTTACAAGAGAAAGTAAATTTAAAACGGAAAAAAATATAATTGGAAGACATAAAAGTAGGACGTATCAGAAGTTAAAAAGGCTAATGGAAAGTTGATGTGAGAAAAGCCCGGGTCCAGCTGGAGTGTTCGGAACTAGGAATAATGAAAGAGTGCAGTAACCAATTAGCAGGAAAGGTACATAGTGTAATTGAGAGCATCAAGGAGGCAGAGTCCCGCTTGATGGGAAAAGAGAAATATTGTACCACATTAAAAGGGAGGGAGACAAAGAAGAACCATAATTACAGGCCAATATCATTAACAAGTGTAGTGGCAAAAAGCTGTGTCTGTGACAAAATTGTGAAGGACAGATGGTTGAAATATTTGAAAGAGAAAAAAACACACTTGCAGGGTGGCCAGTTGGATTTAGAGGAGGAATGTATGTACAACGAATTTTTTAAGCTTTACACGCGGTGATCGATGTGACCAGGAAAGAGAGGGTGGCGTCAATTGCATTTTTACTTGGAACTAAAGAAGGCATTTGACAAGGTACCTCATAAGGACTGCTCTGGGAAGCTTAAGATACATGTAGGAGTGTATTGAAGGGTGGTTGCTGAAGTGGAGGAAGACTTTTTGAAGCACAGAGATATGAGAACAAGTAATAAGATCAAAACGTCAGAAATGGTGCAGTTTTCCTAAGTGTGATAAGTGGAGTTCCTCAGCGATCAGTATTGGCCCCAGTGCATGTTGTGGTCTATGTAAATGATTAGACAGAAGGAGGTACACAGTTATACGAGTTATTGCTGATGATGCAACTTACTAAGAAAAGTAGAAGTAAAGAGGACTGTGAGGATTTACAAAAGGATATAGAAAGATTGTTAGATGGAGTTCAACTATGGGAAATAGAGTTAATGCCAAAAAGTGGTATAGTGATGGAAATGTGCAGTAGCAAAAAGAGTATTTAGAGAGGAAAGTATCGAGGGAAATGAATGGATAATCAAAACAAAGGTCGAAAAAGCATCTGGGGAGTATGGATTAAAGGACAATTTTCACCAGAGAAGCATATAAACAAGATCACAGAGATACTATCAGTTGCTGAGGATACTAAGAATGGCATTCAAATATCTGGATGAAGAGCGATGACAAGAAAGAAATTGATAACATCTTTGATTCGACCAAGGGTTGGAAATTGCAGGCAGTGATTTGGTCACCACATAAAGAAAAACACGGATTAAGGAAGCTGAGAGAATACAAAGAGCAGCCCCAAAAAACGATGGCTACCAAGCCTGAAGAGATTTACCAATGAAGAAAGACTTTCAAGACTAAACTCCCAACACTTGAGAAAAGAAGAGAAAGGGGAGATTTTATAGCAGTGTAGGCATCAAGGTGTTATGCATCAAGGGTCTGGAAAACAATTGATAGAGAAGATCTATGTGTGGGACGATAGAAGTACAAGAGGCCATGAGGAAGAAATGAAAAGGTCAACATGCCAAGAGAGATATAAAAAAAAAATACAGCTTCCCATATAGAAGAATAGAAGCCTGGAACAACCTTGATGCAAAACGTGAGATTAATGCAAGACGTATTCAGGACTTCACAGGAAGGCTCGGATCATAGTAGAATTTGGAGACGGGACAGTACGGAGCATAGCTCTTTCCTGTATGTTACAACTAGGTAAATACACACACACAAAAAAAAACGGTACGAAGCAGCGCGGAAATCGGGGATATAATGCGTGGATGTTGAAAGTTGATATGGTAAGAATTTAGGACTCGGCGACGGAAACTCGAGGATCACGAAAACTCGCATAGCTGTGAAACCTGGAGGGTTACTGTAATGTCCCCCTCCCCCCATTTTTTTACTATTTTGTTTTACGTTGGAGCATATAGCGTCCAGTAGGCAATTTTTTCTTTTGAGTGCTCAGTGGTTACATAGTGACAATAGTCTGAGCTAGAGGGGTATAATATTTATTACCACTGTCAGAATCAAACCTAGTGCGAGCATTCTGGCCACTCGACAATGAAGGTTAAAAAGTAGAGCATGAAACCACCACCTCTACTAGACCTCACTTAGTTGGGGCAGCATGACCATTAATTATTGTTCATGACTCAAAACAGGTACAGTCACACCAAGACCAGTTATTCCATTGCCACGTGCAAGAATTGATTTTACTTATATGGCACTGGCCGTGGCTGGATAGATTAAATGTCACGCCCACCCTTACTAATGAGGTCAGGTGGAGGTTGTTTCATCTCTACTTTTGCAACTTCAAGTGCGAGGTGGGCAGATGATCCCACGTACACAGGTTTATTCCTGCCTGTTACAATGAAATATCTTGTACTGATTTCAAATTTGATAATTACTTGTACCATATTAAGAATAAATTGCAATAATATTTTGGTTCCATTTTTGCAGGTGTTGCTGTGATGGGTGTAGGAGCCTTTCTTCAAGGTGAGACTTCAATGCACGCCCAGCAAGAGTGATGCTGGTTAGGTGCGCCATGTGTGTACAGTTAGTTGTATGTGTTGTAGGAGTGGCGGAATGGTATCTAATAATGGAGCCTACAATGGTTATGAGCATAATTATAATAGATTTTTTAATATACAAGTAGGCATCTCCCACACAAGTAGGATGGCCCCTATGAAAAAGAAGAATGCATGGGCTACTCAGGGTTAATTGAAAACTAAAAATTATAAAACTGTTTTTATAACTTACACTACTTCACATTTCACCCTCCTGCTTCGTCCTGGGTGTGTGGATTTTCTGTTTGTTTTCAAATATACATTTTTTTGTTTCACCTAATCTGGATTTCAGAATGTTCAGTTTCACACATAAGGATGTACATGTTTGGCTATTACATATAGAAGGTAGATAAGAAAGTGAAGACTAAACCTATGAAAAGCTGACAATGTATTTGATTAAAGTTATGGGCTGCTATCCCCTTCAAAGTTTACCTTTACAGTAATTACATTATTCCCACATTATAATCAACAGCCTATACATGATTGGAATGCTCCTTGAAAGTTTATCTGCAAATCTGTGTGGAATCTCCTACTGTAGCAAAATAGCAACCCTATCTCTTGGGTAAGAGGATGAAGTCGTAGGGAATCCAAATCCAAATTGGCTCCCGCCACTTCTTCCTTTTCCACAAGTGAAGTTCAAGCTGAGGGCGTTGCTATTTGACAACATGAAAAATGCAGCATTGAATTACATGTGGTGCTTGACACGCTTAAAGAACAGGACTTCCAGGAGGACCAATATGGCACGAGGACTCCATACCAATCATGATAGAAGCGCTGAGACGCAGTGATCGATGTACGAGGGACTATATACTTAAAAAGGAACGGTGCCACCATTTAACTCAGGTACGATGTTTGCTTTAATATCTATATTCTCAGACACTATTTGACCGCCACATTGTACGTATACACATCACAGACATAACACATACTTGTATGTACACACACACAACATACCAATTTTCAATGTATAATATGCACTTTTCTACCAAAATGAATGGTTCAATAGTAATATTCAACAAGTCAAAAAAGGGCCCTCTGTTGTTTCCGACTTAAAGAGGTTTTACCGTCCCTTCTTTTTTTCTTTCTGTGAACGCAGTTTTTACCATCATTTTTATGAGGTTCGACTCTGGCGATAATTTGCTTCCACTTTCTTCTATCCGTGCAATTCACGGGGCGATGGGATTCATGTCAGTTCAATTTGTGGGGGCAAAGATTTTGGCTTTATTGCCCCAAACAAAACATTTAATATTTAAAAGATTTTACTGTGTGATATCATTTATTACAATGAGAGTTACCATCTGCTAGGGTTTGAGTGCAGTCAGTAGCAGTAGGTAGGAATGCATGCAAGTGCCGCTAGCATTGCACTGGATAGTCCAGGTTAAGTACCTGGAAATAGATTTTTAGTCTCCAGCAAAATATATACTTTCTATTGGCATAAGCTATTTATGGACTAGGCAAAGCTAAATTTTCTTGCTGTTGAAATGTACTAACCTATGTGAAGTTAGTTATGTGCAGTGAATATATGGCAGAAAAAGTAAGAATTCTCAAAACTTAGTGTGATTAGTGGAGGAGAAACCCTCACCCGGCTGTTTAAACAACGTCTGCACACATCATTGAGGTAAAGACAGATGGTGAGTCACTGGTCAGTGTTTCGTTTCTCAAAGGATTGTTATAACAAATGGGAACAAAGTACAGATATTGAGGAATATTATTTATTCTCTGGAGAAAATGTATCCCGAGTTATAACGGTGATTTACTGTTTTGACTTTTCACTGCTTTTTAGAACCCATTTCCAGACATCTAAGGACTCATTAATAAAAAAACCCAAGTGTTTTTATGAACAGTCAACATACTGATCATAGCGACACTAAATAAGAACTGATTGTAATGGAAAAACCGGAATTGTTATGTTCTGCCAGTCTAATTATGGAAACTTTTCGTTCAAACTTAATGTAGGGCTCATAGCTTCCTCTTTTAGCTCGCAGAAGGTCAAGACATAGGAAGATGTTGAATCCCGACTCCCGTTCTTTAGGGTAAATTTAATGCTTTTACGCTGTGCATTATTTTTTTTTCAGTTTTTGCTTCATACAGTTTTGTAATGAACTATTTAATCACAGTTTTTTCAAACATGGTAGTATCGAATTTTGTCTTATCATATATCTCTCTCTCCTCTCTCTCCCTCCTCTCTCTCTCTCTCTCTCTCTCTCTCTCTCTCTCTCTCTCTCTCTCTCTCTCTCTCGCTCTTCTCTCTCTCTCTCCTCTCTCTCTCCTCTCTCTCTCTCTCTCTCTCTCTCTCTCTCTCTTCTCTTCTCTCTCTCTCTCTCTTTTTTTCTCTCTCTCCTCTCTTTTCCTCTTCTCTCTCTCTTTTTCTCCTCCTCCTCTCTCTCTCTCTCTCCTTCTTCCTTCTCTCTCTCTTCTCTCTCTTCTCTCTCTCTCTCTCTCTCTCTCCTCTCTCCTTCTCTCTCTTCTCTCTCCTCTCTCTCTCTCTCTCCTCTCCTCTCCTCTCCTCTTCTCTCTCTCTTTTCTCTCTCTCTCTCTTTTCTATTAGGGAATCCCGTGGGGGCAGGTGTTTTCCCATGTTTTTTGGTGCCTTAATGTCCCCTTTTTTAAACTGAAATTGTGTCAAAGTAATGTTTTTTAATACAATCATCTGATGCATGTTTTAACAGTGATATCAGCCATATTGTCAGGAAAAAATTTGGGGTTCTAGGGTGAAGACAGATATTTCCCACGTAGTGTTTTGTTTATCAAATATTTGCATTGTATAAGGGTTGATTTGGGTGAATATATTTTAACTTTATTCAATACAAAAAACAACAATTTTGCAAATATTCACCATCAAAAGTTTTCAGCAGACATTGCCCTATTCAATTTTACAAATACATGTAGTTGTGCTTTTCTTTGTAAATTAGGGGAAAGACCAGTTTGCACTGTTGTTTTTGATTCCCTAGAGTCTTTTTTAACTCAGATTACATGACAACACAGAAGCCATAGTGCCTAAAAACCTAAATACGTTAACAGCTCTGTTTTTGTAAAAAAAATTCAGAAAGATTAAAAATCGGGCTACCAAAAACTTTGGGGTGTTTCTCTAGAGTATTCACCCCCGATAGAAGCAGACAGGATCTTGTTTTAAAGGGCTATGCGCTATATGCATTTTTGCTACATGAATGGCAATGTACTCAAATTTCAGTTTTCAGGTGTTACCAGCTTTTAAAGAAATCGTCCAGACCCATTTTTTTTTTGCATAATTGGGTTTGAATTTCATTAAAATCCTATCCACAAAAAAAAATTATTTCCAAAGCCTTTTTTCCCCAAAAAACATGACTTTTAAAAAGCAGGGGAAAAACAACACCCCATTCCACCGGGGGGGAAAAACGGGTGACCCGCAGGCGGCCTCCCAGCCGGGCCCCTGATACAAAACACGTTTAAAATATAAAAAAATTAGTACTTGAAAAATTTTGGGTGTTTCTGAATTATTTTTTTCTTCGATATGGCATATACTTCATCCTTTTAGATCACAAAAAACGTCCTTTCCATGAGCTTAGCACCAATTTTGACCTATCGGCCACGATTATGTGTAGAGCCCCGGGGGAAGAGGGGCAAGAGGCTCGCGCGAACAATCGTTACCCGCCTGCCTCTCCCAGCCCCCAAAAACATTTTCTTCCCGAATAGGTCGGAATGGGGCTAAGCTCTCGGGAAAGGCACGGCTTTTTTTGCTCCCCCATAAAGGTGCAAGTAATGCCATATCGAAAAAAAAAAAATACAGAAACCCCCAAAATTCTTCAAGTACTATATTTTTTTCAGTTTTTTAACGGGTTTTTGTATCGGGGCCGGGTGGGGGGCT
The DNA here is from genome assembly GCA_016584305.1 of Chionoecetes opilio. Lineage (NCBI taxonomy): Eukaryota > Metazoa > Arthropoda > Malacostraca > Decapoda > Majidae > Chionoecetes > Chionoecetes opilio. The sequence continues at coordinate 74,694 of JACEEZ010006738.1, forward strand.
CCTCCGTGACGCCCCCGACCCGGGGCCGACGTCTGCTGGTCTCAGTTTTTTTGAGGCTGGGGGTTTTTTCAGTTTTTTGAATGGGGATCATTTAAAAAGGGGGTGACGGGATGCAAAAAGTGACAACATTTTGTTGATATACTCGATAATAGCTATTTTTTGACTGCATTAAATCGGAATGAAAAAGGGTTGGACGATTACTTTAATATGAAGGTCAGTCTACCTCCCAAAATGCAGAGTATCGCATAGATTATAGTTTCCCCTCTGGGGATTTTTTTACCGTTTTTAAGCCTTTTAAGACCGATCTTTAAAGACCACCCTGTTTTTTGGAAAGAAATTTTCTCAAAAAATAAAAAATAAACAATTCTGGGAGGGGGAAAAGAAAAATCACCATTTCTCATTAGGCTGGGGCCCGAAGTGTCTCTCTTTTGCTTTGTTCCAGTTCGTTGGTACAATTTTAGCTTTAGCGATAGTTAAGTAAATTTTTTTGATAAATTCGCTGGGTGATAATTTCCAGGAGTGAAAGAGCTTTGGGTAGTGGGGACAGCCCGGGGTAAAGATACTCAACACTACAGATGATAGTGGCGCTGTTGGCGCCCCCTCAGGTGGAACAAACACACAGCGAAGGACAGATTTGTTGATTTGAATCTCTTTTGGGGGGGGGGTTCGAAATACTTGAACAGGTAAGTACGAGGTACTGAGTACTGAGGAATACTACTACAACTTTTGTTTTGGAAAGAACATAGTATTTTTCAGGGTATATTTTAGGGGGAAAAAAGTGCGTCTATAACCCCGTAAAATCGGTAATGCCCCTGGTCAGATCTTAACGTATAGTACAGTAAACCCTCTTTTAAAACGGACAAAAAGGGGGGGGTAAAGGGCCCTTTAAAGCCGATTGCCCTTTATGCGAGGTATTTTCCCTAGGGTTGAAAAATAGGAAAAACAGGAAAATTTTTAAATAAATAGAAATAATCACAAAACAACCAGACTTTTTTAGCTATGTTGGGGGGTTTAAAAGTGATGGCGTCATCAGGTTTTGGGCACACTTCCCCGACTTTTCGGGACTGATATTAGGAGAGGTAGAAGTATCCAGGCTCGCTCTTTTGTTTGGTATGCTATGAAATAAAATTATTCTAGGTAAAATATGACTTATCGCATTTTAAGGCTATTTCATAATGTGGTAAAGATAGAAAATACTTTAAAGGGCGCTCTCCACCCGGGCCCCCCGGCAGCAGCACAGCACATGAGACTTAAAACCCCCCCAAATGAATAAAGGAAAAAAGTTCCCGAAAATGATTTTTTATCCTAAAATGTTGCCGTTTTCTCTCCGTCGGTAGTGAAAGGTAAAAAACGAAGGGTCAGACACAGGCCGTGGCGTCAAAGGTATTGCTTATTTATGACTATTCTCATTTTTATATTAGGGGCTTAGAAACATATGAAAAAGCACCGTTTTTTAAAAAAAAGAGAAAAAACGCCTCCAAGTTGGCGACATTTAAAAATGCCTATCTCAGAAAATAAAAAATATATTCCATTGCATTTTCTTTTTTTATATGTTGTGTAAAAGTTTTTTGTCCCCCATTCGTCTGTTTTAAAATAATGCGACAGTAAAAATTAATGATGAAATTTGACTACGGTGATAAAGGATTTTTAAAATTGAAAATAAAAGTATTTAAAAAAGTTATTTAAGTTAAAGAAAAAAGAGGAAAATTTAGTTTTTTCTGGGAATTATTTTACTTTCCTGCGGATAGCGTTCGAGTCGTGGCGATGTCAAAATCGATGAAGCGTTGGGGGGATCAGGTCAATGTCATGTCACCTGGGAGCCCGCGGGGCCGCTGTGGGCGTGATTGGCCCGAGGGCTACCCTCGCACTCCCTTGGGCCCAAAGTGCTCTTCGGGACCACACGCCTTCATCGAGCCCCATTGGGTGGAAATTTTTTGACACCACGTGGGGCCTTTAAAGAGATCTTAGTATCATACTTCAAGCTCTGGTTAGCACGGGTTTTTGGGGACGGAGGAGTGAAAATTATATTTACTTAATGGGAATTCGGCCTTATTGCGGCAGCATTTTTGAACCCCTGACTCGTTACCCCGATAAAGGGGGTTTTTGGGGGAAAGGTATATATTTAAATCAGTTTTGGGTACATATGGCGCTTGGGACGTATATTCTAGCGCCCCATATATTTATGTTGTATGACTTTCTATAACAATCACTTTTAATT
>JACEEZ010006739.1:0-5000 GCA_016584305.1 Chionoecetes opilio
TGCACAACGACCGCTTCAGACCACCGTTGCGACTCGTCTAGAGTTCTGTCAGCTGACAGATTGGTTTAAAATTAGATAACTAATATAATGTAACTAAGGTGGAGGGATGTAGTAACTGCTGGTGATAGATTGTTGGCGCTTCACGTTGCTGGTTTGGGGTTTCACTATTGGCGCCGCGGGGTTAATACACACTGTTAAGATGGACCTATCATGGACTCGGCACCAGTCGGTACCGAGCCACCACTGTATATACACCAATACAACTGAACCTGGCCTGAGCTTATTCCTACCCTGTCTCTCTGGACTCTACTACGCTGGGATACTACAGTGATGTTCCCTAGGGCGGCCTTGGTTAGAACCGGAACTGTAGGAGGTTCACGTTCTGGGTCAGGAACTGTCATCTTGGAGGAGAAGTGGGCAGCCAACACCTGAGCTTTACCCCGGTGACTTGTGACAACAGAGCCATCAGGTGCTGTCAACGGTGAGATGCTGTCGTCACGAGAGAAGCCCTGTTGTTTTTTCATGCTGCTCCACCAATCCTTAGTGCCTACTGACTGGCCTGTTAGCTTACGCTTGAGGTGATCCCTCCAGTTGTTGATCGCCTCTTTCTGGACTCTTTCATATTTCCCCTAGGCTTTTTTGGGTGCTGGTGTTTATGTCTTCTTGTGGGGTGGGACTTATATCGCAGCCAGGCCTTGCTCTTATTGTCTGATGCTTTCCTGCATTGAAAGCCAAACCAGGGCTGGCTGGTCTCCCGGTTTAGAATTGTATGTCTGGCATGGCAAAAATCTTCTTTGGTGGGACATCGGGATTTCTGTGAAGTTCTTCACTTGTATGTCAACGTCACTTGTAAGCACGTCAGACCACACAATGTTGTTAAGTGTTGCCTTCATTGCATCCCAGTCCCCATTGTCCCATAGCCAGTTGGTACGAGTCACTGCCTCATCTCTGTCGATGGCCAGCTGGATCTTGGTGAGAACAGCCAAGTGGTCGGAGGAACCCACTGTTGCTAACGGGCGGAAAATCACTATATTGCAGGGCAAATCGGTGATTACAGGGTCAAGTGAAGACCCTGAGATGTGGGTGGGGAAGTCGACGTGATCTGTGAGTCCAAACACCGTCAACAGCTCGTCAAACTGCCTCTGGACAAGGTACTGGTTGAGATCACCCACAATGATGAGATGCTTACAGGAGTGCTGGAGGAGCAGGGCATCTAAGTTGGTGTTCAGGTAGTGAGGCTCCCCACCTTGCCACTGTAGACGGTAACACACGACCCAAAGGAGCCTTGAGTGTGTGTCCAAATTTGAAGAACATCATCTCCATGTGAGCAGGACTTCGACGGGGAGAGTTTACAGGGGGGCTGTTTGCGGAAGACACAGTGACTCCCCCAAAGGTACTTGTGCTCTGTCGCGTCGGAACCACTTGAGTAGCCCCCTATCTCCCCAAAGGGTTGTCGGGCACGGAGGAGTGAGGAAGGCTCAGTAGTGTGCAATGTGAAGACTGTGTGGCAAAACATGGCTGTTCGTTAGGTCCACGTTAGTCTGGAAACTCAAACTTAGCTGAGATATGGTAAGATTACCAAGCTTGCCTGCGGGGCGGCGTAGCTCGTGGGTGGAGAGCGTGTTGCTGTCATTGTGAGGGCGGGAAGGCTTGAGGTGGTGCCAACCCCTACCTGTGAGGTGTCGAGTGGGGGCGGGAAAACGCAAAGCTCTTGTTTAGGGAGTGAAGTAGCCAGCGTTATTTTTTGCCTGTTCCGCAGACAGCTTTTAAAAAATCTATCCTCCCCTTTCTTATCGAGGCGCGTGCGGCACTCCTGGGTGGTGTGACCGTGGCGTGACAGTATCGCACTTCAACTTCCTAAAGCAATCGTTCTCCTGTGCCCACTCTTTTGCAGTATGGCGTAGCTTTCAATCGTGCCCGGGCTTTGGAGCAGACCTAGCTAATCGTGCCGCTTGCAGTTGTGGGGCGTCGGGAGGGACCTCTCTCTCTCTTGTCCTCTCTCTCCTCCTCTCTCTCTCTCTCTTTTCCTCTCCTCTCTCCTCCTCTCTTCCCCTCCTCTCTCTCTCTCTCTTTTCTCCCTCTTCTCTCTCTCTCTCTCTCTCTCTCCCCTCTCTCTCTCTCTCTCTCTCTCCCCCTTCTCCCCTCTCTTCTCTCTCTTCTTCTCCCCCTCCTCGTCTCTCTCTCTCTCTTTTTTTTATTATTGTTTTATTCCATTTTTTTTACTCTATTGTTGTATTCGTATAGGTTTTGTAGTCAGAAGCTTCAGCTGAACTACTGAGAACTATCTTTGTTATTGCACCTTGCCCTTTTCTCATATATTTATATTTACTTTTTCTTTATTTATATTATATTTCAGCGTCCTCTCGCCGCACGCACATGAGCCTGGTGGTGGTGGTGCCACCCGAGCCGCCTCAGCTACGGGTGGACGGGGAGAAGTGGCCCTCGGGGAGTCTCCTGGGGCCCCTGCAGGAGGGAGGAGCCGTGGACCTGACGTGTACCGTTGTAGGGGGCGAACCTCCCCCTGCTGTGGTGTGGAGAAGGGACGAAGAGGTGAGAGAGAGAGAGAGAGAGAGAGAGAGAGAGAGAGAGAGAGAGAGAGAGAGGGGCACAAGATGAACGTCAGAAACCAACAGTGATATTAAAGGAACAAAAACAAAGGTAAAAATGAAAATAAAAAGGAATAATGAGAAAGACGAAGATGAAAAAACTAAACCATTTTGAGGTTAAGGAAAGAGGAAGATTAAAAATATAGAGAAATGGAAACAGAACAAAGTGAATGAGGGAAAGTGTGAAACAGAGGAGAACTGGAGAACAAGCAACAAAATAAGGACAAGAAAAAAACAAATATATAAACAGTGAAGGAAATATGATGACAATAAATTAGAATCAGTAGTTCATGAAATCAGGGAAATAACAATGATCATGAATGATATATTAAAAGAGAGTAAAATACAGTTACAAAACACACAGACATAACAATGATAGTTAACTTGTATCGATGGAAATAACGTTGAGAAAATACCAACAGAGAAAGTCGAGCTCATTAACCAACAGGGGAAGATAATGAAAGGTAAAAACAGGTAGACAGGAATTCATTAACAGGTGTGACAAAAAAAAAAGCTTCTCACCTTCCACAAAACAAATATTTAATCTGAAGGGAATCGTAATTTATGCACAACAATTAGGCGTCTGACTCCGCTAATTGAAATCACACAGTAAATTAATGCGTGCTCTGGTAGCACACTAAACAGGTGTAAGGAAAGATGTCAACCAAAACAAAGTGATTTATACAGGACGGGAACCTTTGCACAGGGGTATGTTACTACAGTATTTTAAATCTTGAAGAGGTTAAGCTACTCGGTACCCTCAAAAGGATTTGGACCAGGGTAAAAAAAGAAATGATGACAAATACCCTGCTTAATTACAGTTTCCCAAAAACAAATAGTGAAAGAGATCAAGGTGGCCATTTGTTTAGGAGGTGTTTTGATACTCACTGTTGAAAAAATTGTCGTAACTGTCGTAGGAGGGTATAAAGCTGTAAAAAGGGAAATAGCGATTTAAAACGAATGTATAATATATATATATATTTACTCGTAAAATATATAAAATATAATATTAATTATATTAATATATAAATATATATAATATATATATAATTAATATATATATATATATTTATATATATATATATATATATTGGGATAATATCTAAAGGTTTATATCGTATATATCTTTAAAATAACATATATATATATATTATACAATATATCTATATATATATATATATATATATATATATATATAGATATATATAATATATATAATATATATATATATATATATATATATATATATATATATATATTATATATATATATATTAGGTGGTTCATTTTATAAGTAAAAATTTAAAAGTGAACTATTCATTTTTGAATTCGTAATTATTGTGAAGTTCTTTAAAAAACTCCAAATCCAGAGCTCGTACAAATAAAGCTTTTGAGAGGTCGCACCGAGTGATCGAAAGTTTGCTCTACTTCCCCTTAGCATAGTGTACCTACCATACACAGTGTTGTGGGCTCCATGCCTTTAGAATTAAATTCTTGGCGATTGGGAACTCGTTTTTGGGGCATACCCCGACGTAGTTTTTGCTGTTATATAGCTCTGTATTTTATATGTCAAACCCAAAGTAACTAAAAACATCATCTTTTGTCCTCAGGTCAAAATGGCGCGTTCAACTCGGTAACAGACTGAGCTATTTTTGTTGGCACAGCCCCTTGAAACCCTCAGCCCGATTGTCCTTCCAACAAGGGAAGATGTTCTGCGGCGACTCTTCTGTCATGGATCGAATAGCAAGGACAATCGAAAAGCTGTCATCGACGAAGTCGTCAGAGTTTGGGAACGGCCCATATTCCTGTTGTCCCCCCTGCGATCAAACAAAGAAAAAACTGGAAAAACCCCCGTCGGGAAGTACGAAGTTCGTAAGAAAGGGGAGAAAACGTCAATCCGAGGGGAAAGGTCCCCCGACGCCCTCCTCCAGGGACACTTGGCGTCACTGTTCGACCTCGCAGCCCCTGCCACTTCTTCCTCCATGATCCACCTCAAACAGAAGGGCAAGGGCTTCCTTTGACGACCAAAGGGGCCAGAAAGGGAAAAAGGTAATGAGTACTGTTGACAAGGAGAGCATGGCAAAAGAGTCTAGGAAACATGAGAGGTTGGCTGCTGAGAGAAGGAGGAAGGGGAAAAGGGGTTAGCAGAGACTTTGGAGAGGGGAGAGATGATTCAGTTGGTGACCGGGAGTTCCGCCCCTGCTGAATGTGCTGATTCATCAACTTCTTCGTCCGACACCAACTCTTCTGCTCGGGGAAGCCCGCTGCCCCCTGTTTCTCGTCCGAAAAGGCTGAAGATCACGAAGGAGGTGGCAGCAGCAGCTGACAGGGTCAAGTTGACCTCTCGCGAGCCCACTACGTCTTCTCTGCCATCGCTGCAGACCAGGATGTGCTG
>JACEEZ010006739.1:12500-17500 GCA_016584305.1 Chionoecetes opilio
GCCTTGTGAGTGGGTACCCGTGGGTCCAAGAAAAGTGAAATTTAGTTATTTCGAATTTGGCAGGGTGTTTTTTTGTACAATTAAATTTTTAAAGGCTGGTTTTCGCTTAAATTTTTTGGTTTGAGCACTTTTGAGAAAAAAATGGACTTTTATTTTTCCCAAAACATACTTAGCATCCCCATCTTTAAACTCACAAAAAAAGCTATTTAAATTTCGAGATTCGATAAATTTCCTGAAGACAAATTTGTGAGCGCAAAAAATTCTATCGGAAGAGCCCTTGATATTGCCTAAGCCCTACATTAAGTCCCCAGACGCCGGAAAGCTCGGGTAAAAATTTTTTTCCTGGCAACTGGTTTTTCCCCAACGTATTTTTTCCCCAAACGTAGATTTTTTCGGGGCGGATACTGTTTAAGTCAAAGGGCCCTACCCCAAAACCCAAAAGTCACAAAAAAACAGCGTAAGTCGGTCAAACCGTCGGTCGAAGCCCGCTCCGCATCCAAGCATCCCCTTCACGTTCCGCCCACTGCTGCTGCTGCCTTTGGGTTCTGGATTTCCCCCCGACCTTTTGCTGACGGCCACATTCTCCAGACATGCCGTACCCGGTCTGCGATCCTAAAAAGCTGAGGAGGGCCAGGAGGATGCCATGGCATCGGGAGGGACCTTGACCAGGGGGAAACACCGGGGACCAAAATAGTTTTGGGTTGGGTACGATGGGGGGAAGGACAAGACCGGGGATGGTGCCCCCAGCTAGGGAAAATGCCCCAAGGTTGATCGGGGGGACATGGTCAGGACAGAGGAGCCATCGGGAAGGGACCTTTTGGCACTTTGACCAAGAGGACCCGGGGCCACCTGAAAGCCCGCGTTTAAGGGGACTCAGCTCTCTATGATCTGTGGTGACATCGACTCCCCGACCATGATGTAAAACCAAAGGGGACTCAACTAGGCCAACACGGGGGGGAAGGGGGGTACTCACGCCCATTTGGAGAAAAGCTGGGGCGCAAGCTCTTTTGGATTTTATGCGTGTTGCACACAAACGAGTTGCCCCCGCGCATTTTCACCAGCATCGGGCGGGCCTACTCTTACACTGGGGGTTCAGGGCCAGTGTGCGTTGCTGTCCACGTGAAAGAGAGCAGTACAACGCAGATTAGAGGGTGCCAGCGGTGAAGATCTCACGGAGATACCCGGAGTATATCCTGGTCACATGTCATGACCAGCAGGTCTCCTCCAGCTGGTCCAGCTGTGAAGCGGGCGTTCCCCTCCGACTGCAGGAGATCAAGTGTGGCGAGGTGTCCCACTCCAGATGCTCACCACAGCCCAGTCGCTCGTGTACATGTGGACCAGAAGCATGGACTGACTGGCAAAGAACTGAACACCCTGGAAATCCTAGTCAAGTACTGCCTGCAGGTGTACTCAAACTCTACTACGACATCAAGGTTCACCACAGACTAGAGGACGGCCCCAAGCACATCATCACGCAGCTCAGAGTGATGAGGTCGCAGCCCAGAAGGTCCAAACAGCTGTGACCTTCTACTGTGCGGGACAGGAGCATGGTTCGCACATCAGAATGTGTCCTCCTCTCGCTGATGGCGAATCAGAGTGAGGACGGACCGCAGGTTCGCGTCTGACCCAGAATTTGAAGCTGAGGCTGGCGAGGAGTATGGGAACACCAGTGTAGACTCGCATCACACCCAAGCTGAACTTGTCAGCCACAGCTTGCAGACATGATCAGCTGGCAGCCTGGCAGTGTGCACGAGCCGACATTCACCTTTTCACTCTCCGGGGATCAGATCCAGAGATCCTGGTCAAACCGTACGAGGTTCCGGAGTTCTCTATCCACACTCAGACACCGAAAGAGTCGTGAAGCAGGTGACAGAGGCTGCGGCAGCAGTGGTGGGGCAACAGGCAGAGACGGGCTCATCGGGCTCGGGCCCCACCACGGGAGAACCATGCCTGCTTCAGGTCTAAGAAGGACATGATGGACACGTTCTAGACCAACGTAGAGGCTGTGACACTGTGATGTAGTGCCTGATGAACCAACTGATCAGAAAGAGCTTACCACGCTAGTCATTTGGAACTCATATTGGTGCATGATGCAATACACAGGACCAACCGGACACGCGTACTCATTTAAGCATTATTCGATAAGGTGCAATATAAAAAGTGCGATTTTGCATAGTAAGAATTGCTCAAATGCAAAAATGGAATCAGATAAAATCGTCTTAGAATTCCATTTTACATAGGAAATTGGCATGCCAAAGTTGAGAAAAAGAATTTTTGTTATACACTTTACCCTATTGTCGAGTCTTACTTAGAATATTTAGGTGTTTAGTGTACTGATAATTATAGAAAATATTTATTTATATGTGTGTATAGGCCTCCTGGAGGTAATATAAATATTTTTTTAGACACTTAGAATGAAAATCTTGATAATGTTGCTAATTTGTTTTAATGTTGCTTGATGTTAATGATAAAAAATAATTTAGTATTCATGTTTTCGGAGACTTAACTTGGATTTGTTTAAACATAACGATAGGTATGTATTTGATTTCTTTAATTTGATGATCTCCTTGTATTTATTTTCTCTAATCACAAAACCTACCAGAATTACAGATACAACCGCCACATTAATTGATCATATTTGGTCATCATATATTGAATAAAATTCTAATAATTACATAATACAAACAGACATCAGTGATCATTATCCAGTTGTTTCACAATTTAAGCCATTTTATCCAAGACAAAGTGACACCCAGTATATATTAATAAAAGAATTGTAACACAGACTACATTAAATAACTTTGGTACCGATCTCTCACAGGGGAATTGGGCTGACGTATTACAGTCAAACTGTCCTAATGAAGCATATAATGCATTTTTTCTTAAATGCGACAGTTTGTTTCAAAAACATTTTTCTGAAAGAAGAATTTGTGTAAATAATAAAAAGGAACGAAGCCATTGCATTAGCATTAAGAAACAGTAGAAAAGAAAAACACAAACTAGAGAGACTTTCACATAAATGGCCTTTAACATTCAAGGAACAGTATAAGCAATATAGAAAGCTGACAACAATGCTAAGAACAGCAAAAAACAACTATTACAAAAAACAATTAAAAGACAACCAAGGAAATCCAAAATTTCACTGGAAATCTATGAACTTGGTAAAAATTCCAACATAGCAAAGAAACATAAAATCGAACTAAAACCATTGTGCCCTGAAATGTCAAAATTAATTTTACGATCACTTCTTAAAAAGAGATGAGAACCATAATATACTTGATGGGAATCACCTTAATCAATTTTCCTGCGTTTTCTATGTATTTACCTTCTTCAAGCCCTACTGAAACTGAAAGATATTTACAAGCCCTTATAAGTAGTACCCCCGGAATAGACGATGTGTCACCAAGAATACTGAAACACACATCAACTATATTGTCAACCCCACTGACTCACATAATCAACCTCTCATTAAGAACAGGAATTTTCCCCGATAGACTAAAAAAGGCCAAAATGATTCCAATATACAAATCGGGCAGTAATAATGACATTAACAATTATCGCCCCATTTCCATACTTTCAGCAAAATATTCGAAAAAGTCATTGCAACCCGTTTGATTATTTACTTAGAAAATAATCAATTACTTTCTAAATACCAACATGGTCTTCGGTCACATCATTTAACAGAGTCAGGAATAATACAATTCACAAATAGTGTCTATAAGTACTTGGAAAAAAACATCATGTAGTCGGGATATTTCTCGAGTTATCAAAGGCCTTTGACTCCTTAAACCATTGTATATTGCGGGATAAACTTGAACATAATGGCATTAGAGGTGTACCACTGCAAATTTTTGAAAGCTATTTAAGCAAAAGGTCACAGTCAGTGTATTGTAATGGTAATTCTTCTTCTTCAAAAACTTTAATCATAGGAGTACCACAAGGATCTATTCTAGGACCATTACTTTTTCTTGTTTACATAAATGATATTGCAAATGCTAGTTCCAAATTCAAATATACTATATATGCTGATGATACCAACTTGCTATTAGCGGATACGGATATACTAAATTTACACAGAAGTTTAACTATAGAACTAGTATTAATTAATCAATGAATAAAAACTAACAAATTAAAACTTAATACTTCCAAAACTAATTATATTCTCTTTCAAAATCGTTCCTTAAACAATCATCTGCCTCCACTGTTCTTAGAGGGTGAAATTATTAAAAGTGTAACTCATACAAAATTCCTTTTGGTCCATATTGATGTAAATTTGAATTGGAGCTTTCAGATAAATTATGTATATTCCAAACCATCCCGAATGTGTGGCATATTATATAAGGTACGTAATCACCTCACAATCGAAGCCATTATCAGTATATACTACACGTTGTGTTACCCTCACCTTATATATTGTGTGTCAGTATGGGCATATACTTGGCCCTCCTTCATTAGTAAACTAAAAATAGCACAAAACAAAATTTTGAGATGTATATTTCATTTGGGTATATTTGATTATACAGCCAATATATTCTCAGAACACAAGCTTCTACATTTTTACTCTATCCATAAATGCTTTCTTCTACTATACATTTTTAAAAGTATTACAAACAGAAAGGGAACTTCCATTTTTAACTTACAAGAAACCATTCACAACACTAGAAATAATAATGTTAATTTAGTTTGTCCGCCAATTGAACAACTCTCTTCAGGAACAGCATCTTTTATTTTGGTCCTCAATTATGTAATACTTTACCAACTGACTTGAAAACTCTTTGTAAATCGGGTAGTACTCCTCAATTAAAATTAAAAAAAAGTATCTATTCACGCAACAAAATTTGTAGAAATATCACTCAATAAATAATGTAGTTAGTGTCAAATTTCATGAATCTGTTTTTCTTTTTCTTGTATACTGATGTATACTATGATGTATATTTGATGCTCCTCAGCTAAATTGTATTATTTTTATAGAAATATATCTGTCAAGGAGCCTTGGCTCG
>JACEEZ010006739.1:20000-32500 GCA_016584305.1 Chionoecetes opilio
AGAATTCGCGCCGGCGCCGCTGCGCCGCCGGTTTTTAAGGTGCGCCGCCGGCGCAGCGGCGCAGCGGCGCAATTTGCGGCGCACCTACCCACGACTGACACACACACCACACATACACCTTCCCCAGCCTCCCACACCCCTGCCTCACCTCCCCCAGCCTCCCTCACCCCTGCCTCACCTCCCTCTCCCCCTCTCCCCCAGACGCAGCACGGGGTCAACATGAGTTCGTCCCGGGTGGGCGTGCGGGCGGCGCGTCGTCACCACGGACAGCGACTCTCCTGCAGCGCCCTCAACCCGCTCTTCCCCGATCACCCCCTCGCCGACTCCCTCATCCTCAACGTCACCTGTGAGTGCGTGTGTGTGTGAGTGTGCGCGTGTGTGCGTGTGCGTGTGCGTGTGCGTGCGCGTGCGCGTGCGCGTGCGCGTGCGTGTGTGTGTGAGAGAGAGAAAGACAGAGAGAAACTTTTTTTACTTTTGTTTTATTGGCCTCCATTATGCAATATTTTATAAATTCATTTTACATAAGTAAAGCATGAAGCCTAGGTCTGTTGAGCACAAGCTGCTATACAGACCTGTGGGCGGGAAGCCAGCAACAAAGGTCTTATCGCCAGCAACGACCATCTCTCCGACTACCTAGATACTTCTTTTCCTTACGACGGAAGCTACAAAGCCTCCCTCGGTCGTTCGTAAACGCGTCGGAAGGCGCTGACTGGCTAAGACGAGTAATGACGTCATCAAGCTCATCATCAGTCACCAGCCAATGACAAACAGTTTTTAAAACTTCTCGACCAATCACAAGTCAGCGAGACATATTTCCGGGCAAGAATGGCATGCCAGACTGCCTCTCCCCGCCTTCTGTCCCCTTCATCTCAAACTAATTCTCGTTTTATTCGTAATGCTTGCGTTTTAGGGAGTTTTAATGTATCAGATAGTAAGATGTATAAGTTAGGAGCCTGTGTTGCTAGTGTTTTGATGGTAAAAGGTGTGTGTGTGGGTTGAAATCTTTCTTCTATCTATCTTCTTCTATATTAATAAAAGCGAAAGTGTGTCTGTCTGTGTGTGTGTGTGTGTGTGTGGTATAGGTTCCGCCCCCCGTGGCACAAACACCTCAGATGGCACATTTTTGGAATCAGGTTGACCAGGGGAAGGTCATAAGCCCACTTATGAGATGATCCGATCACCTTTTTTTTTTTTTTTTTTAGCAGCCTATTAGCGAGAATTGTGAAAACAAAAGTAGGTTGCGAGAATTGAGGAAGCCTTGATGTAGGGTGATCGGTAATGGGTGAGTGAATGGGTGGGGTGATGGGTAATGGGTGTGGGGTGATGGGTGAGTGAATGGGTGGGGGGTGATGGGTTGGGGGTGATGGGTGATGGGTAATCTATAATAATATAAGCAAAAGTGTGTCTCTCTGTCTGTCTGTCTGTCTGTGTGTGTGTGTGTGTGTGTGTGTGTGTGTGTGTGTGTGTGTGTGTGTCTTGGTATAGGTTCCGCCCCCCGTGGCGCAATCAACTCATATGGCACATTTTTGGAACCGGGTTGACCAGGGGAAGGTTTTAAGCCCAAGTATGAGATGATCCGATCATTTTTTTTTTTTTTTTTTTTGCAGCCTATTAGCGATAATGGACCCGTTTACTCACACCTAAAACACGGAGTATTATAAAGCTTTGGGTGCAATATAGGCTACATATCACTGTACTCATATTCTTTTTGCTGAGAAATGCACCATAAATGAAATATATGGCCTTTTTGGGGCCAAAATATCACAACACGGTGGAACGCGCTGTGATTGGTTGTGACGTAGTAACTGCAGACTCAGATCTCGCCTGATCAGCTGATCGGCTTGTTTTGGCTCAGCAAACCGCAAATTATAGTTTTATTTTACTAACCTAACTAACCTTACTAACTTGCATTACCCCTACTACCGCAAGATGACCAGTAATCCTCCTTCAAGTGATGTAGTAGGTATTCACTGTGTTTGTGAATATGTAAGTTGTAGTTTATAAGGAAAAAGTGGATAGACAGAGCGAAGTGGCCCGTGACCCCAGACAAGTGATGACTTCTGGGATCGGCATTCCTTATAGCGAGCTTAAATGAACTGCAATGACATGTACAGCTAGACAGATAGACGAACTCATAGAGGAACAGGTAGAAATGTATGGTTAGTAAGGGTTTAGTGGTGAGTAGAGTGACGAAGGGTGTGTTTTGCTTATGTGGGGAAAGAAAGCCATACATTTCTACCTGTTCCTCTATGAGTTCGGTATCTGTCTAGCTTTACATGTCATTGCAGGTTCATTTAAGCTCCCTATAAGGAATGCCGATCCCAGAAGTCATCACTTGTCAGGTGTCACGGGCCACTTATCTCTGTCTATCCACTTTTTCCTTATAAACTACAACTTACATATTCACAAACACAGTGAATACCTACTACATCACTTGAAGGAGGGTTACTGGTCATCTTGCGGTAGTAGGGTAATGCAAGTTGGTGTATTAGTAGGTAGTACATAATAGTAGCGGCCGCTTCACAGCTGTTTTGCTCTGTTTTTCTAAGCTAGTGACGTCACAAAATGGCGCCAGTCGTTTTAGAGCGTATAAAATTTTCCTGTACTTAAATTGGCTGTATCATCAAAAATACTGTTCACATAGAAAAATCAACATCACTGCCCAACTATATGAGGCTTGAAGATGTCAAATCAATCCTTACCTCAAGTAGAGTAAACGGGTCCATTGTGAAGAAAAAAAGTGGGTTGCGAGAATTGAGGAAACCTTGATGTAGGGTGATGGGTAATGGTGAGTGAATGGGTGGGGTGATGGTAATGGGTGTGGGGTGATGGTGAGTGAATGGTGGGGGGTGATGGGTTGGGGGTGATGGGTGATAGGTGAGGGAATAGGTGGGGGGTGATGGGTAATGGTAAATATAAGCGAAAGTGTGTCTGTCTGTGTGTGTGTGTGTGTGTGTGTGTGTGTGTCTGGTATAGGTTCCGCCCCCCGTGGCGCAATCACCTCATATGGCACATTTTTGGAACCGGGTTGACCAGGGGAAGGTTTTAAGCCCAATTATGAGATGATCCGATCATTTTTTTTTCTTTTCTTAGCAGCCTATTACCCATAATTGTGAAAAAAAGTGGGTTGCGAGAATTGAGGAAAACTTGATGTAGGGGGATGGGTAATGGGTGATGAATGGGTGGGGTGATGGGTAATGGGTGTGGGGGGATGGGTAGTGAATGGGTGGGGGGTGATGGGTTGGGGGTGATGGGTGATGGTGAGGGAATAGGTGGGGGGTGATGGGTAATGGGTGAGTGAATGGGTGGGGGGTGATGGGTAATGGGTGAGTGAATGGGTGGGGGGTGATGGGTAATGGGTGAGTGAATGGGTGGGGGGAATACATACATTTCTACATCCGTGATTTCAGGAAAGTTAGAAGGAGCTATCTGGAGAGTCCGTGTTTGGTGGGCCGAAGGCCCACCACTAATAGCTCTCCGCAGGAGCTAGCCAAAAAATCCGCCCGGAGGGCGGCTTTGCGGCCCTCCACACACACACACACACACACACACACAGACAGACACACTTTCGCTTATATTAATATAGATTACCCATCACCCCCCACCTATTCCCTCACCCATCACCCATCACCCCCAACCCATCACCCCCCACCCATACACTCACCCATCACCCCACACCCATTACCCATCACCCCACCCATTCACTCACCCATTACCCATCACCCTACATCAAGGTTTCCTCAATTCTCGCAACCCACTTTTTTTCTTCACAATTATCGCTAATAGGCTGCTAAAGAAAAAAGAAAAAGAAAAATGATCGGATCATCTCATAATTGGGCTTAAAACATTCCCCTGGTCAACCCGGTTCCAAAAATGTGCCATATGAGTTGATTGCGCCACGGGGGGCGGAACCTATACCAGACACACACACACACACACACACACACACACACACAGACAGACAGACAGACAGAGAGACACACTTTTGCTTATATTATTATAGATTACCCATCACCCCCCACCTATTCCCTCACCCATCACCCATCACCCCCAACCCATCACCCCCCACCCATTCACTCACCCATCACCCCACACCCATTACCCATCACCCCACCCATTCACTCACCCATTACCCATCACCCTACATCAAGGCTTCCTCAATTCTCGCAACCTACTTTTGTTTTCACAATTCTCGCTAATAGGCTGCCAAAAAAAAAAAAAAAAAAAAAAAAAGTGATCGGATCATCTCATAAGTGGGCTTATGACCTTCCCCTGGTCAACCTGATTCCAAAAATGTGCCATATGAGGTGTTTGCGCCACGGGGGGCGGAACCTATACCACACACACACACACACACACACACACACACACACACACACACACACACACACACACAGACAGACACACTTTCGCTTTTATTAATATAGAAGATATTATTAAATATGAGATCGTACATGAACACATAAACATACATACATACATACATACATACATATATACATATACATATACACACGTACATACACATGCATGCGTATATATATATATATATATATATATATATATATATATATATATATATATATATATATATATATATATATATATATATATATATATATATATATATATATATATATAAAGAGAGAGAGGAGGGAGGGAAGGAGAGAGGGAGAGGGAGAGAGAGAGTGAGAGTGAGAGTGAGAGTGAGAGAGAGAGAGAGAGAGAGAGAGAGAGAGAGAGAGAGAGAGAGAGAGAGAGAGAGAGAGAGAGAGAGAGAGAGAGAGAGAGAGAGAGAGAGAGAGAGAGAGAGAGAGACTGCATTTTTTTAAAAGGTAGAGGGAGAGGGAAAGTTTACAGTAAGGTATGAATCAAAGACTACTTTATACTGGACTTGTTACTGGCGCTCCGCGCCAACCCGCCCATGACCAGTGGAGGCCTATAGGCAAGGTTAAAAAGTGTTTCGAACAACACTACCATTTCCCTTCCTATGGTTTATCAGTATAAATAATATACTCTTATCTTCGTAAATGTTTGTTATATAATATAATCTATATATATACATCTCAAAATTTGTCTGTCTGTCTGTTCGTTATAGACTCGGCTACAGATGGCCAAAACCCCACATGCCGCACATATTTGGAATCTTCATGACCCAACGGAGAACATAGGCTATGTTTCGATGGGCGTGGCCGACCCTGGTGGGCGTGACCAGTAAAAACAACCTAAAAACGGCTGTGGCTCGGCTACAGATGGCCAAAACCCCACATGCCGCACATATTTGGAATTCTCATGACCCAGCGGAGAACCTAAGCTATGTTTCGATGGGCGTGGCCGACCCTGATGGGCGTGGCCAGCAAAAACAACCTAAAAACGGCTGTGGCTCGGCTACAGATGGCCAAAATCCCACATGACGCACATATTTGGAATCCTCATGACCCAGCGGAGAACATAGGCTATGTTTCGATGGGCGTAGCCGATCCTGGTGAGCGTGGCAAGCAGAAACAACCTAAGACGGCTGCAGCTGCTATAGTTTCTGCTGGAACATTTTCTCTAAAATTCATACTAGAGAGAATGAACATTTTATGGGGGATACTATTATTAATTTTTGTAAATCGAATTATTTTATTAATCAGACTTGACACTTTTTCTCACTTCTTTCACTAATTTCGGTTCAAAACCGAAACAAAACTGTGGGCCTGCGGCCCAATGCGGGGGCCACAGACCCCCCATCTGGCCTCCTCTTCTTGCAGCATGTACGCTTACCTCCTCCTCCTCCTTCTCCTCCACCTCCTTTTTTTCCTCCATCTACATAATAATATAAGCGAAAGTGTGTATGTGTGTGTGTCCGCGCTAGGTTCCGCCCCCAGTGCCCCAATCTCATCATATGGCACAGTTTTGGAACCAGCTCGACCAGGGGAAGGTGTTAAGCCCACTTATGAGATGATCCGATTTTTTTTTTCTTTTAGCAGCCTATTAGTGAGAATTGTGAAAAAAAAAGTGGGTTGCTAGAGTTGAGGAAACCTTGATGTAGGGTGATGGGTAATGGGTGAGTGAATGGGTGGGGTGATGGGTAATGGGTGTGGGGGATGGGTGAGTGAATGGGTGGGGGTGATGGGTGATGGGTGAGGGAATAGATGGGGGTGATGGGTAATGGGTGAGTGAATGGGTGTGTGGTGATGGGTAATAGGTGAGTGAATGGGTGAGGGGTGAAGAGTAATGGGTGAGTGAATGGGTGGGGGGTGATGGGTAATGGGTGAGTGAATGGGTTGGGGGTGATGTGAATGGGTTGGCGTTAATACATACATTTCTACATCAATGATTTCAGGAAAGCTAGAAGGGGCTATCTGGAGAGTCTGTGTTTGGTGGGCCTTCGGCCCACCAATGGCCCTCCGCAGGAGCTAGCCAAAAAGTCCGTCCGGTGGGCGGCTTTGCGGCTAGTTGAACATAAGACTGTTCTTGTATCTTCCCCTCCTCCTCCTCCTCTCCTCCTCCTCCTCCTCCTCCTCCTCCTCCTCCTCCTCCTCCTCCTCCTCCTCCTCCTCTTCCTACTCCTCCTTCTCTTCTTATGTGTACGTCACCCATACTCACCCAAGGTCATGTACATTTCCCACGCCTTGATGTACACACACACACACACACACACACACACACACACACACACACACACACACACACACACACACACACACACACACACACACACACACACACACACCACACACACACACACACACACACACACACACACACACACATTAACATTAAACTCTACCCAGGAAATAAGGTTTTCGATTTCGTCGGAAATATTTATAATATTAGGGGTAATAGTATTAATTTAGTGTGTCCACAGTTTCGTACGTCCCTCTATAATAAAAGTGTGTTGTGTGAAGGTCCTCAGATATGGAATTCTCTTCCTATTGCAATAAAAAGTCTGATGGAGGCTGGAAATTTACTACAATTGAAGAAGAAAATAAAGACTTATTTATTAAATAGTCAAAATACTTTATAAACTTGTGTTGAAACTGTGTCGATTGTCTGTATTTGCTTAGAAATGTTTTTTTTCATATATATTTTTTTTGGTGTTATTCATATTGTATAGTTTGTCACTTATAATGCCTGTACTACTGAACAACCAATTAGTTACGATTTTGTCTGTCTAAAGAGCTTATGCTCGACAGACCGTGCCATCATTACGTTTTTGTTTTTATATATTCAATTATATTCGTGTGCTTTTGTAATGGCAATAAATTTACTTACTTACTTACTTACTTACTTACTTACACACATACATACACACACACATACACACACACAAGAAAGAAGCATGTGAAAAAGTTGGAGAGGATACAGAGAATGGCAACAAAGATGGTACATATACGTACACCAGAGTTAGAAGAACTTTCTTATGAGGAAAGGTTGAAGGAGATAAAGTTACCAACACTTGAGCAGAGAAAAGAAAGAGGAGATTTACTAGCAATTTTCAAACTGAAAATTATTACCTAAGATGGAAGAAACAGACAATGAAAGACTTCATTCTCGGAATGAGTTCGAGGCTCGGAAGCCTCGCTGCCGGCTGCCTTCCGAGGTTCGGAAGCAAAGAGAAGGACGATACACAAAAGGACATGCACAACAATTTGGAAAACGGAGATGCCTGAACAACATAAAGAAGTACAGCCTCCGTCATAGAAATGTAGAAGTTTGGAATGGACTAAATGATGAGCTGATATCGGCAAAGAATTTGCACCAGTTGAAAGAAAGACTGAATAAATGTAGATACTGAGACGGTACCACACGAGTGTAGCTCAGGCCCTGTAAAACACAACTAGGTAAATACAACTAGGTAAATAAATACACACGCATTGTACCTCTTCTCCATTCTATAACCCTAACTTCGTCTGTCTTCTCTTCATTCTCCTTTCCCCACTCCTTTCTCGTCTCCTCTTTCTATTTTTCTCTTTATTCTTTCATTCTTCCTTTCTTTTCCTGCATGTACTCCTACACACTCTTTTCCTTCCCCTCTTTTATGTCTACTATTTATCCCCTTATTTATCCCTCTTTACATCCATTACCTTTCTCTACCTACCTTTCTGTCCTTCCTCCTCGCTCCCTGCTACCCCTTTCTTTCTCACTCCTTCCCTTTTCTCTTTTCCTTCCATACTCTCCCTCCCTCCTCTTCTCTCCTCACCACCATGTGCAGAGGGATAAATTTTTGCTCTGAAATTGACCCGCCACGTCAGCAGTTTTCGCCCCAATGTGCTCCAACCAGGCTTTTGGCGCCCATTCCCATCCTTTTGTTCACCCTTTCTTTATCTCTTTCTCTTTGTCTCACCTATTTTTTGGAATGAAATTTTCACGGTTTTATATTTTCTATGCGTCATTGTATCGGGAGTTTTATCTTTTTTTCTTCTTTTTTTTTGCCTATGCATTCTTTTATTTTCTGGGTGTGTTATTCTTTGGTGTTTTTCTTTGGTTTTTCGTGTTTTTATCGTATTGTGGGGTTCGCTTTTTTCGTTTCATTTTTTATTTTTTATTTTTGGGAGGGATATTTGCTGTTGTTTCATTGTTTTGTTGTTTTGTAGTAGTGGTGGTGGTGGTGGTGATAGTGACAATGATAGTGATTCGTTTTATATAGTGAGCGTAGCAGGAAGGATGATGATAACGATGATGATAATGATAATTCTCATTTCGTCACCATCACCTTTTAGTTCTGGACAGATATTCTCTACCGTCACTATGGTAGCCACTGCACTAATGTCGCCAGGCACCATATATTACGAATTTTATCATTGCTACAGACTTGTATGTGCCACTAAAGACAGGTACATAATATACACTACTGTGCATGCCTCTTTAGTGGCACATACAAGTCTGTAGTGATGCTACAATTTGTAATATATGGCGCCTGGCGGCATTATCGCAGTGGCGACTATAGTGTTATTGACGGTAAACATGCATAGCTAAGATATCACTGTAATTCGCTCTCCTGTACAATATATCTCGTGATCTTAACCTAATCTATCCAAACTTTTCATAATCTTACTTCGAAAACTGAAAAAACAATTTTACTTTATCTTTTTAATCTCCATTTTAGAAGTGTTCACCGCCCATCACCAGCTTTTTAGTTATTCTCGACTGAACAGCTTGATGAACACACCAGCGACCTTGTTCTTTCCCATGACCTAGATTACCTGGTGTACTAAGTTTTCTGACCTCCCTGTACACACTGACACACCTTACAATGGACAGGTAGGATCAAGAATACTGTATTACGTATCTGTAACACTCTCTGAGGAAAATCTTTTCTTCAAACATAAAATATAACCATTCCTCGGTCAACCTAAAATGTCACTCACTATATTAGTCTGGCCTTTCTTTTTGAAATATTTTCTAATTAGAATTTAGACTGACAATAAGGTATCTTTTCTCTTACGTTTATTTTTATCTGCCCAAAGCTAGTCTAACAATAAGTGATCTTTTTCTTACGCTTATTATCTGCCCTAAGCCAGTCTATGATGTAAAAAAAGGCTATTTCCCTACCACCTGTCCACTCATCTCTAATATTTCTCTCTCACAACTTTAGATTCTCAACCTGCAACCTTTCAGCTCATCATATCATTACGCCTCCTCTGCCTTGCCATGCCGTGTTAATAATGCTATTTCTGTCATTTGTCTTGTCGCTCCCGTGCTGCCTTTGAACCAGCCAAGCGGAGAAGCTCTGACATAGTAACTTATGTGGCGAGACCTGAGGCGGAGGTGCTTCGTGCTGCATTGATTGTGCTGTCGCCTCACAAACCATTTATGCACAGCGTGTTAGCGAGGTCTTTCTGCCGGGCGTGGAGGCGTACATTCCACACACTTTATATAACCCAAAAGTTTCGTCAGTCTTGGTTGTATTCAGGTATAGATCCCCATTAACAGAGATGAAGGTGTGGCCGATAAGGTATTGTGGCTATTTTTGACACATGTACTTTATATTGATGGATTGAATTATGCCTCACGTGTTTTGTATTTCCTTAATTAATAAAATGTATCAAAATCTTAATATATCAAACTCTCCTTGTGCTTTTTTTGTAGCGGTCATGTAAATACGAGTATATCCCAATTTTTGTTTTTTTCTTTTTTTTCTTTGCATTCAATCCTGATAAGATGGCTCGCCTTCGCTTCCATGTCGCTGATCAAACACACACACACACACACACACACACACACACACACACACACACACACACACACACACACACACACACACACACACACACACACACACACACACACACACACACACACACACACACACACACACACACACACACACACACACACACAACACACACACACACACACACACACACACACACACACACACACACACACACACACGTCCGTGTGGCACAGTTGGTTAGGGCTCCCGGCATCATTATGTGGTCCGGCGTTCGATCCCCGACCCCGCTCATTCGCGGGGGTTTTTCCACTGTGAAATTCGGGCGGTACTGTCCCCCTTGAGCAAGGGGATGGGTGTGTGTGGTGTGTGAGGTCCCAGCATTGCCCAAAGTTCGGTAATAATGAGCTCCAAGCTCGCACTGAGAGGGTGAAACTGGCGATCGCGAGCCAGCTCGCGTGGACAAGACCATGGGTGAATAACACACACCTACACAAAGGGACTCCATAGCGTAGTGGTTAGCATGCTTGGTTCACAATCGAGATATCCCGGGTTCGATCCCCGGGCGGAGCGGATGAAGATGTGCGGTCTCTATAAAACCCAATCCCCTGTCCACCCAACAGTGAATGGGTATCGGTTGTTACCCGGGAGTTGTGCCCTGCCTTGCGGGGTGGTGGGCTCCCCCAGCACTAAGTACTAAGGAAGTAAAATATATAAAAAATGTAGCTATGGAGACAGGGCCATACGAGTGTAGCTCAGGCCCTGTAAAATACTAGATGAATACAACTAGAATACTAGATGAATACACACACACACACACACACACACACACACACACACACACACACACACACACACACACACACACACACACACACACAAACAAACACGAAGGACACGTTCTCGTCCGCCCATCTTCTGATTCTTCTAATATTTGTGAATATAAAACAGAATTGGGTCGAGTGTAAGGTCTCTACAGCCTGAATTCCTATTATGGTAATATTCAACACAACCTTTTCGGCAAATAGTATATGTCCTATTTATGATAACATTCAATTGATCTCTCAGCTTATCAACATACTTTCTACTGGCTTTCTATACTTTATTATAATACTATTATTATACACTATTCATATATGCTATTCTGATCAACTATTTGTATATACTATTATTTCTTCCTATACTTTATACTGACTCTTAATCTTAATTCTATCTTGAAGAGTTAACTAAAATTAACCAAACTAACTTTAACCAATATACTCAAGATCATTGCCTTATTCCTTTCGTCAATTTTCCATCCTTATTTCGAACATCTTACTTCACTCCTTCATCTTTTCCATTGGTAAACTCAACAGCGCTGCCTTATTATATGTTTTTACTAGCGTACATACATACTCAGTCCATCTTACTAATGCAAGAGTTAAGCAGTAACGTCACTCTTTCATCCCTTTCAATGGTAAACTCTGCAACATTACCTTATTATATTTCTATCTCTGTTCTGTACACCTATTTCAATACGAGACATTGAAATACGAGACTTTAATTTTTCCTTTTTTTAAGATAGATAAAAACACTCTTTTTATCTTTTCCACAAGTTAATTTTGCAACACTATCTTTCAAGTATTCTGATTATTTTATTCCCTACCTTGCCGTGCCTTGAATTCCTTGGAGGAGAGGAGCATCAAGGCATTTCAAAAACCACTTCGCCAACAGCTTTTTTAATTGTTTTTTTCTCCTGTTGTGTGTAATTCCACCATTCTCCCAGGAATTAGCAATAACCGATTTGTTAACTCTACCTAAACTTTAGTTTTATTTTATATCTCATCCTTAGCATATATTATTGTCAAGTAGCAGCTCGCTTCGCTCGCTGCCAATTATCCTTCCATTCTTCACTACGAGACTTCCATGTTCCTATCTTTTTTAGGGGTATGGTATCCTTTTCCAACTGTCCTCTTACATGTAGTTTGATAGTTAGTAGTATGTAGTTCAGCAGATACCCTCGTTATAGACCAATAGGTCTCCTGGTATCTGTTCTTTCTATGTACTCTTATGTATATGTATTTCTCCTCCTTCTCCTCTTCCTCCTCCTCTAACTACTACTACCACTACCACCACCACTACTACTACTACTACTACTACTAACCCTTATCGTCGTTGTCGTTGGTTTCCCACAGTTACGACAACCGTCCTGACCGGCTGGCGGGGCCCGAGCAGCGGCACACCCTGAGGAGTCGCCAGCTGGAGGGCCGCGCCACCTTCCGCCCCGGCCAGCTGCCCGCCCTGCACATCCGCCCTGTGCTTGCCGCGGACCAGGCCAACTACACCTGCCGCGTCGACT
>JACEEZ010006739.1:35000-37500 GCA_016584305.1 Chionoecetes opilio
TGGAGAGGTTGAATGATCTGTGCAACAGCCTCAAGGGCTTTCACCCGGGCCAGCCGCTGGGCTCTGGCTTGAACCCGGTCAAGGAGGCCGAGGTATGACGGGGGGCAGGGGGACCATGCGAGGGGCGAGTATTCTATCAGGGAGCAGACTTGTGACTTGTAGAGTGTGCCGACTCCCTGAGCGTCCAGGAGGTGCGCGACGCGTCAGATGCAGCTCAGTTTCCAGGCAGCATCCTTGGCGACCTTCCTGACGTGGCTGGTGTATGTGAGGCCAGAGTCGAACTCAACCCCTAGAAGCCTAGAATGTTGACTGATTCCTGGAGGTGTATTTTTCTGCCTTCCAGGAGAATGGCGTGTAGGTCCTAGTTGACTACATCTTGCCTGCGGGAGATGAGGACGGCTTAGGTCTTGTCTGGTGCAAAGGTGACTTGCCATCTCTTGCCCCAGGAGGCGATGCCCTGCAGTGCCTGGTTGATGCGAATGACTGTGTTGTGGCGGTCACTCCTCTCACAGGTGAATGTGAGAGTACAGTCGTCTGCGTACGCTCTTGCTTCAGGAATCAGCTGCAGGATGTTGGTGAAGTAAACGTTCCATAGTAATGGCCCGAGTACACTTCCTTGAGGGACACTGGCTTTAATAGCATTTTCAGAGGAGGTGTGACCATTCACTACCACGCGCAAAGGTCTTTCGTGGAGGTAATCTTGCAGGAGGTGTAACAAGTCACCGCAGATCCCCAGGCTTCTCAGCTTGGTAGTGATGCCCTGATGCCACACCCTATCAAAGGCACCAGCGATGTCAAGGGCGACGACGAAGGTGTCTTCGCCCCGATCTAGGGAGTGGTTCCATGCTACTGAGTGCAGGAGAAGAAGGTCTGCTGCGGATCTCCCCTGTCGGAAGCCGAATTGCCATGAATTTAGCAAGCGGTGAGCGTCAAAATGTTTAGTGATTTTGGAGGCAATGATGGACTCAAGAACTTTCCCAACAACGGAAAGGAGGGAAATGGGGCGGTAGTTCTGAGGATCGCCTCTGCTCTTCTTTTTGTGGATAGCACAGACTCTCGCCACTTTCCACTCAGATGGCCACTGCTGAGTTGAAAGACACTCCCGGAAGATGGTAGCAAGAGGCACAGCAAGTTGTGAGGCACATCTTTTAAGCAGGTGAGGGCTGATACTATTTGGTCCCAGCGCTTTCTTGGGATCAACTTGTTGAAGTTGTTGCAACACCTCCTCCGTGGTAATGGTGATTGTAGAACCTGGGAAGAGGGTACTGTTCCAAGGACAAAGGTTACTTTAATTGGACCAACATGCTGCATGGTGAAACGCTGAAAATCACTGACCAAGGAGTAGATATGGATTATAAAGAAGTGTTTAATGAAGAACTTGGACGGTTTACTGGCGGAAAGGCTCATCTGTTCGTTGATAAAGAGGTGAGGCCAAAGTTCTTCAAGGCACGTCCCGTGCCGCTCTCACTCCAGCACAAGGTGGACAAGGAGCTCATTCGGCTGGAAAACGAGGGTGTTATAAAGTCTGTTAAATTTAGTGAATGGGCAGCCCCTCTGGTCGTAGTGCCTAAGCCATCGGGAGACGTACGGCTTTGTGGGGATTTTAAACTTACAGTGAATAAAGTTGCGGCCTTGGAACAGTACCCTCTTCCCAGAGTTGAAGAATTATTTTCGGCGCTCTCAGGATGCTGCATCTTTAGTAAATTAGACATGAGCCATGCTTACAATCAAATTGAGTTAGACGAAGAATCACAGAAATATGTAGTAGTTAACACACCCAGAGGTCTCAAGATGTATACAAGGCTCGCCTTTGGCATCCATTCAGCTGTTGCAATTTTCCAAAAAATGTTTTGTCGGAACTTCTACTGCCAGGACTTNGTGACTAACATGTTGTTAAGTGTTGCCTTCATGCAT
This sequence comes from Chionoecetes opilio, assembly GCA_016584305.1. Classification (NCBI taxonomy): domain Eukaryota; kingdom Metazoa; phylum Arthropoda; class Malacostraca; order Decapoda; family Majidae; genus Chionoecetes; species Chionoecetes opilio. The sequence continues at coordinate 36,915 of JACEEZ010006739.1, forward strand.
CCTTCCCTGCCCCAACCCTTGTGCGAGTCACTGCCTCATCTCTGTCGTTGGCCAGCTTGATCTTGGTGAGAACAGCCAGGTGGTCAGAGGAACCCACTGTTGCTAACGGACTGAAAATCACTATATTGCAGGGCAAATCGGTGATTACAGGGTCAAGTGAAGACCCTGAGATGTGGGTGGGGAAGTCGACGTGATCTGTGAGTCTAAACACCGTCAACAGCTCGTCAAACTGCCTCTGGACAAGGTACTGGTTGAGATCACCCACAATGATGAGATGCGTACAGGAGTGCTGGAGGAGCAGGGCATCTAAGTTGGTGGTCAGGTAGTGAAGGGGCTCACCACCTTGCCACTGTAGACGGTAACACACGCACAGCAGAATGGAGTCTTGAGTGTGTGTCTACAATTTGAAGAACATCATCTCCATGTGAGCAGGAAGGTCGACGGGGAGAGCTTGTACAGGGAGGCTGTTGCGGAAGCACACAGCGACTCCCCCAAAGGTACCTTGGGCTCTGTCACGTCGGAACCAACTTGAGTAGCCACCTATCTGCCCAAAGATGTCTGGCACTGAGGAGTTGAAGAAGGTCTC
>JACEEZ010006739.1:42500-43878 GCA_016584305.1 Chionoecetes opilio
GTGCTACCTATCTTAAGGGGAAATAAAGATAATAATCACAAAATACAAGGACTGAAAAAAAAAAACATTTAATACATATATGCATCACTAAAATGTTTGTTGAGGCAAATGTTGCTTCACTAAGTTCCGGTATCACTACGTCACCGGGTGGGCTTTGACATCCCCACCGATTGGCCCCCAAACTTGACACTTTGTGTGTTCTTCCCCTGGATGTGAGGGACGGGGGGCCGTAAAAATGTTCCACCCCTGGGCGGGGCCCACAAAGGGCGTTGGTGCTGCTGGCACGAACGCGGCACCTCCCTATAAAACCACTGGTAAGCCCCTTCTCGGCTCCACGTGGCGACTCTGGGAAGCTGCGTAACCCACCAGGCGTGCCCACTTTCCCCTGCCCTGTCCTTTGTGGAATACCCGGCGATGCGCTTCCCCGGTGCCCCCAGTGAGTCGGGGGGACTCACCGCTCGGGTTTGGCGGGGGGTCGCAGCACCCCAAATCGCAGGCTCGACCGGGATGTGTCCACCCTCCTAGTGTGCGGGGCTCACATGACATCCGGGAGAGGGCGGCGTACTCTTAGGCCCGGTTCACACTTAACTTTTTTTTTCTGCCCTATCACGTGCTTTTGTCATCAGTGACGCCAGTACTCACAGTGAGTCACTCCCGCCTTATGTATAAACCGGGGGGCCTTGTGACCACCAAGTTGCGGGAACAGTGATACGTCCTGACCTTAGAGACGTGCGTCCCCGGGTCAATTATTTTGGACTCCCCAAATTTTGTCCGGGGGCTGCGGGAGTGACGGGGGGACGTCACTGTGACGTCACTGATCGCCACGCCCCCAGTGACCTCCAAAAAAGTTAGTGTACCCCGCCTAATAAGGCCGTATCTGGGGGTTGTAGAGCAAGAGCTTCCCCTTTCCCCGTTTAGGGAACTGCTACCTTCGCAGGGGCAGAGAGAGACCCGTGAAGGCCTTTTTTTTTTTTTTTTTTAAAAGGGGCCCCCCCAAAAATTTTTGGGGGGTTTGGGGGGGGGGAGGGGGGGGGGGGGGGGGGGGGAAAATTGGCCCTTTCTTTTCCGGCAAATCCCTCCCAAAATTACCCCCCCCCGTTTCTAGTGGAGACCACCCCCAAAAGAAGCCCCCTTTCCGGTGGGCGGAGGACGACCAGAAAACCAGCTGTGCTCCGGAGAAAAAGGGCCCCTTTTTCCAAGGACCCCCCAAAACCCGCGGGGTGATTTCCCTGGGAGGGACGGGCCCCCCCTTCGCCCTGAAGGGTTTCCCCCCAGTTCCCCAGGACCCAAGCAGGAGTCTTTCTGGATCCTTTGGCCGGGTTTTTTCTAGAAGGCCTACGTGCCACACACTGTCGAAAGGCCCGCCCTATGTCCGGAC
>JACEEZ010006741.1:5000-15267 GCA_016584305.1 Chionoecetes opilio
GAGAGTGGTTTTAGGTAACACAGATCTGGAACAAATGAAAACCATTGCTCAGGTTCTGGAAGGCACTAGCGAAGCAAAGTGTGTGGACCTGAAATTAGAGGACATTTTGTGTTTTAAGTATGCACCAGTAACCTCAGTTGAGGTTGAAAGAAAATTTTCTCAACTGAAATATGTACTCTCTGACAGACGGCACAATTTAACTCCTGATAATTTGAGGAAAATGCTTGTAATTATGTGCAATCAGAGAAAAGATTAGAAATGTATCAATGATATCTTTACTTTGGTAAAGTTTCCCTTATATAGCTTGATTTTAAAGTGTTTCACCATGTTTTAACAAAGGAAATAAACAGTGGTGGGCAGCGATAAATTTTGCGATAAAGCGATAACGATAAAGCGATAAATTTTTCCGCTAAGTCCTATAACGATAAAGCGATAAATTTCCAAAATACCTTAAAGCGATAAGCGATAAATCCTGCGATAAATCCAAAAATACTCTATTTTTGCTACTTATGCATTTAAAAACCTCTTTTTTACACTTAAAACACCATATATTACTTAATAAAAGACTAAAGGACCCGAAATTAATAACGCAATATAAAACGCAAAAACCTAAACGATTTCCTGAAAAGGAAAAGTTAAAACACAAAATCACGCGACGTTCGTACGAACGGGAGGCACGCGCGAGGCGCACCTCAAAACGCAAAAACTATATAAAACTAATATATATTAATTAGATATTTAGTTAAGATAGCAATATACAATAAGAATTAAGTATATATAAGTTATAACACACAAAGAAGCTTTGGATCGCTGGTAGCACAATGAAACACAGCTGAGATCAGATGCGTCCAGTTTGGGGGGCTATTCAAAGAAACTGACAACAGAAGCGCGGGCCGCCAGGCGCCTGGCCGCATCTGTTTGCCGCGTAACAATGAGCCTGTAACCTCCCGCCGTAACGGTTTTTCGTCTTCTACTTTATCGCTGGATTTATCGCGGGAAATTTGAAAGCGATAAATATAAGCGATAAGTTTTTCCGGTCTTGCGATAAACGATAAGCGGTAAATTTTCGGTTAAAGCGATATTATCGCTTTATCGCATTATCGCTTTACTTATCGCAACGCCCACGACTGGAAATAAATGCCTTTTACTGCCTTTTCTAATCAATAATGCCGTTCTACTTCTTTTTTTGCAATTTATAAATGCCTTTTTGCCAGCCTATTTTCGTGCTTTTTAGTGCATAAACATCCGGTCTTTAGTCATTAGAGTCTGACAAGAAAACTCGTCACACTATTTGTCTATCATAATTTATATACCTGTACTCACACACACACATATATATATATGTGTGTGTGTGTGTGTGTGTGTGTAAGAGAGGGAAGGAGAAAGACGTCATGCACTGTGCAGTAAGGCGGTTGAGTGGTATAAACCTCGCAGCCTATTACTTATCACAGGCTAGTAAGCGCTTTAAATAGATTTTATATAGATATTTGTATGCCAGATTACTATAGATTCGACATTTTGAATTATATAGCAATCTGGACAATCGTGTCGGCATGCAAATTTACGATAAAACGTTCAATTTTTTGTCGTGGAGGAATATATATTATGTTGAAACCCTAACGTGCAGCGCGGATGGAGGAAGTTTGCTGCAGGGTAGGCAAACAGTGCCCAGTAGGCTGCTTTGCGGGCCACGGCCTTGAAGAGACGACACTCATGCATGCGCTGCCTTCATCCTGCTGAGGTAATAGCGCGTTTTCGCGACCGTTCTAGCTCGGTCTGGACTGGACTAGTCCGGGGCTGACACTGTTTTCGCGAGGCGGGCTGGACCGATCTAGCCCAGTCTAGTCTGGTCCAACCCAGCGAGCAGGACCACCTTGGCCTAGTGTGGGGAGAACTGGCGCATGCGCACTACAGTCAGCGGGGAAGACGACCAGGAGCTTCTCGTGCCGCTGATAAAGACATGAAACACCATGATGGCCGACCATAAGACTACAGTAATTTCACGAAAAATTACAATATTCGCAATTTCTGAAACAACATTTTGGGAAATGAATGTACCATCAACAGCATTATAGTCGCCACTGTACTAATGTCACCAGGCACCATATATTACGAATTTTAGCATCACTACAGACTTGTAGGCTGTGTCACTGAAGACATGTATATGTAGATAATGTAAACTACGTAATGTGCACGTCTCTTCAGTGGCACATACAAGTCTTTAGTGATGCTAAAACTCGTTATATATGCACCCGAGGAAATGTGCCAGAGAGAGAGATATTAGTAGCATACCTATCAGTTGTTTTGTTAGTTATATAAATGTACTAGCCGCAAAGCCGCCCTCCGGGCGGCCTTTTTGGCTAGCTCCTGCGGAGGGCTATTGGTGGGCCTTCGCCCACCAAACACACTCTCCAGATAGACCCATTACCCACCACCTCGGCCCACCAAACACAGACTCTCCAGATAGCCCCTTCTAACTTTCCTGAAATGTATGTATTCCCCCCACCCATTCACTCACCCATTACCCATCACCCCCCACCCATTCACTCACCCATTACCCATCACCACACACCCATTCACTCACCCATTACCCATCACCACACACCCATTACCCATCACCCCCCCCACCTATTCCCTCACCCATCACCCATTCACTCACCCATCACCCCACCCATTCACTCACCTATTACCCATCACCCTACATCAAGGTTTCCTCAATTCTCGCAACCCACTTTTTTTTCTTCAGTTCTCGCTAATAGGTTGCTAAAAAAAATAAAAAAATAAAGTGATCAGATCATCCTATAAGTGGGCTTAAAACCTTCCCCTGGTCAACCTGATTCCAAAACTGTGACATATGATGGGATTCCGCCACAGGGGGCGGCACCTATCGCGGACAGACAGACTGACAGACAGACACACACACACACACACACACACACTTTCGCTTATATTATTACTAGCCGCAAAGCCGCCCTCCGGGCGGCCTTTTTGGCTAGTTCCTGCGGAGGGCTATTGGTGGGCCTTCGGCCCACCACCTGTGTTTGCAAACACAGGTGGATAATAATCCCTTTTTTGATAATAAGTTGGTCTACTGGAAAACAAAATATGGGCTTATTCCACTGCACTTAAAACACAAAAGTATAATATTAAGAACGATTTTCTTCTATATGTATATTGTATAGAAGCCTGATTCTGTAAAACATTGTATATAACCAAATAACCAAAGAGGTTATAGTTGAGGAGGCGAGGTAAATGTTACTCTATGATATTATATAGTCAATAACGTATGTTTAGAAGTTATCTATACCTAGGCAGTCATATTTTCCTGTTATTATTGTGTATCAATCAGATAGAAAGCCTGGAAGTGCAATGAGTCGACGCGTGAAGTGGCAATGTTTTGATTCAATCTCCCCGCCACAATCTCCCCGCCACCACTCCCCGCCGCTGCACGATCGCCTCCACAATTATAACCTACATTGTCGCAGCAACAAGCGATTCGACATTCTTTATTCTTCGTTTTTCCAAGGCATTGCTTATTGTATTTTGACAAGCGTTTGCCAGACGCAGCAGTACTGTCTTAGAAAACAGTGTGAACATCGCCCAAATTTTACATACCACAATATACATGTAAATAATATATTAAGCTTTGCTACTCGAGGCGAGTAATTTGCATTAAATTGCTATTATAGAACGTTCCATCGTAATGCATGTCATCCATATAATTAGTAGAACAACAGAAGAACTATATTTTTTGGTATTCAGATGCGGTGCATCAATGTTTATCGCGAAATTAATTTATGAAAAATATTAGTCGCGGAGCCAAAACACAGTAGACCAACCTTTGAGTTAAAACTGCCAGCGACCACTGGCATTTCTCGAGTTTCAGATCATTGGAATTGCCAAGTGAACAAATACAGTAGACTTAATTGATGTATTTATGTAATACAGATGTATTTACTTAAATAATTTTACTACTGGAAGTGAAAATGCTTTATTAACCAAATATGGCATGGAACGAAAAAATAACGTTATTAACCGGTTACAGGTATATTAAAATAGCATTTTTGCTCCGGAACAGTAAATATGATAACGTTTTCGTTTCCGTTTTTGTTCCGACCATAATTTCGTTCGTTTTCGTTTTCGTTTTCGTTCCCTTAAACCGGTTCAAAGCCTTGTTTTATAGTTTATACTTTATTGAATTCAGCATTCCACTTATAAAAATATTTCCTCTTTTCACCAAAATATATAATATATCCAATCACGACACAAAATTCCATGTTAATTTATTTTATGCAAAATAAATTAAATTATATAAAACTAAAATAAATATAGTAACACATCATGACTCAAAAGAAGCTGAACTCTAGAACTCTACGTAGCTATCACCCTCAAAAGAAAAGAGGAATTCTTGTTCCTCCTCTATTCTTGTATCCCCCTGTCAGCTGGCGCTTAAATTTATAGTGTGTCAGTTGTCATCGACTTATCCTATCATCTGTAGGGATGAAAGTAACACAATATCCCTTTTCCCTTACTGTGCGCTGCTAGTAGAGAACCAAGTATGGTTCCCGTCAGAAATCTGTTTCTTACCTTTGTCTTGGTAAGGTTAACCTTGCCAAATACCCTCTCACAATCTGCGTTCCAATGCAGCAAGCAACGCTCCAAGTCCATGTCATGCAAAGGACCAAAAGTCAAACTCAAAACTCTCTCTCTCTCTCTCTCTCTCTCTCTCTCTCTCTCTCTCTCTTCTCTCTCTCTCTCTCTCTCTCTCTCTCTCTCTCTCTCTCTCTCTCTCTCTCTCTCTCTCTCTCTCTCTCTCTCTCTCTCTCTCTCTCTCTCTCTCTCTCTCTTTCGCGGAAGTTGACAGCGACTGATTTGTTTTTTTTGCGAGGACAATTTTTGTATGACTTTATAATGTAATTATATTTGTCAGTAATTATCGTATTTTCGTGTACGATTCTCAACCAAGCATCGTACATCGTAGTATAGTCAAAAAGTATCGTACAATACGATAATTATCGTACAGTTAACACGCTTTGTCTGAAGGACCATTGGTTAGCGCGGCGCCACAGTGTTGCCTACTCATTTACACTCATATTTGAGTCCAAATATCTCTACAGAAACCATGAAAAGTCCTAACGTGCCCTACGTACAGTGCCAATATCCCCGCGCCTGTCCCTACAGAAATTAAAAAAAATGTTTAAAAACAAAGAAAGGCACATAACACGTTTTTTGTATAAAGTTCAACTTAGGACCGATTAATAATGATCAGAAAACGTTATATATATTTAAGAGTTAAACATTGACCTTGCCCTAATATTCTTCACTTACTAGTTACCATGTGAATATACTATACAGTGAAGGAAATGGTAATAATGGTGTACATAGGTTCATCATTATACAATATGGTAGTATGAAGGAAATGGCGAAAATGGGGTTGACCACCTGCTCATCATTCCAAATATTGTATTAATTGCACGGAAGGACAATAAAGGTTTTTCATGAACCTGAAGTGATACATGAACACGCTAAGAGCGTCTAAGTGACTTACCTTCAAGCCATTTAGATCTGAAGCGTTTGTTTTCTTGGCGGAGACTTGTATCCTTTGAGAGTTCGGCCTCGTTTTCTTCCTAGATTTTTTAGGTTTCCTTGCACCAGTCTTTTCCATTGTCTAAATTTCTGAAAGTCAAAAATACGGATGGTAGAGTGATGATCCCCACAAAACGATTTAAACAGCTGATGTTATGATGTGTAAAGGCCAGTCACACGAGCGATGATATTTCCAGCATCTTTGGTATTTTGCTACCAAAAGATGCCCGCCGTGGTGGCAAAAGAAGTGCGCGTTGTCACACGGGCGTTTCGGCTACGAGCATCTTCCTGCCAGATTAGCTAAGATCAGTATTCTTCTATCTTAGCTACTCTACTTTATGGGCATCTATATGAACTGTCCTTTCCCTGTGATAACCATAACCTCCACATTTCCCTTGATACATATAAACCACTCAAAACTCTTGTATTCATAAATCAAGTAAAAATAACACATCATAATTTATTTATCCCGTTTCTGTAGTAAAGACAACACGCAGCCTATTAAACATCTGTTTTTTTTATCAACATTTTTTCCGTCATAACTTCTCATCAACCAACTCAAAAAACTTAACTTTAATATATCTAAACACACGTAAAAAACTATAAAAACACGCTGTACCATATCATGACGTGTCTTGTATATATAGAGTTAAAAACTATTTATTTATCCTACCCTTTCATACCAAACCACTTTATTTTCCTACTCTCATCTTTATTTTTCTCCGTATCTACAATATCTTACTATATTAATAATAAAATTCATACAGTTATATTCCCTATATACAGCACTTATTTTCCCTAACAATATCACAAGAGATGCTACAACCAAACTTGAAACCACCCAAGATTGGTCATTTTCTCTTTATTCACTGAAAAGGTGTAAAAAGTGTCCGTGTGACCATGGCCTTAAAGATGATCTATCCCTAAATACGGCGAAATAAATATGGCTCCATAAATACGCGTCTGAGCTACGTGTTGTTTCAGCAGGGTGTTCCTTTCTTTTTTCATCGAAGAAAAGGAAAAAAAGTGGAGAAGACTTTATCAATTGTATAAAAGTAAACCATTTTTATTTATTTTTAATTATTTGTTGATTATTAGCATTTTTGTTAATTTTCATATTTATAATTGTTGATGATTGTCAAAAATCCCTACGTTCTTAATAATTTTGCCTGGGCGTCCGACGTCTCTACGGCTCTTAAAAAAATTGTCAAAGTCCCTACGTTTAGGGCATGTCCCTACGGTTGGAACACTGCCCTTTCACGTCCAGACCTTCCTTTGCAATAAAAAATCGTATGTTTTAGTCATAAAGTCAGGAAAAAGTAACTCGAATATACTAAAATGAGTTAGTGGACAAGGATACTAAACCACCTCACAAGCAAACAAGAGCCTCAGCAGTCTGGGTTCTCACGCCTGTAAGTCAACAAACGGACCCGTATCCTAGCGCTTCGTGTCCTGGTGGAACTCCGAGGTGAATTTATTTTGACCAGTAGTGTAGGAAGTAGCAGGAAAAATCGTTGCAAATGATGATACAAGCATCAACTTGTCACAATTTGTTTCCATGTGTTACTAATCAAAATCTGCCCGATTTGGCCAATTGAAATCCAAAGAAGGCGGCCATTTTTGAAGATGGGCCGCCAAATTTACCTCCCGACGTTGACGTTTTGCTTATAAAGTCATTGTAGTTGTCCGAGTTGCATGATCTAGGTGTGGTTTTCGATGTTTCAAAGTCCTGCTGAAGTAGATGTTTTTTCTCCCCCCTTTGCGGGCGCGCCCCTTAAAAATTTTTTTAAAGCACACTGACACATATTTTCTCACTTTGCACATTTGTTTATGATTTTCATACGTTTGCATGGCTATGGGGGTGTAGGGGTGTATGTGTTAGAGGTAGTTACCTATGTTTCAGGAAGTCAGCACCTCCATGGATGGACTACTGGGCACTGGTCCTCACCACGGCCCAACTCTCCTCTATGGCTCCCAAGAAGATGCTAGTCTTGAAGCGCAAGGAACACCAGACAGAGACACCAACGGGAGATGGCAATCCTCATTGATGGCTCAGCACTATCAATGCCTTACCGCTACGTACTTCAATTGACATTTGATGACTATGCGAAGAAGACATCATTCAACGGGGACTCTATAGTGCCAGTCGAGCGGCTGGACGTAGTCTTTGATGTGTACCCAAGAAGTTCAAGTCTGAAAATCCGAGACGAGGTCGAAAAGGTGGGCAAGGAATCAGAAGAAAGTGACAGGAACGAGTAAGGACACCGGTAAATGGCAAAGCTTCCTTCGTGACGCCAGCAACAAGACTGAGCTGTTCACTTCCTTTCGGAAAAATATGTGTGAACAGAGACGACAAGCACAGTCATCGTCACAAAAAGGAGAAGAGGCCATTAGGAAAAACACAAGGAAGTCTCTGGATGCTGTGTCCCCATGTATTGTCATGAGAAGCTGGACAGTCGAATATTTGTACACGCCACGGGATACAACGATGATGGGAGCAAGTCTATTATCATTAGGCTAATGGAGCACGGACGTTGCTTAAGTCATAGCAATATCTGTACTGCCCTCCTTACATGAAAACTAGGTCTTGAGAAAATGTGGATTTTGCCTTTGGTGACCAAGGAGCAAGATGCGATGGATTCCAGTCCATGAGGTAGTTTCTGCATAGGCTGAGAAAGCTAGAGGGATCCCATAATTTCATGCGTTCACTGGATGTGAATGAAGTCGGTCTGCCTTCCCGGGGACAAGCGAACGGAAATCTGCCATGGCAGACTTGGAAACGATTTTGATGATGTTTCTGAAACATTCACTTAATCTCAGCCAGCATCCAACATGATTAGTGATCTTGACCTGCAGAGGCGGAGAGATTTCGTTGTCCTCATGTACGACAGATCAAAAGCGCACCACTGGTGTGGACGAAGCAAGACTAGATCTTTTGCCCGCAAAGCAGAGGCCGTACAATCAATTCCACAAACACAGGCAGCCCTCAGAGAACATGCAAGCGTGCGGCCTATCAGGCGGGGCCAGGAACCCATTCCAATCCAGACACGAGCGTCCAGCCTGAATGGGGGTGGACACCAGAGAAAGGAGAGACATGGCAAATATGTTGGACAACACTACCCTTATGCAGCGAAGCTGTCGGAACGACGAAGTGTCCTGTAAGAAAGGTTTGCAAAGGAAAGAGGCAAGTGCTTCAGTCAGAGCTCCCCTGACACATCACTCTGCAGCTGGCATATATGAACAGTAGCGATGGAGGACAGTGCAGGTTGTGCAAATTGAACATTTAATAGCCGGGGCAAAGCTTACGTAATGAAAAACAGGACAATCTGGTGGCCTTTGAAAAATATGGTCATGAGGTGTGCTTATAAAACAAGAAAATCCACTTCAGCAGGCTTGAAAACATGGAATCCACACCTAGGATCATGCAAATGACAACATACAGATAATTCTAAGCAAACGTCAACTTCGGGCGGGCTAATTTTGCAGCCATCGTCCCCCCCCCCCCCCCCCCCCCCCCCCCCCCCCCCCCCCCCCCCCCTGAAAATATGCCGCCACTTGGATTTTCAATTGGCCCAATCGGGCAGATTTGATTTGATTAGTATCCAAATTTGATGCTTGGATCATGATTTGCACGATTCCTCTAAAAATTGCTGTATCTGCCCCACTATTTTATCATGTTTTATACTTGTAGCGCCTTTAGGCTTTTATCTTCCTTGAGGCCTCAGGTGGTTGGCCTTATATGTCATTTCCTAGAAGGTTGAGATGGCTGGTCACCTCGCCCGTGGTGTCGCAGGCTGGATTTATTGAGTGGACACATGTAATTCCAGAGAAACTGCAACTCGATAAATGCCAGTGCGCTGGCAGATTTACTCAAAGTTTGGTCTACTGTGTTTTCCCTCCGCTACTAGCATTTTCATAGATCAATTTCGCGATAAAATATTGATGCACTGATCTGAATACAAAAAATATAGTTCTTCTGTTGTCTACTAATTACTATGGATGAAGTACAACGATGGAAACGTTCTAAAACAAGCAATTTAATGCAAAATTACTCGCCTCGAGTATCAAGCTTAATAGATTTTTTTAATGTATATTGTTAGCAATGCTTTATTGGGCAATGTTCCACACTGTTTTCTAAGACAGTACTGCGGTCTGGCAAACGCTGTCAACAATACAATAAGCAATGCTTTGAAAAGAAGATATAGAATGGATGAAATCCGTACAGGGCGGAAACCAAAAGTAGGTTATAATTGTGGAGGAGGCGGCATGCCACGCTTTGGGCGGGAAAATGTAATAAAAAATTCGACTTACCGCCGTCGACTCATTGCACTTCCAGGCCTTTATCTTGATGTACACAATTAATAACAGGAAAATATGACGGCAGGTATAGTTAACTTCTAAATATTCGTTATTGACTATATAATATCAGAGTCAAATTTACCTCGCTTTCTCAAACTATAACCTCCATGGTGATTTGATTATATTACATGTTTTACAGAATCATGCTCTATACAATATACATATGCAGAAAAATGTTCTTAATAGTATACTTGTGTTTTAAGTGCAGTGGAATAAGCCCATATTTTGTTTTCCAGTAGAACAACTTATTACGAACTTGGGAGAAAACTGCCCCAGCGACCACTGGCATTTGGAGTTGCAGTTTCTCGCATTAAGAGGGCTA
>JACEEZ010006742.1:0-72105 GCA_016584305.1 Chionoecetes opilio
TATGTGTCTCTGTGTAAAGCTAATGAAAATCAAACATGAAGGGTTAAGTTTTTAATTTTAAAGAAAATGTGACATTCCTTTCATAGTGAAGCGACGGGTGTTTGATGCAGCGCGCTCTTGTCGTCCCTCGTTGTATGGCTGCGAGTCAGGGGTGGGTGCTGACTGAAAACCTGTTGTGAAACTGTACAACTGGGCACTGAAGCAAGCTGTTAGGGGGAGGAAGACTACTCCAAACGTTGTTTGCTACGTTGAGTCAGCTACCCGCTGCTTCCCGACCTTGTGAGGTTTAAACAACAAATTTTTCAAGAAAATGGGGATGAAAGGTTTGGTAGCATGATGATCCCTTTTCTTTAACAATTAGAAAAATAATTGAAGCGAACACACCGATAGGAAAGCTTGTTCTAGAAGTTTAAAAACTTAAAGATAAAGTTCTGATAAGAATGTGTAAAATTTTAAATGATTATTGCTTGAGTGTTTTTACTCAGGAGAATATACAGATGGTACCTGATAGTGAATAAATGTTTAGTGGAAAAGATGATGAGAAAACTAAAAAGATATTGTGATAACTAGGGAAATGGTTAGAAGAGGGTAAGATAGAATGAAGAATTTTAAGTCACTACAGGACCAGATGAAGTTTACCCCTGAGTATTAAAAGAATGCAAAGAGGTTGTTAGTGAGCCCGTTAGTGCACATTTTTAGGAAATCGGTTGAATAGGGGATGTGGAAACTATCAACCAAAGCCGTTCTTCCAATGGGGGAGGGTGGTGCTGGTGTGGTTCCCCCCTCCCCTGGGGTGAAGAGGGAGAGTGGATATCCCACTAATGTATATAAGCCTTTGTTTTGTCGTCCAAGCACGTCTTGGACAAAGACCGTTTTTTTGACTTGATTGGTTTCTGCGACAAAACACAACAAGCAATTCGAGAGAACTGGAACCCAAAATGCCAGGGATCGCTAGCAGTTTTAACTCACTTTTTTATAATAAGTTGGTCTACTGGAAAAAAAAATATGGCTTATTCCACTGCAACTTATAAAAACAAAAAATATAATATTAAGAACGATTTTCTTCTATATGTATATTGTATAGAAGCCTGATTCTGTAAAACATTGTATATAACCAAATTAACCAAGCAGGTTATAGTTTAGGAGGCGAGGTAAATGCTACTCTATGATTTTTATAGCAATAACGTATGTTTAGAAGTTATCCATACCTAGGCAGTCATTTTCCTGTTATTATTGTGTATCAATCAGATAGAAAGCCTGGAAAATGCAATGAGTCGACGCGTGAAGTGGCAATGTTTTGATTCAATCTCCCCGCCACAAATCTCCCCGCCACCACTCCCCCGCGGCGTGTCGCCTCCACAATTATAACCTACATTGTCGAAACAACAACCCGATTTCGGCATTCTTTATTTTTCGTTTTTCCAAGGCATTGCTTATTGTTTTTTGACAAGCGTTTGCCAGACGTAGCAGTACTGTCTTAGAAAACAGTGTGAACATCGCCCAAAATTTAACATGCCACAATTTTACATGTAAAAAATATATTAAGCTTTTGCTACTCGAGGCGAGTAATTTGCATTAAATTGTATTATAGAACGTTTCCATCGTAATGCATGTCATCCATATAATTAGTAGAACAACAGAAGAACTATATTTTTTGGTATTCAGATCCCGGTTTGGCATCAATGTTTATCGCGAAATTAATTTATGAAAATATTATTCGCGGAGCCAAAACACAGTAGACCAAACCCCTTTGAGTTAAAACTGCCAGCGACCACTAGCATTTCTCGAGTTTCGTCATTGGAATTGGTAGGAGCTAAAAATAATAATCAGCGCAAAACATTGCAAACAATATCACAAAGTAGTATAACACACATTCAGCAAGTGTTATCATTTTGAGGTGAATACTAAAGGGTATATTATGAAGGTTAAAATAAGCAATACAACACGGAGCCGAAAGGGTAGCCAGTTGTCAAAAGCACCGGAAATATAGCCAGGATGGGGCCTACGTTTCTCTTGCCTAACTATTTACCTTAGTGTTATGTGTGGTGACGATGAGTGTAATATACATCCAGTCCATTCTCTTCAGATATATATATATGAGAAACAACATTCCGCATCAGCCGGAAAACGTCTCAGTTATTTTAATGCCACAAATTCACCTCTCTTGATATAAGTGGTGATCATGAGTGTCATTATTCTGATTGCCCTGCCTGATATGGTGGGGTTGTGCGACTGCAGGCATGCACATTTCTCTATTATTCACGGTGCAAAGGAAACCTGTGATCATTTTTTTCTGGTGCGTTTGATGTGGTTTGAATTAATTAATCTGCTAACCGTTTCTGAGGGAATCACTTTTTTTGGGGGGAGGGGGGGAATTTAAGGTTGGGTTTGGGTTAGTATAGTTTATGTTAGGAAAAGGGTTTGGGTTTAGTTGGGAAAAAGGGTTAGGTTATGTTAGGAAAAGGTTTAGGAAAAGGTTAGGTTATATAAGGCCTTTTCTTTTTGGCCCAATTTCCAGGAACCAGTTAGGGGGTCAGTTCCTGGTTCTAGGTTCGCGGTCACAAATGGAACGCAAAAACCCGTTTTTTGTTTACAAAAAAAACTCAGCGGCGAGGAAAAGGGGAAGGAAAGAAGAGGGGAGGGGGAAGGGGAGAGAGAAAAAAGGGGAGAGAGAAGGAAAAAGGAAGGAGGGGAGAGAGAGAGAGAAAAGAGAGAGAGAGAGAGAGGAGAGAGAGGAGAAAAGGGAAAGGAGAGAGGGAGAGAGGAGAGGGGAAAAGGAGAAGAGAGAGGGGAAGGGGGGGAAAAAGGGGGAGAGGAGAGAGAAGGAGAGGAAAAGAAGGAGAGGAGAGAGAAAAAGGAGAGGAAAAAAGAGAGGAGGAGAGAGAAGGAGGAGAGAGAGAGAGAGAGAGGGAGGAGAGGGAGAAGGAGAGAAGAGAGAGAGAGAGAGAGGAGGCGAGGAAGGAGAGAGAGAGAGAGAGGAGACAGAGAGAGAGAGAGAGAGAAGGAGACATTAAAATGGTAACTCACTGTGTGTGAAGGGACATATAAAGTAAAGATGGGGGGGGGCCCATTTTCCTCCCCCTTTCCTTTCCTTTTTTTAACACACAGGCCAAGTTCTATGGGTGACCTCAAAGGGAGGTGGGGAATAGAAGAGAGGAGAAAGAAGGGCTGTGTCCTTTTCCTTCTTTTTGGTTTATTGTGAGGAAAGGGCAGGAGAGTAAGGTAAGGTGGGTGTGAAAATTGGAGAGAAGTTTTTGAGGTACGATGTAAGATGATGTGTGATCCTTAGTAAAAAACCACAATGAGCTACAAGAGATGCTGAATGCGGGGGACTGAGTAGGGAAAGGGGACTTCAAGGTTGGCTCAGTAAGTAGAAGAGTCAAGTTTTGGTGGTGAAGGGGATGACTCTGATGATACAGGAGGATGGTGGGTGGGAATGAAATAAAGAGAACAAAAGAGTAAAAAGTATCTGGGTATTTGGTTTGGAGATAAAGGCTATGAGAAAACTAACATGAGGGGATAGCTAGACCCCAACCAGGGGGTTGGAAGGTAGGCAGGTGGAAAGATGTGGGGCCAAAAATATGAAGTGGGAGAGGACTATGGAGGGTGTGGCAGTCCTAGCATTATGTATGGCCTGGAAACAATGGTGTGGTCTAGGAAGGATTTGGGGAAGATTGGAAGAAACAAGAACAAAGCAGGCAGAAAGCATTAGGAGCCAATAGGTATGTGGCAGTGGAACAATTAGAGGAGACGGGGATGGGCACGTTAGAGAGAGGATAGCAAAGGCGGGGACTGAGGTACAGAGTAGACTGCAACGAAGGATGACAGAAAAAATGGGAAGCAAGGTTTGGGACTGGAATATGTATGGGAAGGGATGAAAGACCGGAAAAAGTGGAAAGAGGGAAGGTGAAGGGGAAGTTTGTGACAGGAGTGATGAGACAGGGGGAGTAGGCTGAAAAAAAAGGGAAATAAATGGAAGGGGAAGAAAAAGGGAAAAGAAGAAGGGTGGGGGCAATGAGTGAAAAAAATCAACATGGAAGGACGGAGAAAGGACCCCAGGGTATGAAAGGTTCTATGTGGGGCTAGGAGGGGACCTACTTTCGGGAGCCAGGCAAAGCGCTGGAGGGAAATAGTCGTATGTACAGGGAAAGAATGATGGCAGCAAGGTGTGGTGATGTGTGTGAAGGAGGGGATGAAACCGTGGAGCATTTGATGGGGAATGGAACGGTATGAGTATGCTAGAACAAAGATGTGGAGGTAGGGAAGGAGAGGTGGGAGTGGAAGAGGGCGAGAGATGAGAGACAGGAGAGTGGAGATGGATACCTGGGGGGTTGTGTGCTGGGGAGGGTGACAGTCGGTGATTGAGAGTGTAAAAGAATTTTGGGAGAATTCTGGAGAGCACGTAGGAGAGAGCAGAAAGGCGGGGGGCCCCCTCAGTGATGGGGGGACCCGTATGAATGTGATGCCGAGGGGGAAAGGGAGGGGGGAAAAAGAAATCCCCTAGTTTTGCTTCCCCCTTTTCCTTCTTCCAACAGTTTTACTTTTGGGTGGGAGAACGCCGGCCCAAAAAGGTTCACGACAGATTGTGGGTGATCCCAAATCAAGACCCAAGATCCCCCAGTGCCCTTGTAGGCCTGTTGACACCCTTTCCCCGATCGTGCATGGGGAAAACCCCCTTTCACGGTAAAGAAATGGGGCCCCAAAGGCGGCCATTGTTTTTTTATGAACTGAAAACTCTACCCAGGCTACCGACCCCCCAATGGGGTAGAGAAAGTTCAAGGGTTTTGCGAGTCACTACGGCGTCGCCTGGGGACCCGGGTTTTCGTGCGAAAAATGGAACGCCTGAATTCTTGGGTTCGTGAACGGGTTCCTGAAAGTCGCAAATGGAAGAGGCCTATGGGTTTCGGTGAGTTAAATTTTGGGTTTTTCAATCATTTTTTTGTGCAAATCATTTAAAAAAAGATTTTTTTTGGACAAAAGCGGTAAAAATTTGATTAAAAAACCCATCAAAACTCATCAGAAAAAAAATAGTTTCCTCCACCAAAGTAAATTTCGGTGTCAAACGGGAAAATTTTAGCAAATTTTTTGGGATAATGGGGATAAGGAATATTTTTGGGGGTTATATTTTGGGTAGGGCCCCACTTGAAAGAAAACTATGTAAAGATATTTTAGAATATTTTTTTAAAAAAGATGAGTTGAGAATTAAAGATGCCGGGTTTTTATGTTTCCCATAAAGCACTTTCATTATAAAACTAATAACCAAAGGAAATGAACTAACCTGGACTCCAAAAAAACGTTAACAAACCCAATTTTTTTGCCCTAATTCCTACTAACCAGAGAGGTAAGGTTTTAAAAAACTTTTTATTTTTCAGGGGAAAAAATGGAGGGAGGACTGCGCGGCTTTTTCTGAGACACTACTATTTTTCTCCTTCCCTAAATACTTTTTTTTTCAGATGGAGGTATTTTTTTTTTCCGGAAACCAAACTTTTTTTTTTCTTTTTATCACCAAATCCTAAGGTCGCCTTTTTCCCTTTTTGAAAAAAATGTAACGCCATCAGAAAAAGCAAAAAAAATTTCCCCAGGAAAAATAGTCAGTGTTCAGAAACCAGAGAAGTGACAGAATTATACGAAAACCATGCAATGCGCCCCCCCCCCGCAAAGCCAGCCCCCCCGCCAGCGCCGAGTAGTCCGCTTGTTCGCCCTGCTGCCTGCTAGGAGGATTAACCCGAACCAAACCTAACCTAGCCTCATAACGGGGGGGGTTCCGCCCCCCCCCCTCGACACCCCCCCGGCGGTTAGAACCTAACCGAACCTTAACCAAACCTCCTATGGGTCGGGGGGCCTCTGAAAAGGGAGGAGTGTGTCTGTAGTGATGGTATTAACAACTGATTTTTTACAATATGTATATAATTTTGAAGGTTATGCGGAAGTGGTTTAATAATGTAAATATATGAGCAAAAAATAATATAGAGAAGTAAAGGTAACGGGGTTAGCGCGCGCATTTCTGTCCAAAATAACCTTTTTTTCCCCGAGTTTTGGAAAAGTGCAGCAATACACATAACAGAAAGGGCTTCATCAGTTATAACCCATTATTTCATCTACCCGTTTAGCCATATTTTTTCTTTACAACCATTTGTCTTTATTTTTGCACTTTTATGTTTTTTTTATGTCAAGTGAGCCTTTTTTAAAAGTAATCGTCCAGACCTTTTCATCATTCCGATTTAATGCAATCAAATCATATACTTTAACGAGTATTCAACAAACGTCGCTTTTTTTGTACCCAGTCAGCCGTTTTTAAATAATCCCCCAACAAAATCGCAAATTCCCGAGTTTTAAAAAAGCCCCAAAGGGTTTGCGGACGTCAGCTCGGGCCGGTGACGCAGCATCAGGAAGGCTCATCTTCCCGGTTGATCAGAGAGGCACGAAACACAGAGAAAAAATATAGTACTGAAGATTTTGGGGCGATAGATTTGTTTTTTCTAAGCCACATGCGATCCTTTAGGGTGCAGCAAAACAGCGTGCCTTTAGAAAAGTTTTCACACGGAAAGGAGTGGGTGTGTAGAGTGGAGTGGCGGAGGGCTTTTTGGGGGATCAGCCCAAGTGGGTTTGGGGGAGAGTTTTGTTGAGAAACGGTGTGTAGTGAGGGTAGCGAGGCCACCCCGATGTGAGGTTTTCCTTAAACAAGACCAAGTAAAACCCAAATAAACCCGTTGGAGGGGCGGGGCGTGCCCCGGGTGAGAGACCCTGTAGTGGTGTGGCTGTCACCCCTTTCTGCCCGCCCGCTATTTCCACTCTTGCTGTAGTTAATGCTGTATGGGTTTCCCAGAATTACTTTGAGTAGCTCCAAAATAACCATAGGATTTTCTCGTAAGCCTTCATGTGATTCCACACACACATGGTTTAACCTTATTTACCCAAACCATGTTTTTGGAGAAGTGCCCGGGCTCCGCTGAACCTCAGGTCGCAACCCTGTTCATAAAACCCCGACTCGGGCTCAAACAATAGGATCCATGGGCATTGAGGGTTCGTTTTCCCATAGCATACGCGACCGCGTCATTTCTTCGGTGTCAGATTAGCATCGTACTTAAATTTCACGGACAGATTCACTGTTGAATCGAAGTTTCAACGCTCATCAAACTTTGCCGAAAAGGGGTCGACAGAGTGTCGCGGGCTCCCCTTTTTTGACGTCATCAATAAAAAGGCCTAGCCCTGTTGGAGGGAAAATTTTTTTTTTCGCGCGTTTTACAAAAGTCGTGTTTTTACGGAAAATAAGGCCGGAAACAATTTTTTTTGGGGGATTAGGTGTTTGAATTTTTTATTTTTTCATTTCAATTTTACATTCAACATAAATTTGGCAAAAAAAAGGGGGCTGGACGTTTCTTAACCTCAGCCCCCGTCATATTTCTCCAAGTCCTTCTTTTTTCTTTTTTCCCCGGGATAATTTTTTACAAGACAGCCTGAGAGGGGGTTTCGCAAACGCTTGCTGCTATTTCCCGATGGTCATGATGAAGGCATGGTTTTTTCCCCCCTCTGTACGCATCACAACAAAGCCCCCGCGGCGCCCCAAATCCCTTTTTTAATTTTTGTTCTTAGTCCCCTCTTGACCAAGACCGCGCTAAAAACAGAAATCTTGGGTTGGTTGTAATCCAAGACGGTGCTTGGCGACAAAAACACGGTTATTGTAGAATTTGGGTTAAAATAAGATAAAATTTTACTTATAGGATATGATAAATTAATAATTTTTAGTTTATAATATTACCCCAATTTATCAGAATGAAAAGAAAAAAAAAAGGGTGGGTGAAAATTATTATAAATCCAGTTTTTACGGTTTTCACCAGATGGTGAGCAGTCAGTCACGTCGGGATTTTAAACTATAAGGTGTAGTCACGTTGACTAAACCTCAATTTGTACCTAGTAGATAACGAGAAAAAAAACGGTTGTTGAAAAGGCGTGGGACATTGCCCCATACACATTATCGTGCCCCAAATTATGGTTCCGCGGTACCCTGGGAAGACCGTCTCCAGCCCCTTTCCCCCGTGCACCCGCGAAACCCCCCGGATACAAAATGTGGGTTTATTAAAACCTCCAAAAATCAATCCATCTACCACTGATGAGTATACCCTACCCACTAACCCCCAAAACCCGGGGGGCCCCGTAGGCTGTAGAGCGGGGAACGGCGGCCGCCGGCGGCAAATTACCTCCGTCAGCCCCCGAAGGTCCCCTGGTGTATTTTTAGACGGGGAAAATTTATATGTTGAAAATTATGTAAGAATTTTAAGAATTGAATATTTTATGTGAAACCCTTTTGAAACAACAGTTTTTAAAGGTTATCTTGATGTATTTTTAATCAGTAGTGACAAGCAGCGGCAACTGGGCGCAAAACCTCCCGGGGGCCCGCTGGTAGTATTTGTAAAGGGAAATTCATTTCAATTCTATATATTAAAACCCGTAAATAAATAGTATCCAAAATCGGTACCCTCACTATTAGTAGGCCTGTTCAAAATATACAAATTTTTTAAAAGTTTTTAAATAGTTTATAGAAATTACATATTTCAGTTTATTTTAAATATTTCCAGTTAATCAGGAACACCCCGAGATACATAGAATAAAGATGAGATACGTACATAGGAAAGGGGTTTTCTGGAAAAAGGTTTCAGTTTGTCATGTGTGTAGTAGTATATATAAAAAAAACTTTGATTTAAACCCCGCAAAGATTTCGGGGGAACACAAGGTCAATTTTCCCTTATTCAAAATTTCCAAAATATTATTTAAAACATTCAATACTCAACGGTACACCTAATAAGGAATATGTAGTGAGGAGTTGAGATAGATAAACATGATGAATAATTTCCCAGTACAAGCGCGCAAAGCTTTTTCGGGGACATCATAACACAGCGTTCCATACGGGAATTTAGAAAATGTTTCTCTATGGCAGCTACGACTTCCGAGAGAGATATTTACATATGGAGTTTTTAAGGCCGGGGGAGTCCCTCAAGACCGTTTAGGGAATTCAGACCATTTTCAATTTAGACGAAGCATTTAAAAAAGTTCGCCTTTCCCTTCCCCCCGAGTAATTGAACAGACGCGCATTTGGGATAATTATCATTTTTGCAAATGAGTGGCAAGAAAAAAAACCAACAAAGGGCAAAAATTTTAAATTATTGTATTCTACACAAGGCCCAAAAGGCCAGTGAAGAAATACAAGGATTTTGAATGTTACGAGGAGATGTGGAAAGGGTGGAAATTTTAAAAGGTGGGTTTGGGGGGTCCGACAGCGCGAACCAGAAAATTTTAAGTGCCAGGGTGAGGAGTAAAACCTCAGCAAGCACCCTAAAATTTATGAAACGTCAGGGAGCCCCTCTCAATTAAGAGCAAGAAAAATATTGCGATATGATTTTTTCATCCTCCCCTGGCACTTAAAGTTCTGGGTCGCGGCTGTGCGCACGCCCAAACCCCCCGTTTAACTTTCCCCCCACTTATGCACACATCTCCTCCCTAACACAAAAATCCTTTATATTTTTCCACTGGTCTTGCCTTGTGTAGAGAACAAAAACTTTAAATTTTTCCTTTGTTAGGCTTTTTTGCATATTATGCAAAAATGATAATTATACCCAAAGCGCGTCTGTTCAAATTTCCGCGGGGAAGGAAGGCATACTTTTTTAAAAGCTTTGTCTATAATTGACAATGGCATCTGAAAAATTTCCCCAACGGTCTGAGGACTGCCCGTGCCAAAACAAGCTGCCATATGTAAGAAACTCTCTCGGAATCAGTAGGTGCCATAGATAATTTTCGAATTCCCGTATGGAAGCGCTGGTTTTATGTCGCGAACAAGCTTTTTGGGGCGCTGGTATAATTCATAAAATGCCAAAAAGTACGATAGCCCTTACAAAGGGTTAAAAACCCACAAAAGGCCCCAAATTTTCACCTTTAACCCGTCGAAACATAAGAAACATTATAACATGTTTTCGTCCTTCATTTTATCGAAAAGGGGCGAATAATAAAAAGATTTCAGACGACACGTTTTTTAGGAATTCCTCGGGCCGCGCTGACGGCGCTGGTCATGTCAGTGAGTGAAATCAGTTTGTAAATTTTGTGGGAAAAAAGCCAAGTGGGGGATTTGTTATGTGGTCGCCGCAAAATTCCTTCTACAGGTGTTCAGTGTTCCACGTACACCGCATGAAACCCAAAAAAAATTCAACAACAAGATACCTCACTCCGGGGTGCCCTGTGGTGCGCGTGAAATCGACCTCCGCCGTGCGGCAGAACATAAGAACATACATAAGAACATAAGAAATTAAGGAAGCTACAAGAGGCCGCGAGGCCTACACTTGGTAGTTCCTGTCACCTAACACTACCTACATCCACCTTTCATCCCCATCCATGAACCTATCCAGCTACCCTTTAAAGCTCCCCAATGACTCTGCACTAACTACCTGTCTACTGAGACCATTCCATTCATTCACCACCCTATTTTGTGAACCAGTTTTTCCCTATTTCCTTTCTAAATCTACGCTTTTCCAGCTTGAATCCGTTACTTCTTGTTCTACCCTGGTTAAAAGCCGTAAGAACTTTTCCTACCTCTCCTTTATTAAATCCCTTTATCCACTTAAAAATTTCTATCAGATCGCCCCATACTCTGCGTCTCTCGAGTGAGTGTAATTTTAATAACTTCAATCTCCTCTCATAACTAAAGTTACGCATCCCTTGTATCATTTTGGTCATCCTTCTCTGCACCTTTTCTAACAACACTATATCCATCCTGTAATATGGAGACCAAAACTGAACTGCATAGTCTAGGTGAGGCCTGACTAGAGCCAGATAAAGCTTTAGAATAACTTCCGCACTTCTACTTTTAACACTTCTGGTAATGAATCCTAACACTCTATTAGCTCTATTTCTGGCCTCAATACATTGTTTCCTAGGTCTGAGGTCTGGGCTCACCCTCACTCCAAGATCTTTTTCACCTTCTGATCTTTTCAGCGATACATTGCTTATGGTGTATCTATTACCAGGGGTTTTTCTACCAACATTCATAACGCTACATTTATCAATATTAAATTCCATCTGCCATCTGACTCGTTAAACTCGTTAAGTTTATCTAAGTCTCCCTGCAATATGTTTACGTCAGACTGTGATCCAATAATCCTACCTAACTTAGTATCATCAGCAAACTTGCTGATATCACTGCTAATCCCACTATCCAAGTCGTTGATGTAAATAAAAAATAGTAATGGGTCCAAAACAGACCTTTGTGGAACTCCACTTGTCACCAGTCCCCATTCAGATTTGGAACCATTAATTGTGGCCCTTTGTTGCCTATTACTTAGCCAAGCTCTGATCCAATGAAGAACCTTCCCATCTATACCATGAGCCCTAACCTTCTTTAAGAGTCGCTCGTGTGGTACTTTGTCAAATGCCTTTACTAAAGTCCAGATATATAATATCATAATCCTTATCATTATCTGCCGTCTCATAAACTTTCCTATAAAAACTCAATAAATTGGTGAGACATGACCTACCCTTGGTGAATCCATGTTGTGAATCATTGATCAAACTACGTTTATCTAAGTGCTCTCTAATGTTTTTTGCAATAATAGATTCCAATAATTTCCCCACCACTGATGTTAGACTTACGGGTCGATAATTTGACTTTAGTCCTCTGTCTCCCTTCTTAAATATGGGAACAACATTTCCTTTCCTCCACAATAATGGCACATCGCCTATCTCAACGGATTTCCTAAAAATGTACACTAACGACTCACTAACAACCTCCTTGCATTCCTTTAATACCCTGGGATACACTTCATCTGGTCCTGGCGATTTAAATTTTTTCATATTTTCTATACCCTCCTCCACCATTTCCCTAGTTATCACAATATCTTTGAGTTTCTCCTCATCGCTTCCTTTGAACATCTTTTCACTATCAGGTATCGTCTGTGTATCCTCCTCCGTAAAAACACTTAAGAAATAATCATTTAGACTCCTACACATATCCTCATCCGTATTTAAGACCTCAACCTGTCCTGACCTTAACGGCCCAACTAATTCCCTTGTCTTTGTTTTATAAACCTGATAGAACCCCTTTGGGTCCCTTTTCGCCTGTTCTGCTACTTTAATCTCATAATTGTTCTTAGCAACTCGAGTTAATTTCTTCACTGTCCTCGCCATCACGTTATACTGTTCTTTGTTTACCAATCCTGCCTTGAACCTTAAATAAATGTTTCTTTTTACTCCAATGTTGTGTTTTAACTTGGTGGTCATCCATTTTGGATCACTCTTTCTGGACCTTATTTCCCTATAAGGAATATTTCTTTTCTGTCCGTCAATTATATTCCTTACAAATGAGGTATAATCCTCCTCGGCTTCGATCTCACTTCCCCTTCTAACCTCTCTAATTACCTCCTCAGCCCTGACCTCACTTCCCTGTCTGACCGCTCTAATTATCTCCTCAGCCTCGACCTCACTACCATATCTGACCGCGCCAATTACCTCCAGGTGCCTTCCTAATCCTTCATAATTGGCCTTTCCAGCTGTCCTCGTCCTGTCCTGGGAAAATATCTTCTCCATCCCACACCTCTTATTAATAACCTCCAGGTGTCTTCTTAATCCCGCATAATTGGCCTTTCTGAAATTAGGTATTCGATGCCTATTGCCACTTAATTTTCCAACTTCCCATTTTAAGGTAAATCTGATCTTATAATGGTCGCTATTATCTAAATTCCCCCCGACCTCCACATTTGTAACTAAATCGTCTCTATTTGTCAGCAATAGATCTAGAATATGATCTCCTCTAGTAGGTTCCTTGATTGCTTGACTTAGGAAGTTATCCTGGATTATATATAACAATTCATCTGCATCGCTGTCACCTATGATTAAATCCCAGTCTATATTCCTAAGATTAAAATCTCCCACCACGCATAATCGATTATATCTGCAGGCCTTGTTTATTTCTTCCCATATAGGAGCTGAATCCTCTTTACATAAGTTTGGAGGCCTATACATTACACCCAAAACCATTTTCTCAGTTCCTCCGTAACCTCTACCATATAGACTCTATGCTGTCATCTGTTTTTATAACATTGTTAACACAACACTGCAATGCATCTCTTGCATAAAGCGCAACTCCTCCTCGTCTGCCTACTCTGTCCTTGTGAAATAACTTTTACCCAGCTATCTCGACTTCCGGATCGAATGCCTTTCCTGACATATCCAACCATGTTTCTGTTAATGCTATTATATCAAAATCTTCTACACTATTTATTCCTCTCAGGAAATCTATCTTTTTAAAAATACTCCTACAGTTTGTATAGTAAACCTTCAAGCAACTCCTCTTTTTTTTTGTCAATTTTCCCTTTATCTTTAACTAAATCCCTCCTCTCTCTCTTCTTACGAATCACTTTAGTTCCCTGCCTTCTGAAACTCCTCCTAGTGTCGCAAGTTTCCTTTACTCCGACCCCCTTCTCTAAACCCCGGTTCTCTATCTTAAAAAAGCCTGCAGTGCATCTACCTCCCTTTCAAGGGATTCAGACAAGATCTGAACTCCTTTCCTCGAAAAGTGCACCCCGTCCCTGCGGTAGAGATGGTTATGCCCGAAAAAGAGGTCCCAGCTGTCGACAAAGGCCCAACCATTGGCTTTGCAATGAAGTGCCAGCCGGCAATTCACCGCAATAGCCCTGGAGTACCACATGTCGTCAACAAAGCGTCTTGGAAGGACATCACACACCACAGGGAACCCACCCCTGTCCCTAACTTTACCTACAGCTTCCTTGAACCGCCGTAGCAATTCCTCACTTCTTACACACTCAACATAATTTCCCCCAGCGCTCAGGCAGACGATGGGCTTTTTCCCTTGGTCCGCCATGCACTCAACTATCTTGTCACTAACATAACCTATCCCCTTCCCTGGGTAACTCACCGACTTCATGCTAAGTTAAGTTAATGCTTGTTAACGTTAATGCATGCTAAGTTAAGTTAAGTTAACCATTACTGGTTAACTCCTGCCTTCAAGGCAGGAGTTAACCAATAACCAGTCTGCTGGCTCATTCACTTGCTGCATATGACTATCAATGAAAATCATATAGACTATGGTTTATCAGTATATATATTACTGTTATCTTCGTAAATGTTTGTTCTATAATATTATCAAATAAAAAACAGTAAAACACGCTAAAGAAATGCCATTACGAGACTGAAGAAATATGCATGCATTTATTATTCACTTCAACTCTTCGCCATTTAAAACTTTGCGAGTCAATATTTACCATGAAACATATCAATAGAAGCGCAATTTTATTAGCTTTCCATTGATATATTTCCTTTTCTGATAAATTAATTAGAACCATGCATACCTACATTAGCGTTAACTAAATAAATAAAATCATCAATCGGGTAATTTTCCCGATAGATGATGTTATTTATTTAGTTAACGCTAATGTATGCATGGTGCTAATTCATTTATCAGAAAAAGAAATATATCAATGGAAAGCTAATAAAATTGCGCTTCTATTGATATGTTTCATGGTAAATGTTGACTCGCAAAGTTTTAAATGGCGAAGAGTTGAAGTGAATATTCTTTGGTCATATGCAGCAAGGGAATGGGCCAACAGGCTGGTTTAACACCTGCCGCACGGCGGCGCCACCGTCGGCGGATAACAGAAGTTGCATTGGAGGGACCTCAAGTGAGGTATCTTGTTGTTGAATGTCTTTGATGTAAACCCAATAACGAAAATGTTTTTGTACTTATGAAATAAACAATGTCCGTAGCAATTATGATCTCCTTTTTATCGTATTACTGGATAACGACATTGTTTGTTTGTTTGTTTGTTTGTTTAGAGGATAATTCCTCAGAGCCATAGTGATCTACCGTTGCAGCTTAGTGTTGGCCGAAGCCACCACCCCGGGAGAGGGGTCACAAACCCCCGGCTTACACCCGGTACCCATTCACTGCTGGGTGGACAGGGGCTCGGGTTTTAAGAAAGACCACCCATCTATCTTCGCTCCGCCCGGGGATCGAACCCGGGACTTCTCGGTTGTGAGCCGAGCGTGCTGGCTGCCCACTACACCACGGATTAACTCGACATAGGAATATTTCTGGTTAAATTTTTTAAGCATATTGCATATATAGTAATGTTTTTAAGTGTTGAACAGCTCATAAGTCTATTAATCGGCTAATGGGCTGTGCAACACCCCTTAAAACATTACTATATCTGCAATATACTTAGAAAGTATAACCATAAATATTCCTCAATCAGTTAATATAACAGCGGCAAATGGTCATATGCTCTACCAGCAAATGACTATGAGCAAATTCCTAGCGGCCCTACGTCGTACACTTCCGTTGGGCCGCCGGTAAGACATACGGAGTAGGGTACGCCGTAGGCCCAATGAAAAGTGAAATATAGATTATTTCGAATTTGGCAGGGTGTTTTCTTATGTAAAATTAAATTTTAAGGGTGGTTTATCCTCTTCAACTTTTTGGTTTGAGCACTTCTTGCTATGCAAAAATGGACTTTTATATTTATAAGCAAAACATAGCTTAGCCCCGTTAAAGTAACGGTTTCATTTGCACCTATCATCAATTCTTGATCGTCTTTTTCAGGATGGCTTCTCCTTGTAAACCAAGTGGGTCGAAGCCCGCAACTAGACAGAGCTCTGGATCCAAGTTGGCCGCCTTTGTTGGGGGTGGACGAGAGTTTGCTGAGAGTGAGGTGCCTACTAGGGTACGCCGTATAACAAAAATTCTTTTTCTCAACTTTGGCATGCCAATTTCCTATGTAAAATGGAATTCTAAGACGATTTTATTTGATTCCATTTTTGCATTTGAGCAATTTTTACTATGCAAAATCGCACTTTTATATTGCACCCTTATCGAATAATGCTTAAATGAGTACGCAGTGTCCGGCTGGTCCGGTGGTAGTCCATCATGTGGTTCCATTGCTAAGTGTAAGCTCATTCCTGTTTTTTTAATGATATTAATAGAACAAACATTTCCGAAGATAACAGTATATCTTTTATACTGATAAACCATTATATTAGGTAGGGTAAAACTTGTACGGGGGAAGCGGAGGCGGGGGGATCACATGTGTGACGTCACGGGACTCTGTATCAGTATCCATACTTGCACATCAGATATCATATTTGTATCCGTTCCATAATGCAGTTATTTTCGCTGTATATATGATATATATAGTATATAATATAATATATATATATAATATATATATATATATATATATATAATATATAATATATATATATATAAATATATATATAATATATATATATATATATATATATATATGTATATTATCATATATATAATATAGTATACTATATATAATATTGTGATGCTATATATATATACTATTATATAGTAGTATATATATATATTTATAGAGACCCACACATAATATATATATATAGAGTTATATAGTATATATATATATATATATATATATATATAGTGTAGATATATTATATATCATACTATATATATATTATATATATATATATATATATATATAATAATATATATAATATATATATAATATAAGACGAAAGGTGTGTGTCTCTGTGTCTGTCTGTCCGCGATAGTGCCGCCCCTGTGCGGACATCCCTCATGTGGCACATTTTTGAACCGGGTCGACCAGGGAAGGTTTTAAGCCCACTTATGAGATGATCGATCACTTTTTTTTTTTTTTTGGTAGCAGCCATATTAGCGAGAATTGTGAGAGAAAAGAAAGTGGGTTGCGAGAATGAGGAAACCTTGATGTAGGGTGGGGTAATGGTGAGTGAATGGGGGGGGTGGGGTTTCCATAATGTAGTTATCTTCACTATATATAATATATATAATATTATATATATATATATAATATATATATATATATATTATAAATCATATATATACTATATTATATATTTAGGGTACGCCGTTATAACAAAAATTTTTTTCTCAACTTTGGCATGCCAATTCCTATGTCAATAATGGAAGTCTAAGACGATTTTATCTATTTCCAGTTTTGCATTGTGAGCAATCTTACTATGCAAAATCGCACTTTCATAATTGCACCCTTATCGAATAATACTTAATGAGTACGCAGTGTAGGTTGGTCTTGATGATTGGCATCTGCACCCAATATGATTTCCAAATGACTAGCGTAGGTAGCTTCTTTTCTGATCAGTTGTTCATCAGCACTACATCACAGTGTCACAGCCTCTACTGTTGGCCAAGAACGTGTCCATCATGTCCTTCTTAGACCTGAAGCAGGGCATGGTCTCCCGGTGGTGGGCCGGAGCCCTGATGTGAACCCGTCTTCATGGCCTGCTGCGCAGCCTCTGTCACCGCTTCACGAATCTTCGTGATCTGGTGTGGATAGAGAACTCCGGAACCTCGTACGCTTGACCAGGATCTCCTGGATCTGATCCCCGGACCAGTGAACATTGAAGGCACGGCTCGTGCACGTGGCCAGCTTGCCAGCTGATCAGTGTCTGCAAGGTGGTGGCTGACCAAGTTCAGCTTGGGTTGTGATGAGAGGTCTTACACTGGTGTCCCATAATCCTCGCCAGCCATCAGCTTCAAAATCTGGAGGCACGGCCGAACCTGCGGTCGTCCTCACTCTGACTCGCCATCAGCCGAGAGGAGGAACATTCTGAAGTGTGCGAACATGCTCCGTCCGCACGTAGAAGGTCACAGCGTTTGGACCTTCTTGGGCTGCGACCTCATTCACTCTGAGCGCCGTGAGGATGTGCTTGGGGCCCGTCATCTACTCTGTGGGGAACCTGATGTCGGTAGTAGAGTATTGAAGCACACCTGCAGGCAGAGTACCTTGACTAGGATTTCAGGGTGTTCAGTTCTTTGCCAGTCAGTTCCATGCTTCTGGTCCACATGTACACGAGCGACGGGCGGTGGTCTTAAGCCATTGGATGGGCCACCTTGCCACACTTGATCTCCTGCAGCGGACGGGAGAACGCCCCCGCTTCACAGACTGGACCAGCTGGTAGGAGACATGATGTGTCACGTGGACATGTTGACCAGGATATACTCCCCGGTATCTCCGTGGAGATCTTCACCGCCGGCACTCCTCTGAACTCTGCGTGGTTACTGCATCCATTCACCGCGGAAACGCAGACTGCTGGTGAAAGTTGGCGCAGGGGCCCCAACTCGTTTGTGTGCAACACCGAATACTCCAGAAGAACTTGCGTCCCAGGATCTTCTCAAAATGGGCGTGAGTACCACCCTTCCACCCTGGTTGGCATAGGAGTCACCTTGCAGTTACGATCAAGTGAGTCGGTGGGAGTCGTATGTCACAGCAGATCATAGAGAGCCTGAGCCACTGAACCAGGGGCTTCTCAGGTGGCACTGGGTCCTCTGGTAAAAGTGTCAAAGGTCTTCCAGATGGCTCATCTGTCAATGACACATGCCTCCTCCCATGATCAACCTTGGGTGCAGTTTACCAGAGTGTCGGGCACCATGCGCCTGAGTCTTATG
Source organism: Chionoecetes opilio (assembly GCA_016584305.1). Taxonomy (NCBI): domain Eukaryota; kingdom Metazoa; phylum Arthropoda; class Malacostraca; order Decapoda; family Majidae; genus Chionoecetes; species Chionoecetes opilio. Next base: position 18,488 of record JACEEZ010006742.1, read on the forward strand.
CCAATCGCTAAACCAATCAAAATTTTGGTACCCTGGTTAGAGTGCAGTATACAGAAAGTTCTTTTTCTCAATTTTACTATGTAAAATGGAATTCTAAGACGATTTATCTCGTTCCATTTTTTTGCATTTGAGCAATTCTTACTATGCAAAATCGCACTTTAAGCAATGTTTTGCCATTAAATATAAAAGTCCATTTTTGCATCAGCAAGAAGTGCTCAAAACCAAAAAAGTTGAGAGGACAAACCACCCATTAAAATTCAATTTTACACAAGATAACACCCTACAAAATTCGAAATAATCTATATTTCACTTTTCATTGGACCTACGGCGTACCCTATATATATATATATATATATACATATATATACTATATATATATATATATATAGATATTATATATATATAATATATATTATTATATAATTTTAATTTATATATATATATATATATATTATATATATATATTTATTTATATTATAATATATATATATATCTATATATATATATATAATATAATATATATATATTATATATATATAATATATATATATAATATAATATATATAAATATATTATATAATCTATATATATATTATATCATATATATATATATAATATTATAGATATATATATATTATATATATATATATATATAATATAATATATATATAATATATATAATATATAATATAATATATTTATTGTATATATATATATATCATATATAAATATATATTATATATATATATATTATATATATTGATTCCTATATATATATATATATATATATATATCTATATATATTATATATATATATATATATTAATACTATATAATATTATATATATATATACCTAGATATATATATCCTATCATTAATAATATCCATATATCTAATATATATATATATATATATACTATACCTTATATATATATATATATAGATATATATATATAGATATATAATATATATATATATATATATATATATATATATATATATATATATATATTATATATATATATATATAATAATATAGTTATTATATATATATATATATATATATACATATATATAATATACTTATATATATATATATATCCCCTTCGGCATGGCTATTATTCAACATAAGTTTATCTTAAGTTAACCGCTGATAAGTCTTATATGAATAGGTAAATAAAATTAAATCATAATCTTTTTCAGTATGAGAGTCTCCATGTTGCAAGGCCAGGAGATGCCCATGATGAGGTGCCCATTACCCTCACCCAGCACCAACACGGCCTGCCAGGCTTGCAGAGTAGGATTTGCCTCCCCACCGGCAGCAATCCCCAAGAGGCCTCCCGCCCACCCACCCGCACCATTAGCATGCCTGGAACTCATGAGGTAACATTATATAACTACATTAGGATGCTATATGAGTCGGATTATATTTGCAAGCGAAACAGAATGTACTCTCTATGCATGACATGAGTGTTGGGATTGGCATTTGATGAGGGTGGTAACATATTAAACCCAATAACACCTTTAGATTCAATTTTAATTCTGGTATTACATACATGGTACTTTTTTCCTTAATCAACATTAATGATTTTTACATAAATTATTATGTACTTTTACTATTTAAGATTAACATTTTATGTGTTTTAGGGGTACGTGGACTCGTGCCCGATTTTCACACGCTCCAGGAGAGACACAGGCTATGCTGTCGGGAGCTCCTGGCGTGCAGAGGGCAGTGGCTGCCACACAGAAGGAGCAACTGGCGGTGCAAGAAGGAGGAGGTAGGAGCTGAAGAAGAGGAGATTTAAACTTCAGCGGGGATGTTTGAAAATCTTGCGGCGAGGGTGTCGAGGCAATGAGCGAGCTGCATGACCAGGTCTATCGCCTTCAAGACCTAGATCCTCACCTCACACCTCTCTCACCCTTCACCACCCTTGTCCCACTCCTCCTCTCTCTCCCGCCAGAGACTGCAGAGGACCTGCACGGGCGCGCACGGCACTCAGGGTGCCTCACCAGTTGCCTGCCTTGAGTGCCTCCCGTATTTAGGATTAGTTAGGATTAGGCTTATCTATTTAGTGTAAGTAAGGCCTTACCTAGGAGTTAATAAATTTAGGATGTAGTAGTTAGTTGGGATTAGGTTTTTCGGTTTAGTAAAGTAAGGCTACTTAGGGTTAGAATTTGGCTTGAGGACTGAAGTGGAATAAGATTTTAGGATTGAGGATTATGATTGTAGGATGAGGTATATTGTATTCATTAGCTATGCCAATGTAAGGATATATTTTACAACTTGAAGGTATGATGTTTGTCGTACTTTCAAAACATTCCAAAGTTTAGATGAAATGTAATGTTCTGCGGTGGTGTTCTCGAGTCCCGAGTTTGATACTGCAGGCCAAAAAACTTTGTGCATTCTTCGATGCGACCAAAGATTAAGCGTAAGTATCTCACACGGGTGCATACTATTAATGAAGTTGTTTAGGTTACTCTGCCATAGGTAATCATGTTTAAATAACAAGATGCTTAGCAACATTTATATTAATGCATGACATGCCTATACTAGTCTGAATATATGCAAGGTTGAAATGCTATAGTAAAATAGATTAATATCAGGAATATTTCTCTATTGTGAAGGATATATTTTTCCACATATCTTCCGCATATTTGAATGTATAAAAAAAAATGTATTGTCAAGGGTAGGTAACTAGCTTTCACACGGGTGCACATTATCCAATAAGGTGTTATGGGGGTTGCTGGTGGGGGGGGGGGGGGGGCTTATATATTGTCTTTCACTACGAGTTTGAAAGTGTCGTGTACTGTATGGTTGTTTATTATTGATTGCCAGTCACTCAATGAGTTGGCACTTGGATCTCAATAGGCAGTAATGTTTTATACATTTTTTACAAATTTAATAGAAACCTTGCTTTGTTTGCTTGCCTGTATAATTGTATTTTTTTGTATATATGTGTTTCATCTTGGAATCTGAAGGACTTGACATGTGCCTCATGATTGCGTGGGCAGTCTCAAATCGGTTTGATGTGCCTCGGTGCTCTCGGGGATCCTGTAGAACTGTGGGATACCCTTTCAAACGTGAAATACAGGTGCCAAGGAGTGTATTGCGGGAGCGCCCGAGGTCAAGGCTCGTTGTTTGTCTCGACGGAGAGCTGGGAGAAATCGAGGAGAGTCGCGCTGCCAGGAGGATGGGAACCGGGACCAGCACAGGCTCTGTTCACGCCGGACTAGAAACCCTACTGGGAGAGACAGGAAGAGGTATGTCAGGAGTATCGATGAGGATGTTCGAGGGCATTTGAACGCTAATGAACCTCCGACCCGTCCTACGAGCCCTGAAGAAGCTCCGTTCCAAGTCTCCTTTCGGGCGAGTGCCTATTCGAACAGCCAGTATGGGCGCTCGGTCGGACATGGATGGGCAGATGGTTCGTTGGGCTGAGTACTTTGGGCAGTGTTCACGGTGGACCCTGTCCAATGAGCAGCTTCACACCACTGGGTTACGGGCAGTGGATGACGATCCTCCATTGACGAAACCGCACCCTCTCTTGACAACGTCAGAGAGGCTCTGTAGCAAAGTTGAAGGGTGGAAAGGCAGCTGGTGTGTAATCAGTGCGGGGACGGGTCCTTCTGAAAGGGAAAGGGACCGTCAGGACTGCACAATTACCGCGGTTTTTACACTGCTCAGCGTACCAGCAAGTGTCCCTCTTGCTGACACGAATTCGCGCATCGGGTGAAGCATCAGGACCTCAGCAGTCGGGTTCCGCCTGTAGTCAACACGGCCCGTATCCTAGCGCTTGGGTCCTGGGGGAAACGCCGACGTGAGTTTCTACAGGGATGTTTTGCAGCCTATTTTGATCTCAAGAAGGCTTTTGGGACTCAGTGCATCGTGAGTCACTCTGGATCTTCTGCGACTTCGAGGGATTCCTGCAAGGACTATTGGTTTGAGAACTGGTCTGTATTCTGGACTGAGAGTGCTGTGAAGTGTGGGGCAGATGTACCCAGCTTTTTCCTGTGAATACAGGAGTGAGGCAAGGGTGCGTCCTTGCCCCATCACTTTTCAACGCTTGTATGGACTGGGTATTGGACAAGGTTGTAGATCATAGTGATTGTGGAGCATCCGTCGGCAACACCAAGATCACTGATCTTGTTTTTCCCGTTTGATGCAGTAATCTTTGCTGAGTCGCTGGAGGTCATGGTGATGGCTCTCGGGCGCTGCACGAGGAGGAAAAGCCTTTGGACTTGAGGTCTCCGGGCTCAAGACAAGGTCCAGGTTTGGAGACTTACTAGATGAAGCAGTACAGTCGTTTCATGCGTGGCGAGGACATTGAGATCTTGGAAAGTTTTACATACCTTGGTAGCGCATCCATAATGACGGCGGGTCACGTCAAGAAGACTTACGGGGGATTGGCATAGCCCACGGTGTTATGGACTCGCTCAGCGGGAGTATTTGGCGTTGTCGGTACCTGTGCAGGAGGACAAAGATCCGGATTTTCAAGTCGCTTGTGATCCCTGTCTACTCTATGGTTGTGAGACATGGACACTAAATAGTGACTTGAAGAGACGAATCAATGCTTTAGTAATAAGTGTCTTCGCAGAATCATGGGTATCGCTGGGATGATTACGTGTCAAATCAGCGTTTGCACCGTGAGATTGAATCGAGGCCTTTTACCTGCATAGTCCTCAGCGCCAACTTCGGCTATATGGGCATGTGGCACGCTACCCTGAAACCGATCCTTCCCATCGGGTTTTATCTGTAAGAGACAATCTGCGTGGAGGAGGCCAAGGGGCGCCCACAAGGCTCGTGGCTGGGGCAAGTTTATGTTTCTTGTCGAGAGCTGCTTGGTATGGGAAAGGACCTGCATGGGAACTCGCGCGTGGGACCCCCGGGAGTGGCGTCGTAGGGTGGGCGAGGCGACGCGCCCCCCGGCGTATGCCCCCAATGATTGATTGATTGATTGTAATTTTTCCTTAATGTTCTATTCACTGACCGACACAGGGAAAAAAAGGCTATATGGTGATATTAACAGCTTTTTATGTAAAAAATATATACACTGACTAGTCAGTTTTCTGAAAGGCCACAAAAGGGAAAGCAGAACAGGAGATCCATGGGAGCTGCTATATACAGAGGTAATGGATATATCCAAGAAATGTTTGCGATCTGTTGCGCCGGGGAGCGACATAAAAGCATCACTCAGGCCCAATTTTTTTTACGGCAAACGCCTGAGGAAAGTGGCGAAAACGAACAAAGCTATTATTTAAGTCTCAGCGCCGGGCAGTAGACTATGAATCTTTTACATCCCAGTTTTCAACCCACGGCTGTTGGTAAAATCCACCCGCCAGGACTCGACGAACATTCTTGCATAATTTTAGGCCATCGTCTTGACAGCGACGACAAAGGGGGGAAGTTCAAGGAATTTATAGATTGGAAGCAAACAATGGAGAGAAGAGGTCTGAAGGGGAATATGTCCAAGACGAAAATGATGGTAAAAGGCAAAAAAAATGGAGCAAAATAAACATACAAGTGGGAATGTTTTTCTGTGGAGTATGCGGTGTGAAAAGGAGTAAACTCAATTTGTTGCAAGGAATTTGACGAGTGGTGCCATAAGGATGTTCGGAACTAGGAAAACCTGTGCTGAATAGGGTGTAGATTTCTGCTGTCCAGTGTGTATACGAAGAATCAACAGAGGGGGACCGCCAGAAGAGGAAGAGGTTGAATCGTAAAGAAGGTAAATTAGCAAAGTTAAATAGAGCAATTAAGAGTCAGTGTGAATTGTAGAAAAGGAGAAGTGAAAAAGTGAAGTAGAAAATTGATGATTGATTTAATGCCAAAAAAGGTGAATGTTGCCAGACATCAGAGGTTCATATGGGCACTATGGCAAAGCATATCACAAGGGTCAGGGTAAAGAATAATAGTGAAGCGAGAGGGAAGGGGAAAGAACGGAATGTTACAGCAGGATGGTTAGATCAGATGATAGGATGTGGATGTGTTGGAGGAAGGAGGTAAAGTGAAGCTTTAGAAGAAGTGGAGATGATGTATCTGCACTCTCCTCCCATCGTTTCTGGCAGGTGGTACACCGGCCATGTCCTGCACTCCTGCACGTCATCTCTTCCTCCTTCCTCAATTTCACCCTAAATGGTATCAAAAGCAGAAAGTAAGCAAGAATACTGAGGTAAGATAACGATGAAATATTGGAAGTGCACATACTCAGGAAAGTCTATATGTAATCAAAAAGGAAAAAAAAGATTCTTGACTGGAATACAACACTGTGGATCAGGGCCGTTCCTCATATAAGCGAACTATGCGGTCGCCTAGGCCCCCGATGCCACTAGGGGCCCCAAGATTAGCTTTTTAAGAAATTAAATATGTGTAAAAGGTGGGTTTCCATTGTTCTGAGTTATATTAATTGATTTGTATATTTATTTTCCACAATTATTATAATAATTAAAACTCTCTATCGAATTATCGATACCGTGCCACTCTGCTTATACCATAGAAAAAACGAAATAAATTGTAGTAGATTTGAAATCTTAGTCTAGCGATCTCTGTTTATGCTAGTTAGTCCTCTTGCCCGGTCTGTTTAACACTTTATTATCGCGGCAGCCATCTGAGCGGAGGTTCGTAGTTAAACCCTTGTCGCCCAATAATACTTTTTATCCTAAGACCTTTATTTAGCTTAGCTTACGGAAAATAGTGTAACTCTCTGATGCCCACGCCCGTCAGGACCATTGGGTCTTCATTAGGAGTCGCGTGGGTCATATATTTACGCTAAGCAGACGATATCCCGCCAAGTATGAAGTATACCTAGCCAGTTATGAAGTATATATAGTTGTTAATTAATATAAAGGACATGCCTTGCCTATACAAAATGTTTGTGTTATATTATATGAGCAGTAGTTCAGGGACAAAATTATCCCATTAGAGATTACCTATGGAAGCTAAAGGGCCCATACACGATCAAGCATGCCTTGACAAGCCGATGTTATGTTTTGTTGTTGGCGCTCATTGCCACACATAGCCAGACATTGACGTCATGCTGACGAAAAAAATCAAACGGGATGGATCTAGCATCAAGCATCTTCAAGCATAAACCTTAAAGCATCCTATACACATCCAATATGCTTGACAAGCACCTATGCTTGTCAAGAATATTAAGATCGTGTATGGGGCCCTTAACGTTTTGTGTATTTGATGGGACTGAATTGGAATGTGTTAGATTTTGTGTTATTGTTTTATATATAATGTATATATTATATTATATATAATGTTTACGGTCCTGGGACGGATACTCGAAGGCTTCAAACATTTCTACCAGCTGCCGCCCTCTGAACGCTAACTAGTACTGAGTCAACGTGAGCCTAACATCATGGCATACAAACATATGTTCGTCATGGCCATAACATCCATGTACATCATGGCATAACATCATGTACATCATGCCCCCCCCCCCCCCCCCCCCCCCCGTGTAAAAGACATACCACCTTCTGGAGCCGAAAGAAGAAAAGTGAGAAGATAAAACTATCTCAGAGCAAAGGGGAGACCATGGTGTGATTCCCATGTAGCATATTATTTCAAGGAAGGGTTCAGGGGCTAATCGATAGCTTGGCCTATCTCTTGCTCCATGGTAAGTCCTTCTAATCAGGTTTAATATATATTGAACTATTTCAGAGTCAGAAGCCTAGAATAGTTTAATAAGCACTATCGCCTTTTTTAAGACATTTCAGGGGCGTAAACATGGCTCCAAAAGTGGGGGGGGGACAATTGAAGAAATTTTTCCTTTAGGGCGTGTTGTATACAAAACACCACCGGGGCTCACCTCCCGCGTTCGAGAAGTGTCTGTTGCTCCTAACGGGGGCTTTGCCCCCAGACCCCCAGGCTCAGCCAAATTTACCTAGCTGGGTGACTTCGCCCCCAGACCCGCCTAATCATTAACAAACCAAAAGATAACCTAACTGTAAACCTAGCAGTGGTACCTTAAAATTGCATAAATGTGTCCAACCTTGATTATTCATAATTCGTTTATATAAAATTTGCACACATATTTATATATTTCTGATGTGTGTACACGACATATTGAAACCCATTTTTTGCTTTCCCTATAACAATATACAAAAAATAGTAAATTATATATTTTTTTAAATATAAGTGCTGAACTAATTAAAACTACATTCATTAATGCAAAATCAAGTAATTCTGTCATGGTTTGATCACAATTTGGGGGGACAAAAAGATAATATGTCCCTCCATTTTAAAGTAGGGGGTGACGTCAGTTTCCAATCAGTTTTCATGAATTGCAGTATAAAAAGTTAACGAGGAATTATGAAGGACCAGTAATCGTTTCAAACACCAAGAACTTATTTGCTAATTTCTTAAAAGACCATAATTATATGAGACGAATGTATGAGGTAGGTTATAGATATGATATGATAAGTATGATAGTAGTAATGGAATGAATAGGATGGGATAATTTTAGCACCTTATTGCTGTAAATTCAATCTCATCAAATCACTCGCCCATCCTTTTTTTCTCTGTGGTGCCGCAAATTTGTGTTTGCTGTGCTTCACCCCGAATAAGATATGATATGATAAGTATGATTAGTAGTAATGGAATGAATAGTGAGTGATGGGTGAAGCACAGCACACAAAATAATGGCGGCACCACAGCGGAAAAGGATGGAGCGAGTTATTTGATGAGATTGATTACAAACAATAGGTGCTAAAAAATATTACGTATAAAGGACTGTTTAAAGATAGATATGAGGCAATATATGAGAGATATAGATATTATAAAAATATATTTTATAGCTAGATAAAAAATATATTTAGATCTAGATAAAAAATATATTTTATACCTGAGATAAAAATATATTTATATCTATGATAAAATATATTTTTATATTAGATAAAAAAATAATTAATATCTAGTTACATGATGCAAAATGATGTCTCTGTTATACAGAGGTGTATAATTATTATTATATTACCTAGTGGTGATATAGTCTACTGAGTTACGCTTAAAGGACACACTTTCATGACTTTTCACTGTGCCTCATATCTATCTGTAACAAGTGCTTTATACGCATAATTTTTGCACCTATTACTGTAAATCAGTCTCCTCAAATCACTCACCCAACCTTTTCAGCTTATTTAGTACATAATATACATATTAAATTATTGAATGCAATAGGTTAGTGTTTTGGAATTAAGGAAAATTCTCGCAACTTTATGACAGCACTGTTGGAGTTCAGCTGCAGCTGTGTTATTGCCTCAAAGGCAATCATATCAGTTTTGCCTCCACCTCTGTCAGGACTTTGGAGGACTAAGTTGACAGGCAGGATGTGGATGCCTGGCCTTGTGCTGGTGCAAAAATGAGGCAGAGGATGGGATGTCAATTCATATTCCAGCACCTGCTGAGGATCCTCAGAGGCTGAAAGATGGTTCAGATGGTTGTAGAGAGGAGGGACGTCCTATTATAACCGCTGACCCTCAGAGGTGAGGCTGGTCAAGATGTGGGGTAGAGGGAGGGACGTCAGTCTATAACCCAGCTGACCATCAAGGCTGAGGCTGGTTCAGCTGGTTGTAGAGGGTGATGGACGTCCTCCACCACCAGGCACCTGAAGATGGTGTAGGGTATAGTAGGGACGTCGGCTGGGAGGACGTGCTGGCACCCACATTGGCGACACTCATGGTGATCGGTGGGACCAGGGGCTGCAACCAAAAGAACGACCAATCATTTATACGATAGCAAAATGGTGTGCATTAAATTCCTACCACACCACACTAGACATTCGCAAAGAAAGATATGCCGGTTGGACTGTGGAGTCTTTAAAGCTCAAAGCTCAATGGTCAGCTCGTGACTTTGATGTCGGGCTTTGAGTCTCGGCACACCAAGAATTTAGGAGTGAGGAAAGGCACTCTATAATGTGAGAACAGGGCTACATTTCGTGGTTACCTGATTCAGGTATTATCACTACAGTGTATGCCGAAATATCATATGGGAACAACCATATGATGAAAAATGTGAGATTGATGTGTGGTGATGTGATAATATTAATCAATAATATGAGAAAATTATTGTTGCATGTCCCGAGAACCATTTGAAAATGCTGTAATATCCATCGCACGAATGTGCCATGTCCTTGCTTGCTATAGAAGGTTTTTTTCAAACCATGGTCAAAAATTTATGAGAACTATCTTGTCGCCTACTGGTATGTGGCTAGGTGCTGGCTACGAATTTGGGTCCTGGTTCGAATCCGGGCAAGGGCAAGTCGGCGACCAGCCCAAAACCAAGCGGTTGTTCCTTCCGTCCGGGGTTGTTAATTGGTACATTGGGAAACCTGCTGGGAAGGTAACTGGTAATACGGATGTCACACTAGTCCTGTGTCCCGGGTAATAGGTCTCACCCACACACAGGCTCACAGGCCTTAATTTTTACCACGGAGAGAACACCGAAGGCCATGCGCAGCATAGGGTAGCCCTGATCTTTACTTTTACCTATGTGTTTGAGGGTACTTTCTTGTTCAGTGGAAATGTAGTGTTATTCCACTTTTAAGAGGTAAAAATGTTGAACTTTTTTCCTTGCCGCAGCTGGTAAGGTAAAGATAGGGGATACACTATGTGCGTGTGGCCTCGGTGCTCACCCATCGTAATAGGCCTTGAGCCTCTGTTAGTGGACAAAAAATCCGTAACCCGGTATGCTGGGTGTATGACAGCTGTGTTTTCACAGTTAACTTCCCCAGCAGGTACCCATTTATCGGACCATCTCCAAAAGGAAGGATGAACAAAAATTTTCGGCTGGCCACCGACTTGCCCGGCGGATTCGAACCATGTCCCGCGTAATCATAGCAGCGCGCGCAGCTACTACAAACCACAGAGCGACAAGTGTCCCAGATTGGCTATGTAGTATCAGCTATTTAAGTACTAACATGAATCTTAGCCCGTTAATAGACAGCAACACTATGTTAAATATAGAATTTCTCATTATGTAAATTTTTATATTCACCTACATCTGGCTTTAGTAGCGTCGCGACTTAACTATGGGTTACCAACCCCAAAATGCCCCTTACGTCCCCGATTGACCTCCAGCACAGCCTCGTCAAAACGGGGATTAGAGAGTGGGGTGGGGGACCTCCGCCTGTGAATGACATTACAATAGATTAAAATTATTATATAGGACAAGTTCAAACATAAGAAAACAATTCAAAGGAATTACTTCCTTACCAACTTAAATTCAAAATATACTACGACTTATATGGCCTTTATGGTTGTACACTGGAACAATTTTTTATTCATGTGAATAAACCACTGCAGACGTTGCTGCGACACTATTATATTTCGTTTTTCATGCGCATATTTATCTATCCTTATAAGTTTTTTTGAGTATAAAAAAAAATATTCTTTCAATCTTTGAGATAGACTAAGTTTCGTCCTGAAGCCCAATAATGCAAATTTTTAAAACTCACTGTTTGTTTGTCGGTCATCTAGTTATCAACACCCAAGCTGTGATTTGATCATGAGACAGGTACCTTTTACCTACTCTTTATAGAAGTTTTACAAATATTTGGTTGGTAAACTTAGCTTATTCATGGCAAGATTTCACTAAACCGAATTTCTATGTATTTATACGAGGTTAAAAGATAATAAAACGGTACTATTTTACACTGGACCCAGAATTCCAGTCCACAATTAGAGAGAACTGCAACTCCCGCAAATGCCAGTTGTCGCTGGCAGTGTTAACTCACAATTGGTGAAATAGTTGGTCAAATTGAAAGAAAAATCTGGATATTCCACGCCACTTAAAACACAAAAGTTAATTTTAAAGAACGATTTTCTTCATATGTATATTGTTATAGAAGCCTGATCTGTAAAACATGCATTAACCAAAAACCAAGTAGGTCTACGTTGAGGAGGCGAGGCTAAATGTTACTATATGATAGACTAGTCAATAACGTATGTAGCAGGTTAGCTATACCTAGGCAGTCATATTTTCCTGTTATTATTGTGTATCAATCAGATAGAAAGCCTGGAAGTGCAATGAGTCGGACCGCGTGAAATGCAATGTTTTTGATTCAATCTCCACCCGCACAATCTCCCCGCCACCACTCCCGCGCGGCGTGTCCGCCTCCACAATTATAACCTACATTTCGCAGCAAACAAGGCGATTCGGCATTCTTTATTCTTCGTTTTCCAAGGCATGCATTATTGTATTTGACAAGCGTTGGCCAGACGCAGCAGTAGGCTACTGTCTTAGAAAAACAGTGTGAACATCACCCAAATTTACATGAACCATATACATGTAAAAAATATATATGCTTTGCTACTCGAGGCGAGTAATTTGCATTAAATTGCTATTATAGAACGTCCATCGTAATGAATGTCATCCATATAATTAGTAGGAACAACAGAAGAACTATATTTTTTGGTATTCAAGATGCGGTGCATCAACTGTTTATCGCGAAATTAATTTTATGATAAAATTATAGTCGTCGGAGCCAAAACACAGTAGACCAACCTTGAGTTAAAAATGCAGCGACCACTGGCATTTCCGAGTTCAGTCTCTCAATGGGGAGTATGTTTCGTTTACCTATTGGATCTCTAGGAAACTTCTCTTATGGAGCTTCCCAGCGCAAATCATTACTTTAGAGATATGACATGTTGTTAAGAGGAGGAGAGAAACTGTTTACGTCCGCATCATTCTTCTTCCACTTATGACCTGCATCGCCTTATTTGTTTGGATTTCCTTGCCGCTGACCCATTTTAAATGCCCCCCCAAATGGCTTTAGTTGGAGGTTAAAACGTGAGTTTAGGTTAGATCAGGGTTAGGTTTGAGAGACAAAAGGTGGGGGTTAGGGGAGTTGATTTTAATATCTCGAATACACTATCCTTTCCTATTCAATATATTTTTATATCTCCGAAAGTAGTGATTGCGACGAAGCTCCTAGATTTGTGTTCTTAGAATCCAATGAGGTAAACAGAAAACATACTCCCAATGTGGTTGAGAATTCGGGGTCATATTGGAGGAATTTTCCAATGGAACTCTTCGCCGACATTGGAGAAAAATTAACCCATAAAACCTGCGATTCCTTAACAAGTTTAAAATAAACAAAATAGCATTATATAAAAGAAGTGATCATCTTCTATGTTTTTCATACACAGGTGAAATTGATAGTGCGCGTATTGGGCAGCTGCGGGTCAAAAGGCAATAATGGTAAGAGCAGTCGACTAAGATATAATGGACGAGAAGTGCGCCGGTCATTTTCAGAGACACCGACTTCAATTTTCCTGGCCTACAATAGGTGCTGTTTCGGTCAATTTATAGTTGTCACCCAACCAAACGAATTTTTCGAGCGCCTATGTTTTTGGTGTGTTTTTATGTGTTTTGAATGAATCTGCTAACCGTTAATGTCGCAATTTTTTTTTTTTTTTTTTTTGGCAAATAAAAAAAAAAAAAAAAAAAAAAAAAAAAAAAAAAAAAAATAACCTAACCTTTACCTAACCAAAAAAACCCCCCCCAGGAACACTAACCTTTATCTACCCCCCCAAAAAGAAAAAAAAAAAAAAAAAAAAATACTAATAATAATTGCGACAGAAACAAAAACGTAGCAGATTCATGCATATTAAATAAATACACAACAGAAAAACATAAGGCGCATCAGAAATCGTTGGTTGGGTGAAACTATAATTATCCGCTTTTTCAAAGGAGAGTTATATTTTCTGATAAAACCCATAAATTAAATAAGGATAATTTATAGTTCACCCAAACCAACGATTTTCTGTTTGCCCCCTTAAGTTTTTCTGGTGTGTTTTTGTGTTTTGAATGAATTCTAGCACGTTTCTGTCGAAAATTATATCTAATATATTAGTTTTTTAGCTAGATAAAAGGTTCAGTTTAGAATTATTTTTTTTTAGTTAGGTTAGTATAGGTAAATGTTAGGTTAGGCTTTAGGCTGTTTTATTTTTTGTCATTTTTGCACATCAAAAAATAAAAAATAAAAAAAAAAATAAAATTGCGGACAGAAACGGTTAGCAGATCAGTCAAAACCACAAAAAACACCCCAGAAAAACATAAGGCGCATCAGAAAATCGTTTGGTGGGTGAAACCTATAAATTGACAAAAATAATAATTTAATCACCGATTTATTGCAGGTTAAGGTTAAGGTTAGGTATACTTAGTGTTAAGGGTCAGGTTTGTAGATTTCTATTCAATTACTTCCTTTATCTGAGACCCATGACTAATGTGGGTGCTCCCGGCCAAGTTTTAGTCTTTTTTCTGATGGAGATACCGTGTTTTAATGGAAAATTAGTATTATTATTTTTTAATATGGTTTCCGTAAAATAAAAATATCTCATACAAAAAGCAACCTATTTTTGTAGGCCAGATATAATAAGTCGGTTCGTGTCTCTGAAAACGGACCGCGAAGTTCCTCGTCCATTATTACCGACTCTAACTCCCACCCACCCCATATTTAAGTGTACTGAACAGGAACAGTTGCTTCCTTTTCCAGTCAGAGCTCTCGTCAGCGGAGATGTTCGCCGTCCCGTGAAGAAAACGGATATACCAACGTTCTCGCATTGCAGCACTGTTCCTTGAGGCTCCATGCGCTGCGTTGAGTTCCTTGGCCACCTCATCCCAAGCTTTGTTCTTGTCTTCAGCGGTAACACTTGAGGAAGAACTTGCCACGCAGTAATTTTCCGTTCGCCAATCAGTTTGACGAGGTGGAATTGTCTTCATCAGACCAATTGGCGTCCTAAGGCGTTTTCTGCTGGGAGAGGTCATCTTGGGTTGTGTAGTTTGATGGGGCACGGCAGGCTTGGTGCCCAAGTACAGTCTTAGTGCCCGAAGGTGCAGTCTGCAGGAGGAATCAGCCAGGTTATTATATGTGCAGTTGGCCTGACTCTGTAGGAAGTCTGAGTCTTTGAGGCCAAGCCGGGGTTAGGAGACCCACTGAGGTCAGCTAGAGTTGGTTCTGGTGATGGTTTGGCTTATGGCGGCTAATTGAGAAAGAGTCGCATTCCGTTGTTGTAAACAACGTGTCAGAAACCGAAAAAAGTACGAAAAACAAACATTTACCTTGGTCATGCCTATTGCGAATATGTACACTGTGAATATTATGTACGGTAGTGATTATATCATCTATTGATATTAACTATACATACCAAAATCTCACCCTTTCAATGGTTGCGTAAACTCACAGGAACCAAGGATTCAGACACCAGCTACCATAATTCCCTGTGAAAAGTGTTACAAGTAAAAACAAAGTTGTGAGTTGCTAGGAGTTCTTAAGAGTTGATTTGCCATCGATACGGGCAAATCACACGGAATGCTATGAATCTTTATAACTAGCGGCTCCTGGCGATGTAGGAAAAAGACGTAAAAGCTAAATGTGAGAGTGGTTTTAGTTAACACCAAGATCTTGAACAAATGAAAAACATGCTCAGGGTCTGGAAGGCACCTAGCGAAGCAAAGTGTGGGACCGAAATTAGAGGACATTTGGTTTAAGTATGCCAGTAAACCTCAGTGGAGGGTTGAAAAGAAAAGTTTCTCAACTGACATATGTACTCTCGACAGCCGGCACCAAATTGTAACTCCTGATAATTTGAGGAAAATGCTGGTAATAGTGCAATCAGGAAAAGATTAGAAAATGATATCAATATAATCTTTATTGTTAAAGCTCCTTATAAAGCTGAATTAAGTGTTGTACCATGTTTTAACTAAGGAAAATAAAATGCCTTTTATAATCACTAATGCCTCTTTCTCTTTGTTTGCAACTATAAATTTCTTTTTGCCTGCCTATTTCGTGTTTTTTTGTGCATAAAACATCCGGTCTTAGTCATTATAGTCTGAAAAGAAACTGTCACACTATTGTCTATCATAATCATATATACTGTACTCACACACACCCACATATATATCGACATATATATATATATATTAACATATATATATTATATATATATCATATAGATTATAATATATATATATATATATATAAATATATATATATGTTGTGTGTGGTGTGTAGAGAGGAGGGAATGAAAGACGAAAGACGTCAGCACTGTGCAGAAGGCGGTTGAGGTGGTATAAAACCTCGCAAGCGCTTTATATAGATTTTATATAGATATTTGTATGCCCGATACTATGAGATTCGACATTTGAATTAATAGCAATCTGGACAATCGGTCAGAATGCAAATGTACGATAAAAAATTTCAATTTTGTTTGTGAAGGAATAATATTATATTGAAACCCTAACGTACAGCGCGGATTGGGGAAGGTGTCGCAGGGTAGGCAACAGTGCCCAGTAGCGCTGCTTTGCCGGGCACGGCCTGAAGAGACGACACCCATGCATGCGCTGCCTCATCCTGCTGAGGTAATAGCGCGTTTTCGCGAACGTTCTAGCTCGGTCTGGGGACTTGATTAGTCCGGGGCGACACTGTTTTCGCGAGGCGGGCTGGACCGATCTAGCCAGTCTAGCTGTTCAACCAGCGAGCAGGGACCACCTGGCCTAGTGTGGGGGAGAACTGGGCATTGCGCACTACAGTCAGCGGGGAAGACGGACCAGGAACTCTCCGTGCCCTGATAAAGGACAGAACCACCATGGGCCGACCATAAGACTACAGTAATTTCACGAAAAATTACAATATTTCGCAATTCTGAAACAACATTGGGAAATGAATCCATTCAAACAGCAATTATAGTCGCACCTGTTACTAATGTCACCAGCGCAATATATTACGAATTTTAGCATCAATACAGGACTTGTAGGCTATGTGTCACTGAAGACATGTATAGTATGTAGATATGTAAACTACGTAATGTGCAACGGTGTCTTCTAAAAGACTTGTATGTGGCACATACAAGTCTTGTAGTGATCTGCTAAAACTTCGTTAATATATGCACCCGAGGAAATGTGCCAGAGAGGAGGATATATTTAGTACCCCTACCTATCAGGCGGGGCAAAGTCTCGGATCCCGCAATCTAAAATCAGTGGTAGGGCCCCCTAGCCAAACTTTTTCTTATGGGGGGTGGCCGGCGGTGCAGAGGCGGCGCCTGCCCGTCGAATCACTCCTGGATCAACCTGCGGAGGGTTCTTCGTGTGGGCTCGTAGAAAGTTCGAGTCTCTCAGACGATCACGACACCTTTCCTATCGGGCGAGCTCAGTAGGATGAGGGTGGATATAGTGGGATCTCTGAGACGAGGAGGACTGGCCAGTGGCGAGACTAGCAGTGCGGGTTACCACCTACTATGAGTCCGGCATGAGAATGGTCACCGTGTACGGGGAGTAGCTATAGGCAGACTCCAGAAACTGCAGCCACAGTTGTTGAGGTACTCCGGTTGATGAGCGTATAATGCGGGTGAGGAGAAAAACATCTCGGGTTTCATGTCTCTGTGCAGTGTACGTTTCCTACCGAGATGCGTAAAACTGAAGAGGAGATGTTCTACGGCAAATTCGGACTCTGTATTAGACCAGTGTACTACCTCGGGGACACACTCATTATCCTTGGGCGAATTCAACTGCTACTACTGGCACTGGAGAGATGGCACGAGTGTGTGTTGGTCCCCATGGCTCCCGGTACCAGAAACACCAACAGTCTCTGCAATTCTGACTTTGGCAAGGTCCAGAAGGTTGAGGAATGCAGGTTCTTTGTACAGAGACAGAGCTGCACCGCGGACATGGGATAGTAATGCCGGAGGGGTAGATAAGGAGACGACCACAGTCCTCGTAGTATCGTTGGAGGATCCTCCAGAACTGCAGGTTACCGGAGTGCTGAGTTCTTGGAACAGATCAGACTTGTGCTTACACTTAAGCTTTCATGTCAAAGTCCAGAAGAATCTCAAGAGGTAACCATACGTTGTTTCATCTTGAGAATCGAAGGACTTGAATGTGCTCATGAGTATGCGGGGGCAGTCTCAAACGCGGTTTGATGTGCTCGGTGCTCTCGGGGATCCTGTTAGAACTGTGGGATACCTTCAAACGTGAATACTGGTACAGGCTGCCAAGGAGTGTATTGGGGCGCCCGAGGTTTTTCAAGCGTGGTTTTGTCTCGACGGAGGACGCTGGAGAAAATAGAGGAGAGTCGCGCTGGCCCGGATGGCTGGGAACCGGGACCAGCACAGGGCTCTGTCACGCCGGACTAGAACCCTCCTGAGGAGAGACAAGGGAGGGAGGTATGGCAGAGTCTCGCTGGGATGTGAGGGGCATTGACGCCTAATGACCTCCGACCCGCCTACCGAGCCCTGAAGAAGCTCCGTTCCAAGTCTCTTCCGGGCGAGGCTATTCGAACAGCAGATGGGCGCCTCGTGTCGGACACGGATGGGCAGGATGGCTGTTGGGCTGAGTATTTGGGCTCTTTCTGGGTTCACGGTGGACCCTCCAACTGAGCAGCTTCCACACCACTGGGTAAAGGCTAGTGGATAGCCGATCCTCCATGACGAAACCGCACCATCTCTTGACGAAGTCAGAGAGGCGTAGCAAAGTTGAAGGGTGGAAAGGCAAGCTGGTGTTTGTAAATCAGGCGGAGCTCCTCAAAGCTGGGGGTGAGGCATGATCGCGGGTTGCATGCTGGTACTGACTGCCGCTGTGGCAACAGGTACCCATTCCTCTGACTGGAAAAGGGGGGCTGGTCGTCCCTATCTGGAAAGGGAAAGGGACCGTCAGGACTGCAAACAATTACCGCGGTATTACCACTGCTCAGCGTACAAGGCAAGGGGCTTGCCAATCTATTGCTTGACACGAATTCGCATCATCTGGTAAAGCATCAGAGTCCTCAGCAGTCTGGGTCACGCCTGGTAAGTCAACAACGGACCGTATCCTAGAGCTTCGTGTACTGGGTGGAAAGCCGACGTGAGTTTCGACACGGGGATGCTTGCAGCCTATGTGATCTCAGGCGTTTGACTCGTGATCGGAGTCCAATCTGGGATCTGCTGGATTCGAGGGATTTTTTTTTCCCCCCCCCCCCCCCCCTTGAAGGACTATGGTTTGATACATGGTCTGTATTCTGGGACTGAGGTGTGAAGTGTGGTGCAGTGTATCCAGCTTCTTTCCTGTGAATACAGGAGGAGGCAAGGGTGCCGTCCTGCACATCACTTTTCAACGGCTTGTATGGAATGGGTATTGGACACGGTGTAAGATCAAGTGAGTTGTGGAGCATCAGTAGGACAACACAAGTATCATTGATCCTTGTTTTGCGATGATGCAGTAATCTTTGCCGAGTCCTGGAGGTACTGGTGAGGCTCTCGAGGGCGCTGCACGAGGAGGCAAAGGCTTGGGACTTGAGGTCTCCTGGCTCACGACCAAGGTTCCAGGTATTTGGAGACTTACTAGATGAAGCAGTACAGTCTGTTCATTGCGTGTGGCGAGGGACATGGAGATTTGTGGAAAGTGTTACATACATGGTAGCGCCGGTCCCAACTGGACGGCGGGTCACGTAAGAAGTCTACGGCGGATTGGCATAGCACCACGGTGTAGATTCGCTCAGCGGAGTATTTGGCGTTGTCGGTACCTGTGCAGAGGACAAAGATCCGGATCTTCAAGACGCTTGTGACCCTGTCTTACTCTATGGTTGTGAGACAGGACAGAAATAGTGACTTGAAGAGGACGAATCAATGCCTTGGTAATAAGTTGTCTTCGCAGAATCATGGGGTATCGCTGGCATGATTTAGTGTTAAATCAGCGATTGCACCCGTGCGACGAATCGAGGGCCTATTACCTGCATACGTCCGTCAGCTCCAAACTTCGGCAATGGGCATGTGGCCACGCTACCCTGAAACCGATCCTTCCATCGGGTTGTATCTGTAAGAGGACAAGACGGCGTGGTAGGAGGCCAAGAGGGGCGCCCACAAGGCTCGTGGCTGGGACAAGTGATGTTTTTGTCGAAGAGCTGTTGGTATGGGAAAGGGAGCCTGCAGGGAACTCGCGCGTGGTGACCCCCGAGATGGCGTCGATAGGGGGGCGAGGCGACGCGCCCCCCGGCGTATGCCCACACAATGATTGATGAGATTACCATCCCCAGTGTTTTTTAGTAGATAAATGTAAGTTCATGTCCGTAATGGTAGTACTAGAGTCCTGGTGAAGTGAAGATGCCATGTGTGTAAAAACTCTTTCAGCAAATGTTGTTTCTATGTGCAATTTGTGTTAAAATTCTTTTGACTTGCATTGTTTCTTATATATATTTATGATCAAATTCATTTGAGAAAATATTCACCCAGTTCGATGATTTCAGGAGGCAGTAGCGGAACTGAGTGGGAATGAGGCCCACATTAGGGCGGGTGCCTCCCGGGCCCTTGGAATATATGCAACATTCAGGGCGGTGCCTCACTTGATATATAATGGGTAACATGAGAAAAATTAGCCAAGAATTGTGAAAAACAGCACCCCTATCTTCCAAGCAAAGTATAAACAAACCCAAAAAATCAGCCCAACACCAAAGCGGAAATCCCGGGCACTGGCGGCCAGATGATGGCCAGTTTAATGAAATCCTCATTATACTGACCTGCCATCAGGTGGCAGCAGTAAATAAAAAAATAAGTCACGAAATGTGAACTCGACCCTACCAGCCCCATATGAGTCCTTAGGTTGCCCGCCGCTTCGACCTTGCCCTACTTTAATTAGTCCTTGTTATGGAGCAAAAAACATTAAGTGAAGGATATGTGTTGTGAACATTCAAAAATATCTGTCAGTTAGTCTCGTAAACTTATGATGGCTTTCATTCGACGGTACACTTTCGTCATTGTGTGGTTGTTTGTCTTACAGTTAATATACAGCTGTCAGAGCCGAGCGGGCGAGCCTCGAACAGAAGCTGGCAAACTGTCAGCGTTCTGGGCGAGGCACGCAAGCGAGAGGAGAAAGCAAGCAAGCGTAAGAAAGCCAGGCTTCTTAGGCTTCCTCACCAAAATTCGCCTTAGGCATCCTCGTGATCGAAGCAAGATAATTATGTCAATGAGGACGCACTCAAAGTATGTCGAAAGCAAAGAGGAGCGGGAAAACGATCAGCCGTTTTCGACCCCGAGGGAGGAAACCATTGAACGCGGCTGCTGCTAGCAAAACCTACAAGCGCCAAGAGAGGGGGACTGCTGGACAGACCAAGTCCGGCGATGCCAGACCCTCAGCCTCACTTGTGGTCACTGTGGCAAGCCAGGCCACGGACGGAGCCGACAGGAGCGCATGGAGGAAAGTGCATAGCCATACAACCACACATGCGCCAAATGCGGCAACCTTACACCATCCGGATGCATGTGTCGCCGGTCACGAAAATAAGCGCAGACGCCACCCAGCCAACCGGACCACGGCCACAGGATGATGCACTGCATCTTCGAAACCCTATGCACCGTGTGGTGACGTCCCAATATGGTTCCATACCTATTCAGCTTGCGCACTCACTCTACAATGAGTTTTGTGGACACCTGGGGAAAGAGGCGTCGACCCACAGACGTGCGTGATGTATCAATCCAAGCCGTCCCAATCTGAACGCCCGAACCTTAGGCTTCCAGCAGGGCGAGGGGGTGGGTGGTGTGTGTGTGTGTGCCTATCGGATGATCTGGACCCTCTGTGGTGACGAGGGACCATATAGCAGTGATTCCGTGGGGACGTATGAGTGTGGCGAAAGTGTCTACATCAAGAATACCATCCCGACACTTCTATCACCACAACTTACGTTTACTACTACCGCAAACTAGCGGTTTGCCGCTCTTCTTTACTGCGGACATACTTGACTGCGTCCTCCAGGACATATCTTGCTTCCGATTCCACCGAGGATGCCTGAGGGGGCTAGTCGCGAGCTTTTTCATACCAAAAATGATGTTGGTATGAAGAAATTAATTTTGGTCCAATCTTGGGGTTTGTGTCGCGAGTACGGTTGAGTACGATCTAAAACTTGAACTTGGTTGGGAGGTTGGGAGGAACCCAGCGGAAGCCCGTGTTGTCCGGCGCCCATACGTAAAAACCGGTTTCCTCCGGGTCAGGGACTCCAGCGTTTTCCTCCCTCATCCACAGTGATAGAAGACTTCGCCATGCAGCACTCGACGTTCCTGATGAAGGTCCTCGAAAGCTCACACCAGCAGAGCTATGACTGTTTTTATGGCGTGAGCTAGCCACAGGCAGTGTACCGCTGTGGTATTTGATACCACAGGTAATGGTTTCTTTGGTTAGATTAGTTGAGTTTCTTTTTCCACAAAATACACGGGACTTTAATTATCATTCTTTATGGCAAAATCAGTGGGTGGTTATAATGGCCGAGGACTTCTCTCAAAAAAAAACCTATAAGGTTAGAGCGGTTTCATTAAAACACATATTAAGACCCTGAACAAAATTTTCCGGACAAATTTTAGTGCTTTTCTGATGGACAAACAAGGGTTTTTAAGGAAACGGTATCATAACATGCGGTGATGGATTTTTTTCCGTTTGTTATGGGTTTGCGCAAAAATAAAGCTATCGCAGTAGAAAAAACCCTAATTGTAGGCAGGCTGGAAAAATAGTCGGCGTCGCTGAATACGACCGCGAAGTCCTCGTCCATTATACTCTAAAGGTAAAATTCTAGAGTCTTTGCCGCTCTCATTATAGGTTGGTAAAGCTGCATAAAGAACTGCTCAGCTGATCTGACATGTCATACACCAGCCATAGTACACTTACATGTACTTCAATAGCACAAAGGCAATGTGCGGTGAGGCTAACCTAACTGCCTTTGACTTGGACTTGTGGAATTTTCCGGCACCTCAGACTTTGTAGAGGCAATGTCGGTTAAACAGGCCTGGCCGCACATGGAAACCTGCATATATGAAGGGCAGTAAGGTACTATATGTTAGTGCCAATGGCATTCAGATCAGCTTGGAGCAGTTGCATATGCATTTTTACGTTGTTTTTTTCCTCCAGAACCTTTCACCGTCCCCTTTGATGCTAAATCAGTTAAGTAGCTTTAACACGGAGCATGGGGATAAATCTGATCATGTGGTTGTCAGGTCCAGATAACGTTGAAAGTTAAAGTGGTGAAGCCAAGCAGAAATGTTAACGCAGCTCAGCGACCAACGAGGGGCGACCCGTATACTGTGGAGCGGTCCGAGGCCAAAAAAAGGGCTTTATTTAATGAGTTAACCCTCCACACTTAGAAACAAGGCAAATGAGGTATTTGTGGATTCGTAGGATGTCACTTATGAAATAATGATGTTTTATAGTCACGATTTATAATTAAAACATGGCCATTTAACCCATTCAACCGTAAAAATATTGAGAATTTTGGAATATCTAATTTTTTTTATTTGGACTACAAAGATTACTTACACATTAGGATGTCTACTTTATGAAAACCTAGCGCAAGACGCACTCGGGCGGACTTTTTGGCTACTCCTGCGGAGGGCTATAGTGGTGGGCCTTTGGCACCCACCACCTGTGTTGGTGGCCGAAGGCCACCAAACCACAGACTCTCCAGAACAACTCCTAAACACGGACTCTCCAGGGATCGGACAAGTTCAGGACCCAAGTCCAGGACGGACAGTTCTCCAGGACGGACAAGACTCTCCAAACACGGACTCTCCAATAGGCCCCTTCTAACTTTCCTGAAATCACGGATGTAGAAACGTATGTATTCCCCCACCCATTCACTCACCCATTGACCCATAACCCCCCACCCATTCACTCACCATGACCCATCACCCCCACCATTCAATCACCCATTACCCATCACCCCCACCCTATTCCTCACCATCACCCATCATCACCAAACCCAGTCACCACCCATCACCCCACACCTTAACCCATCCACACCACCCATCACCTCACCCATACCACACCCTACATCAAGGTTGCCTCAATTCTCGCAAACCCCCCAAAAAAAACCCCTTTTTTTTTTTTTCACAATTTCGCAATAGGCTGCTAAAAAAAAAAAAAAAAGTGATCGGATCATATCATAATTGGGCTTAAAACCTTTCCCTGGTCAACCCGGTTCCAAAAATGTGCCATATGAGGTGATTGCGCCACGGGGGCGGAACCTATACCAGACACACACACACACACACACACACACACACACACTTTCGCTTATATTTACCATTACCCATCACCCCCCACCTATTCCCTCACCCATCACCCATCACCCCCCACCCATTCACTCACCCATCACCCATTACCCATCACCCCACCCATTCACTCACCCATTACCCATCACCCTACATCAAGGTTTCCTCAATTCTCGCAACCCACTTTTTTTTTCACAATTATCGCTAATAGGCTGCTAAAAAAAAAAAAAAAAAAAACAGATCGGATCATCTCATAATTGGGCTTAAAACCTTCCCCTGGTCAACCCGGTTCCAAAAATGTGCCATATGAGTTGATTGCGCCACGGGGGGGCGGAACCTATACCAGACACACACACACACAGACAGACAGACAGACAGACAGACACACACTTTTGCTTATATTATTATAGATTACCCATCACCCCCCACCTATTCCCTCACCATCACCCCCACCCATTCACTCACCCATCACCTCACACCCATTACCATCACCCCACCATTCACTCCCATTACCCATCACCCTACATCAAGACTTCCTCAATTCTCGCAACCTACTTTTGTTTTCACAATTCTCGCTAATAGGCTGCTAAAAAAAGAAAAAAAAAAGTGATCGGATCATCTCATAAGTGGGCTTATGACCTTCCCCTGGTCAACCTGATTCCAAAAATGTGCCGTATGAGGTGTTTGCGCCACGGGGGGCGGAACCTATACCACACACACACACACACACAGACAGACACACTTTCGCTTTTATTAATATAGATGATGTTTTACAGTTAGACTAATCAAAACATGGCCATTTAACCCATTTAACTCATAAAAAATTGAGAATGTTGGAATATCTAAAAAATTGTTATTTTGGCACTTACAAAGATTACTTACAGTATTTACACCATCATGTCCGTATCATCTCCGACTTCATCTCCATTTGCCACCTCACTTATCTCCGTCCGATTCGCACTTTTCTCCCCACAGGAACAAATGTCAATGCACTCAAGTCCGAAAATGACACATGGCATTTTTGCCCCGGACAACCTTTTTAGTGCAGTACAAATGAGTTGGGGCCCTCAACCTCTGCTGGGCCGATTATTTTTGACATTGTTGGACGCAGTTCACCCTTTGCTTCACTGCCAACCAGGGCCCAACAGGGTTCATGTTCTCAGGTTTTGCGATGTGACTGACCCCACACTGCATTTTGGTATTGGGGCCCGCAATACTTTTGTTCGAAGGCATCATCTGTTGGGGGCAGAAAGGATGGGTTATCATTGTGGGGCGAGTACGAAACTAAGTCATTCATGAACTGAGTTTTTTATTTTTTTTTTATGCATAGAAGGACAAATTCCCTTGCGGATCTAGGAAAGTAGGCACTCCTGGAAGTTTCCCAGGCCCTGAAAGGCATCTAAATTTTTTTGGTGAAAGAAATATGCCGTTCGCTTAAAAAAAAGTCTGTATGAGCCTTGTCGTGTCAATCCTGACAGAGCTGCACGGCTGGAAATGACTTGCATGCTGCTTTCCCGTTTTTTTGGTACGATATGGTAAAACAGTAAAATCGTTCCTTTGGACGAATTTCCCTGAGTCCCCAAAATGCAATATCTTCATCGGCCAGTCCCCCCCCCTGCCCATAAACCCCCAAAAAGAGAGGACACCGTGTCGCACACCGAATGATTACCTTGGGTGGTCTCTCGATAAATGATTGGCATGAAATACCAGACGAGGTCCCCCTCCTCTTGTGTGCTGTACAATGGGGTTTCCCAGGCTTGTATTAGTAGAAAATAAAATAATGTATCAATCCAAAATGCTCTCTGGTTTTTTTGTAAAATTTAAAATGATTCCCCCAAATTTTTCTGACAAGGGGCAATTTTTAAAACGGTCGCGCAAAACGAAGGGTTTTTGGATAGTCCTCTAAGTTTCGACCCAATAATTATCTGCATTCTGTACTCATCGTGTTCAGAAGGCCTAGGTACGGGGAAAACGAATGTGAAAATCTGTTATGTTTTTTTTTAAATAAACAATTTTTTTTTCCTACTCCAACACCTTCTTCTTGATTTCCGCCTTCTTTTTTTTAGGGACAGCTTTCGGTGGGGGCGGGCAAGCTTCAAGGGGAAAACGGGGTTTGCCGTTCGTCCTTTTCGGTCGGTTTCCGGGGAAACCGTTGAATGGGGCTATTCCCTCGTTCGGGGAGTCGTTCGTGACCTTCAGACACCACCCCGCTTCTTGGCCTTAAAACACAAATCCGTGTTCCATGTTTGGACTCGCTCAAGGAAGGTCGGTTGCTGGCCTTAGTAGACTTTCAAGCCGCATCGCCGCACTGAGCAGAAGGGGGAAAGGGCCGTTGAGATTGATTGGTGTCTTCGACTGGGGGTCCCGTGATTCTTGTCGTCAAAGGACGTTCATCCCCCTACTATCTCCCCCTTTCTCTCCGGGTGATGCGGTTTCATAAAGAGGGCCAGCCCGATCATTTCTGGGAAAGGTATCAAGAGGGCGCCGCATGCACTTTTCCGCGACCGACGCAACCCCATCGTCGCAGACCCCTTTTCACGTCATGTAAACCGGGTCGTTTTTGGGCTGGTAGGACGGAATCATTGCCTCATTCCAGTATTTCGCGTAGACCAGGGTCACAAAGAACGAAACTCGACGGATCCCCGCAAAAACTCCCGCCTGATCATTCCAGCGGTCAGGAAAGCATGTTTTCACGGCGTAGATGCCTTGGCCACCCATCTGGCCATGTGGAAAGCACCAGGAGCAGGGAAAGGGAGTAGGGATTTTTCTCCGAGTAGGCCAGCTGAACGGGTGATCTCTTTGTAGCTTCGCGTGGATGTTTTTCCCCCTAAAAGCAGACTTTCAGTGACGAGATCTAGGCGTGAGCTTCTTCGTCGGATGACAGAGGGGCGTGTCAAGGGCTGTGGTCGGCTCTGGTAAACGATGGGCCCAACGATTTGGAGCTTCTAAAAAAGGGCTTTTTGGGGCCAGATGAGGACCCATGAACCTCGAAGACATCCTTCAGAACAACTTCCGGATGTGGTGGCGGCACCCAAAACCACCCCGGGGGCTTTTCCAGTGCACTTTAAATCCGATACCCCCCCTTGAACCATCCCCGGTTGGCCGCTGTCGGTCGAATGCCATTCCAATGTGTTCCCCTCCAAGCTGTTTTTCCCGCACCACTAAAGAGGGGTTTTCCGAAATAGCTTGTTCGCCCCGTCTGCAGACACAGGAACCCCCAGAAGTTCCCCGTATCCTCCCCGGACACCAAGACGGCCACCCACTCCTCCAATGATTTCCCTTTTCCCTAGACTGGGTAACAACTTGCCCCCCCAAATGCAGGCCAAAAGGGATTCAGGCTTGAAGGAGAGAGACAGGAAAATCTCTTCGCGGTTTTTGACTCTGGCCCCGGTGGTCGACGAAGGGGACACAGTGATATTTTTCCGTCGGGCCGGGGTCTTTGCAGCAGCGGTAGGGGGATGTCGCGCACGGATGGACAGTTTGTGGGCGCCCCCTAGTGGGCAAAATTTTCCCTTCATCGTAGCAACCGGTTTTTTCCTAATCAGCTGTGCATCACTCAGCCATAACCACCTATGTGGGCGAATACCTTCACTGAGGCTGTTATTGTGTCTCGGCCCTTTTGACAGCTGGAAAAGTTTATCATAGTCGCGGGGCCGTTATCATAGTCGCGCTGAGCTCGGGAACCCACTTTACCTCCCGCGCGGTTTTTGTGATAGCCCCCCCACAATTTTATGAATCCCCAGCCATTTTTGGCTAAAATGGGCCCTTTTTTCCAGCTATGATAAATTTCTTAACTATGACCCTTTTTGGGTAATCCCGGTCCTGCTGTGTAATGGACAAGGGGCAGCACACATTTCCCAGCAAAACCCGGGCCAAGCATCATGAAAAACAGGGAGTTAATTTGGATGAGCCCCCCATCCTCCCCATGTTGTCATAGGCCCCAGAGAGCATATCAGTTCCCCCCACCAACCCCAATCATGAGCTTTTTCCCCTTAGTGAATGAAGGTACTGCAGAGGTGCCCTTGATACCAGAGCTCCCAAATTATATGAACCCCTGGATGATCTAATGGGAACGGGTATGGTTGAACCCCTTGGATGATCTAATGGGATACGGGTAGTGTTAAACCCCCTTGGATGATCTAATGGATACAGGATGTGTTAAACCCCTTGGATGATCTAAGGGGATACGGTATGTGTTATGAGTGTACATTTTTCCAAGATTGGATCAATGCGGAGTTTTGATTTATAAAGGGCAGATGCTGATTTTAAAACCATGCTTTGTTCCGCGAATGCGGACATCCGATAATATATATAATATAAAATATATATTTTTATATATTATATATATTATATATATATATATATATATTATATATTTTTATAATAATTATATATATAATAATATATTTTTAAAAAGTTCCCACCCCAAAAATATAGGGACTTTTGCCTATGATGTAAATTTTTGACACAACCTTATTTTTGGGGTTTTTGCCTTCCCTTCTTATATTCGCCCCTCATTACCTACACTTTCTATATCATTTATTTTTTTATAACTGTGCCCCTTTCCGAATCCGTAATCTTTTCTCATGTTTTCCCGGGATCCTGTCTTAATACTTTGTTCATGCATACCCGGGATCCTGTTTTAAATACTTTTTTTCATGTTACCCGGATCCGTTTTAAATATTTTTTTTTCATGCTTTTTTGGGATCCTGTCAATACTTTTCCCTGTTTACATTTTCTGACAAAACTCTTCGGGTCGTTAGTTTTCCAGATATGACCCAAACAGTTCAAACCATCTTAACTAAGAAAAGAACAGGATTTCCTCCCGGTCACAAATAGGAGGATGGTTATAGACACCATCATCTCAGATCTCACCAAAAAAGAAACATCCCTTGTCAGTATTGCAAAATTATATTAGTATAGTATTATACACCATAAAATATGATTTATGAAATTTTGTTGATCTTTTTAATGCTCTCTGAATCCTGCCGTCTTCCTTTATTTTAAAACACTTTTTTTTCCACTAAATTTTCGCAAAAAAATTACACCATATGATCTTGAACACATTTTTACGGGAGACCATCGGGGAAAGGCTACGTAAAATCTAGATGCCTTGTTTAAGGATTTTCCAATTTTGGGGCAATCCAGTAAGTACCGTGTTTTAGTTCCATATGGGAAAAATTTTACTACATGCAATTGAAAAATATAAAAAAAAACATTTATCTAAAATATTTTTTTGTATAAAATGTCCCCTTGCTTAAACAATGTCAAAACACTGTTAACAGAATTTTGGAGGCGTCCTCAGACCCAAACGAAGCAAGTGAGATTGCCTCTAAAACCGGGGTTTTTTGTTTCCCCTTTTTCAAAGAAAGGTTTGGACGACCCAAAATGTTTTGCCAGAAAAGAAAAATGAAGACCATGAGAGTAAGTCATCCTAAAAGAAGACTAGAAATGCCCAGTGAGGAAAGTTACTCTGAAAATTTTTTTGATAGGTACAATGTGATCAAAGCATGGTAAAAATATTCACTAAAGCCTAGCTTTGAAAAATTCTTCTCGAAGGGTTTGTAGTGTTCAGCTAACTCAAAATACAATATTTTGTTTTTAAAATTTGGTCACTTTTTTTTCTCTTGTAAAGTAATTATTTCAGAATGTTGAAAGGGGGAAATTTTTGGATGATTTCCCTCTATAGCAATGTTGAGGAGGGGTTGTGGGTGATTTCACTTCTATAGCAATGTTTAGGAGGGGAAGTTTGGGGGATTTCACCCATAGCAATGTTAGGAGGGAAGTTTTGGATGTTTTACTTCTATAAGCAAAGTTGAGGAGGGAAAGTTGTGGATGATTTTTACCTCTATAGCAATGTTAGGAGGGGAAAATTTGGAAATTTCACCTCTATAGGGAATGTTTGGGGGGGGAAGTTGGGATGATTTCACCTCTATAGCAATGTTGAGAGGGAAGTTGTGGAGATTTCACCCTCTATAGCAAATTTTAGGAGGGGAATTGTGGATGATTTTATTCTATACAATTTTGAGGAGGAAAAGGGGGATAATTTACCTCATAGCAAAGTTGAGGAGGGGAAGTTGTGGAGATTTCACCTCTATAGAATGTTTAGGAGGGAAAGTTTTTTGGATGATTTTACCTCTTAGCAAAGTTGAGGAGGGGAAATTGTGGAGATTTCACCTCTATAGCAATGTTTAGGAGGGGAAATTGTGGTGATTTCACCCTAAGCAAATTTTAGGAGGGGGAAAAAGTGGGTGTTTCCCTCTATAGCAAGGTGGGAGGGAAGTTGTGATGATTTACCTCTAAAGAAAGGGGGGTTTTTTTTTTTTTTTTTTTTAGGGGGGGAATTTGGATATTTTACCTCATAGCAATGTTGAGGGGGGGGAAATTGTGGATGATTTTTTACCTCTATAGAATGTTTTAGGAGGGAATTTTTGGGTATTTTCCCCCTATAGCAAGTTGAGGAGGGGAAGTTTGGATGATTTTACCTCATAGCAATGTTTGAGGAGGGGAATTGTGGATATTCACCTCTATAGCAATGTTTGGGGGGGGAATTTTTTGGGTGATTTCACCTCTTTCATGTTGGGGGGAAAATTGTGGGTGATTTTCACCTCTATAGCAATGTTGAGGAGGGGAAAAAGGGGAAAAGGGGGGAGGGAATTGGGATGATTTCACCCTTTTAGCAATTTGGGGGGGGAATTGTGGATGATTTCACCTCTTAGCATGTTGAGGAGGGGAAAAAAAGGGATATTTCCCCCTCTATAGCAATTTTAGGAGGGGAATTTGGATGTTTTTCCTCTATAGCAAAGTTAAAGGGGGGGAAATTTGGGGTGATTTCACCTCTTGCAATGTTGGGGGGGGAATTGTGGATGATTTCACCTCTTAGCAATGTTTGGGGGGGAATTTGGATGATTTCACCTCTATAGAAAGTTTAGGAGGGGAAGTTTGGATGATTTACCTCTTACAATGTTGAGGGGGGGAAGTTGGGATGATTTCACCTCTATACAAAGTGAGGAGGGAAGTTTTGGGATGATTTCCCCTCCCATAGCAAAGTTTTAGGAGGGAAGTTGTGGATGTTTCACCTCTATGCAAGTTGAGGAGGGGAATTGGGATGATTTTCCCCCTATCAAGTTGAGGAGGGGGAATTGTGGAATTTCACCTCTTAGCAATGTTTTAGGAGGGGGAATTGTGGATGATTTTCCCCCTTATAACATTGAAAGAATTGTAAAAATTTATTAACTTTTAGATGGAAATGGAGTTAGGAGAATCACTTTTAGGGTTTGGAAGGAAAGGTGGAAATTTCTCTTGACCTTGAGGGGGGACATGGATGGGTTTTTACCTTCTAAAGATTTAAGAAAATTATGGAGGTCCCTCTATTTCCCAGTTTTGAGAAAAAAAGTTTTTTATGAATTCATAGTTTTGAGGAGAAAAATTTATGATTACTTTAGATTTTTGGGGGAATTTGATGATTTTTATTTTTTTAAATTTTAAATTTACCTATAGCCGGGTTAGGAGGATTTAAACTCGTGGAGGCCCCGGGGATTGGGGGTTTATTTCCTCCCCTTCCAATAGGGTTTTTAAAGTACCCTGGATTAAATCATGCCGCCACCCTGGGGCCCCAGACTGCAATCGAAGGAAGTAAATTCGGGCTTGGGGGTTCTTAGGCCGCCCTTTTTAAAAAATTTTGGTTTTTATGGGGAAAGACTCGTATCAGTCCCTCGGAATCACTTTGTACCCCTTAGTATTTTTATTTTGTGGAAATTTATGAAACTTTAATAAAGGTTTTTCAAAATTTTGTTATTCATGACAAAATACCCCCCGTAAAAGGATACTTATCGGGGAAAGGGGGGGTTTAATTGGGTTGAAGGGTTTCAAACTGCAATTTTTAAGGCGCTGGATGGCCAGGCCGTGATCAGGGCGGAGGTTGAGGCGGGCGTGGTTTTTTGGGCGCACGGTTTCAAAATGGGGGCATTGGGGAAACGAAGGTTGAAAACACGCCTATTTTTAAAAAAAAAAGGGTTTTTAAATACAAACCATTATAAATTAAAAGGGTTTATTAAAAATTTTGTTAATTTATCGACAATTTAAAAGTTTTAAAAATTTATCCCCGGGGAAAAAAGGGGTTATTACACGGCCAAATTTCGCGGATTTCAGCCTGATTACCGATCGGGCAATTGGGATTTGGGGACCGGATCCCCAAACTACGGGGATTTACCGAAGGGGTAATTTTTAACCGCCTAAATTGGTTTTTAAAAAAAAAAAGTATATCATCAATACTAACAAATCACCCAGTTATTAAACATCGCCAATTATATTAATAAATTAAAAATTATATATATATAATTATTAAAAATTTAAAATTTAGTAATATTAAATTTTTAAAATTTTAAAATTTTGGGGAGGGGTTTAAACACGGGAGATTTGAAGTAGCTTATTTTTGTGAAAATACAACCGGGGGTATAAAAGGGGGAAAATTAGCTTACATAACCCATGGGTCCCCAGCCTCAACAATATTTTAAATAATATTATATTGTAAAATTAAAAATTTAAAAAAATAAAAAAATAGAAATATTTTTTAAAAAAATAACTGTCAGGCGTTTTTTAAATTTAACCCCCGGTGATTTTTTAAAAAAGGTGGGGTATAAAATTTCTAAAAGGTAAAATACCAAAGGATAAGTGGAAAATTTTACGTGGGACCCTGCCTTTCATTTTGTTAAAATAATTAGCATAAATTAATTACAAGATTTTTAAAAATAGGGGAAATTAGAAAATTTTAAATATTTTTTTAATTAAAAAAAATAATTTTCCCCTTTTTCAGTCGCAAAATGGCATTTTCAGATTAATCGGTAACAAACCATAATGGAAATCCATGATAAGGGCCCTTAGGGACCCAGCCAGCATTGAAAAAAATTTTGCATAAAAGTTTTAGAAATTAAATATGTATGGTAAAATTTGCAATAATTAATAGTAAATTTTTTTCTTAAAAAAAAGGGGAAGGCCATTGGATCATTGGGAAAATCACTCAAAATTCGTTCAAGAAACTGAGGGTTTTCAAATAAAAAAAAGATGGGGTTTTGGCAAAAATGTAAGAAAGAGAAAAAAAGATCCCCCAACCTGGACGGGCAATATGCATGCAAAACCCTTCAAAAAGGAAAAAAGGGCATGCCCTGATTGGGAAATCTGTTAGACTTTGGTTCCAATAGAGATTTTATTGCGCTGAAGTCAAGTACCACCCCGACGTCGGTTCTTTCCTAGCTGCAAAACATTTTTAAGCGAGAAACCCGTGATGATATGGGGACTTTTAAGACCCGCGGATTTCCCGAAATTTTGATTTTATCGCGACAATAGAATGTCAATTTCCTTGCGAACTTTACAGGAGATATTTTATGGAAAGGGGCTCAACCCCAAAACAGGGACGAAAATTGGGGAAAATTTTCGGGAGAAACATTGTTGGGCTTGTGTATTTTTTTAAAACAACCCATAAAAATTTTTCGGAAAAAACAAATCCTTAAAGAAAAAAATAATTTGAGGTAACTCCAAAAATTAATCATAGATAGGCAGGCCAAACATAAAAGATGAAATTAAAATCTGTAGCTAGGTTACTCTGAATACCCGACAATGCACAATTGCAAGACGTGATAAAATGGGCCCGCTCTTTGAAACATACGGAGTGGGATAATCAAATCAAAAATTGACAAATGTCGGTTGGAAAGCCGCCGTACGCACTTTTACACGGCATAATCACCTCGATCATTTGTGGGCTCCAATATTGCTACATATCTGTTTATATCAATCGTAAGTATATCTCAGACTAGTAATAATTGAGTGAATTCATTTTGCTGAGATTTTAGGAGGTTCAAAGTCTATATGATGCACTGCTTACGATGAACAATTTAGACCGAAGGTGATTTTTTTTAATTTTATATTTTATAATGCTGACATCAAGTTAGAACCCCACAGGTCTTTGTACCGGCATTTATGGGGGATTGCGGTTACCCCTCTAGGGGCAGACAAACCTCTGTCATTCCCCGCTCTCTAAGAGAGCCGTGTTTACAAACAGGCAATTTGGCAAAGTCCCCCTCAAAATGTCAAGAAACCTAGCACACTTTGGGTTCAAGTCGATCTTTGTCGGGGCCCCTTAACCCCCAAAGGGTCCCCCACCCCCATTAAATTGTCCAAAAGCTTGGATATGTCTGATGCAAGTTTCCTTAGTATCTATGTGTTCAGACGTCCATCATGGGGCGGTTTTATCAATGTGCTGTGAGGGGAATAATCAGAGAGAATAAGATTCGATCCTGCCCCTTTGTTAAAACCCGGACCCCTCTCGCCTGACACCATAACTCTGCTTTTGTTTTCACGAAACTAGCTGAAGAGCATGGGGGGTGTTGTCCTGTTTCGTTTGTCACCCCTCTATAAAAAAGCAACTGAAAAATTTTTAAAACATCCCCTGCACAGCTAAACAACATTGTCATTAAATTTGGGGGTTTTCACCCCTCATGTCATACATGGGATCAGTTGGATATGTGAGGGGGGGTATGGTTTGGAATCTTGGGAAAACGTTTTTTGCTCCAAATCTGTAATCCTATGATGACCGGGCATGCATATGCTCCGCACTTCGCGCTCATCTT
Source organism: Chionoecetes opilio (assembly GCA_016584305.1). Classification (NCBI taxonomy): domain Eukaryota; kingdom Metazoa; phylum Arthropoda; class Malacostraca; order Decapoda; family Majidae; genus Chionoecetes; species Chionoecetes opilio. The sequence continues at coordinate 53,117 of JACEEZ010006742.1, forward strand.
CTGTCGTCGGTAGCCATCTGTCCAACTTACGGGAGACCTGGATGTCTCAGTAAGTTAATCTCACTCATATCCAGGCTGTACACACAGATCTGCTGAGTGGAGAATGCGCCACTGCTTCTGTGGAAAATGATATATGTTCCAACAGCTCACACAGATCATGGATGATCTGATGAATGAGCCCTGCCGCCCAAGTCGAACTGTAAAGCGAATATTTGAAACAAGTGTCCCTTATTCGATGTTTCATCCGAGCAGAAACCCCACAGGAGATTGGGATTTACATCTCCATACCGTCAGTGAAATGATCCCCATGTTCCATGCTGCTGGCCACCTTGCATATGCAAAGTCTGCCCGCCTCTACCTTGACCAGATGAAAGGTCTAAGTGATTTTCATGTCTCCAGACCAGTACTGCGACTTCACCGAGCATGGGTATTTCACCATCCGAAAAACAGACAATTTCTGGAGTGGAAACTTCAGCGACCAGACTATTGAAAAAGAATTGATGCGGTTGCTGAAGACTTCCGGAGGTATGGCTCGTGGTCGAGGAATTACAGACAGCACATTTCAATAAATGGGTGCATGCTATGCCCAGATCACCCCAATATGCGATGCCCGGGAATGTTTCACTGCAGTCCACAGTCACACATTGACCAGCACGTAGATCTGCGTGCTAGCAGTACAGCCAGAGATGCTAAAGACTAGAGACCTTCCTCAACTGGCTCAAAGTACCTCTCCATTTTCATAGGAGACCATGATGCTCTGGTCTGTGTAGCAAACGGTGTTGTTGCTGGCAAGTGTGTAAATGCAGATCAAGCATTTGTTATTGGTGTCAAGGCTGCTTCTGTAATGACTGGCGAAACCTATGCTGACGTAAAATTAAAACGAAAAGACCGTGTGACCAGCATCAGTGGTGACAAAAATCAGGTCACTGTGCGAGGTGTTGAGGTGGAGGTGAATAGAACAGTATTGTTCATGAGGGTCACATGTGTGATCCGGGTGTTCTGAGATGGAGGAATATCTCTGCTTCACGCGTTTGCAAAACAGCCACCCTCCCTATTCGATAAAGGTATCATGAGGAAGAACACTAAGAGTGTCCTTGCTAGTGTTCTCAATTCGAAAGTGAATGTCCATCTAGAACTTCCAGATAATAGATATTTATCCAGATAAAGCTGATAATCTGGCTAAAGAATTGAGCTCAATAGCCACTGAATGGGGTATCAGTGACATAATTGTGGCCTGTGTCACTGACAGTGCAGCTAATATAAAGAAAGCGATTAGGGATGTTCTACACTGGAATCACGTGAGGTATTTGCCTCAATCTTAATTAGATTTGTAAGATTTGAAATCCAGCAGCCTCAGATTCAGGAGATTATCAGAAGTCAAGAGCACTCACAGAATACAGGCGGCACAGAAGTCGTAAGGCCTTTTTTTTTTTTTTTTTTCTGGGGCGCGGAAAAAAAAACAAAACAAAAAGGGGGGCCCTTTCAAGAGATACAGTAGAAATGGGGCTAAAGCATCAACTGCGACTGAAACAAGACATAGCTACCTGTTGGCATTCCACTTATTTCATGATTAGGCGCTTCACTGAAGTCAAGGAACCTCTCATCTCCCACTGGCCTAGTGAATACCAGTCACGGCACTAATTCTGGAGGAGTGGGAAATCATTAATGCAGCCTGTGAGGTCCTGCAGCCCTTTGAGGAAGTGACTGTGGAACTGAGCTCAGAAAGTATTTAAAACATTGCTATATGCAATTAATATATGAATATGTGATTCTATGTTTATATTATAGGACATCAGTAATAACGATGGATGCATATGCAATTGTAATTAGAGGAATATAACTGCATAGTAAACAAAAACATTTTACAGAATTATAGTAGACCTTACTGGTCTTTCTTTTTCAGGGTTGTGGCAGACTCTAAAGCCATTCTGATGCAAGAGGGCTCCAGAGGGTTATGCCACACCGCAAGAGAAGGTCGTCCATCCACAAACCAGTCCGTGAGATGATTAACATCCTTATGGCGGGAATGACAAACGATTTGGGAGGGATTGAGCAGTAGCGTGAACGTCCTAGCAGAGGCTGCATCCTTAGACCTCAGGCAAGTTCAAGAACATGCCAATCATTCATGAGAAACACGAAACAGGATGCGTGACGAGGGTAGTGGGCCTAGTGGCAGTTGCATCAAGGGTAGCAAGACCACCGCCACTAGCAACACCAGGACAAGGAGGGGAAGAGACACCCTCCAATCCTCCCACGGATACAGTTCCTCTGTCTGGGCAGATATAGGAGCGAGTCACCTGCCTGAGGCCAGGATCCAAAATCCCGTGACAGGGCAACGTTGGAGGTTAAAGGGTTTTCCTGTCGAGCAGCTCATACCCGAACAGCGACCCCTGGAAAATGGTGGAGATCTCGCGCCTAGAGTTTTCTCGAACACTGTTCAGTCCCGAAGACTAGGCCTCGTTGTGGCTATTTCAGTGCCATCTCAGGAGCGCATCTTTTCCAAGACAAGGCATAATCATAAGGATAGGGAGAAACAGGACTTAGCCCTGGAAGCTCGTTGAACTTGTTTTACTAAATTGTATTTTGTAAGGAGATATATTAGAAAGAACAAGAATTTAGCATGAAAATGGATAATATGAAATGGATATGGTTTATTTGAAGTAAAATGTAAAACAATTTATTGTTTAAAAGGAAAAATAACATCATTTTTTAAATGTATGCGTTTCATTCTTTGCCACGATATTTAAAATTTATTGTAACAGGTCCATAGTCTAATGCGATGTCGAATCATATAGTGAGGGAGGGAGTCGGCGACATTCAATGAATGATTAACAGGTGATAGCGAGCGAAGCGCAAACCCCCCGGTGGCCACCGAGATGATAAGGCCTGGTACATCGCCAGTGACGTCACACCATAAGGATACCACCGCTCCGCTCCCGAGGTACCAAGTTTCTACCTTAATAAATGTTTTATCATATAAAAGATATACTGTATCTTCGGAAATGTTTGTTCTATAATATTATCAATAAAAACCGTAAAACACACAAAGAAAATGCCATTATGAGACTTTCAAGAAATAGGCATGACACTTAAATTTTAGCGAAGAGTTTAAGTTAATGCATATTGCTTGTGAAATGATGAAAGTTCTCATTAATGGCATTTCCTTTGGTTTTCCGGTTTTTTCCTTGTATAATATGTAGAACAAACATTTCCAAAGATAACAGTATATATTTTTATGATAAACATTATATTAGGTTAGGAAAACTTGTACGGGGAGCGGAGCGTGGTGAGAGATCCTTAGGGTTTGTGACGTCACGGGCGATGTACCAGGCCTTGGTCTCTCGGTGGTCTCTGTGCAACTCCATACTCGGCTGGCTACTCGAGGGCAGCCGAGTCAACAGTCGGATACTGTTTCTTCTGTGCAATCGCGCAGACGGTACAACTTCTCGGCTTTAAAGCTGAATAGTGTCCAAATACAGGTTTCAAATAAGACATGTTGAACCTGAGTAGTGGCATTAATTTATTCACCAACATTCAAGTACAGGGCTCAGATGGCAAAAGTTATCCAGTGCAGCACGCGCCACGCAGGCTACTGAACTCGGTGAATCGAGTGACTCAAGTACCGATTCTTTCAGTGGTCACTCATAAAAACTCGAATCACTAAAAAAAAAATTGTTTTCCATCTCTACTGAATACTGATGCCACATTAACCCCTTCACCAGTGTTGCCAACTCAAAAAACACTATTTTTTGGTTCCTCATATCCGCTACATAAAAACTACGTGCCCCTACGTACAAGCCAATATTCTCCCACCACCTGTGTCCCTACATTGAAATAAACAAAAGTTAAAACAAGAAAAGGAACATAACGATTTGGACATACTTTGGGAACTCATCTTCCGCTTTGAACTGAAATGAAATACCGCCACTGTTTATTGTATGATTATTGTGCTTCACATCTGATAAAGGTTCCAGCGTGCGCTCAGCCTTGGTTACCCACACTGGACGCTATGAAATATGAGGTGCTACAAAAAATTCTAAGTCCAGTTCATGTTAGATTAGGTTAGGTATACTTTGTTGGTTAGGGTTTAGTAGGTTAGGTATACTTTGTGGTTTAAGGTAGGTTAGGTTAGATATACTTTGTGGTTAAGGTTGGTTAGGTTAGGTATACTGTGGTAAGGTTAGGTTAGTTAGGTATACTTTGTGGTTAAGTTTAGGTTAGGTTCGGTTAGGTTTAACTTTGTGGTTTCAAGTTAGAGTTAGGAAGGTATACTTGTGGTTAAGGTTTAGGTTAGGTATTACTTTGTGTTAAGGTTAGGTTAGTAGATTTTACAGATAGTGACTTTGATGATTTTTTGGGGAGCCATAAATCACTTATATTTGCTTCCCCCACCCAAAAACCCCGTATTCCCGCCAGTTCCCCAGGCTGTTGGTTAGAGGGGGAAGAACAAAAAAGATAGGGGTGAAGGACTGTCTTCAAATTTACCCGATTTTTTTTTAAATGCAATTTAAGACAGATTAATGATGTTCAGAAAATGATATTAATAGCGAGTTTAAACGAGGCTAATTATAACGTTGACGTGGCAGTGCCAAGTTGCCAGGCTCCTTTCCGAACATCCGGAGTTGGTCCAGGGAAAATGGAGAGTGAGAGTTCGTTGCGGGGTCTGGGTGCTGGGTGCCGGGAACGGGGAAGCCCGGGTTGCAATGCGGCCGAGGAGGAGGCGACTGTTGGTGGAGGTGTTTTTCGATCTGCGAGGGTGAGTTCAAAGCCGAGGCAGTAGTCTCTCCTTGAAAGGTTCAGGGCAATCAACATTTGTCGACTCAGCAGAAGTGGAAGCATGGGTAGCAGCAGCTTCTTGGAGGAGCTAGGGCGAGCATGGGCTCTTGTCAGGGTGAGGGCAGGATAGGAGGGCGACGGGGACACTGACGTCGGAGAGAGGTCGGTAGTGAGCAACAGGATTGTCTTGTCTTTGCGAGGATGGTTCGAGCATGCTTCACTGATCGATCGATCACTGGGCGATAGTTACCCTCCTGACGAAGGCGAGGGAGAGTGGAAAATTGGCCCTGCGTTAGAGTGGGGCATGACTCAGAAAAAACGCATGAAAGGGCAGAGGGCAAAAATAAGCTTAATAAAAACCTAAAAAAACAAGAGTGCCACAAAGGCAGAAAACACGCTGCCTGACGGGGAATGGTAACTTCGTCCAGCAACTATCCTACAGACGTCAGGAGGGCTGAAACTGGCCGCCGTTAAACGGAGTCGTACCAGCCCTGACGCTGCCCCTCTGGGACTACCCAGACCTATTAAGAGTCGCTGCGGCCCCTCTCCACAGGACCTTTCCAGTAACCCCTCTAAGGGGCCAATCATGTAATGAAATGGGCTACGCGCCCAACCTTCAGGGTTTCGCCTTGGGGTCTGTGAAGCACTCTAACAAGGGCAGAGGTGCTGGCAGGAACTCGTGTGAACAACAGCAGCAAACTTTCACGGGTGAGGAATGTTTCACTGGATCAGCGAGGTGAACAACGAGCGAGCGTGCTTCCACCGACGGCTCGGGGAAGACTGAAGGTTTGATACAGGGTTGTGAACTTTTGTAGGCCCACATATGTACGAGCACCAAAATTATGTATTTTCAGATATTGATTGATTGATTAAAGTTTTAAGGCGGCTACTGCGGGGTTATTGACGCTGATTGACAAAAAAGATGCATGTAAAGTAAAACTAAAAAACAAAATTTAAGAAAAATAAAAATATTGAAAATTACGAAATACATAAAGAACAAGAGTACATTAAAAAACAACATAAGTAATATTAAAAACATCATAACTTGTTGAGAAGGCCAGCATTCTCAATAAATGTATTGGAACTTATGTCCCGGAGAGAAAACACCTCTCACCCAATGCCAGGGAGAAGAGACGGTAAGCCACCGTCCGCCCGCGACACCGGGACAAAAATTGCAACACGTAGGTCCCAAGACTGGGCACTGACCAGCAAGTGCCGCACAGTTAAGGGGACCAAACAATCATCACAGTAGGAGGGTGGCCCCCTCCATGGGAACTCCATGAGTTTATAGAGTCGCGACCCAATACGCAATCGTGCCAAGGCAGTCTCCCATCTCGGGAGAGGACGCAGTAGTCTCCCAGTCCTCGATACTTTGGCGGATGGGTGCGAGTTTATTTGCCAATAGTAATCCAACGTTCTTGCCAAACACTGTTGATGAACTGAATAGATGGATTGCCGAGCGTTAGGTCGTAGCCGGCACTGCAAAAAGTGATAGGCTGGTCTTTTTAGCTGCAGATTTTGCCAAGGCATCAGCTTCCTCATTACCCCGGCAACAACTACATGTGCTGGTACCCAACAAAAGCTGACCGTCCGGCCTAGCTCTTGAGCAGATAAAGCCATTCCAGGATGGCATTGACCAGCGGATGGGATGTTAAAATTTACATAGTGATTGAAGAGCACTACAAGACTCACTCAAAAATTGTAAAGAAACACGGAAGAGTAAAAATAATCATGAGAGCATATAAAAATGCACTATTTCAGCCGTTAAAAAAACAGATGAAAACCACTATGGAAGGCTGACGCTTGTTAAACGATGAGGGAATACGACACCGTATCAAACTCCTTCGTCTGATTTGGAACCATCAGTAAAAGACAGGGGACGAAACTCTGATGTGTGCAAAAAGGGTCTAAAATGGGGGCACGCTCAGCTGAGGAGGTAAAGGACCCTTTGAGAGCGGAAGGCTTTTGCAAAAGGACATTCTGGAGAAGCCTGTACATTTTCAGATAGATTATCGTACAAAATAATAAAAAAAAAAAAAAAAAATAAAAAAAAACCTTAGCTAAAAATAATAATAGTCAGTAGATAACTATATACATCATTGAATTCAGCATTCCACATATTATAAAAATATTTCTTTTTTCACCCAACATATAATATAAAAATATATAAATATATATGACACAAAATTCCTGTTAATTTATTTTTTACAAAAACAAATGAAATTAAAATAAAACCAAATATAATTTAGTAACACATATATGACTCAAATGAAGCTGACACTCGAAAACTCTACATAGCATCATCCTCTTAAAGAAAAGAGGAATTCCTGTTCCTCCTCATTATTTTATCCCCTGTGTCAGCTGGCGCTTATAATGATAGTTGTTGTCAGTTGTTCACTGGGACTTATCATAATCATCTGTAGGATGAAAGTAACACAATCTGCCTTTTCCTTAATGGCCATGTCATCACGACACTTTTTTCCGCCACGTTTGGTAGGCAAAAGCGTCTCAGGCCTCATTGACGCCTGATCCGGTGTGGTATTAATGAGGCGTCCAGTAGGATAAATTGCGTCTACCTGCCAATCTCGCATGCGCCAGAGGACTGCTCCGTGTTCGACGATCGCCATAGCAGCGCGCCTAACCTAACTTAAAGTTTTTCAAACCTTACCTTACTAGCGGTCTGCCGAAAAGGGAAGAGCCTGGGAGGAATATGCCTCGGCCATGGGTGAGGCACGGACCTGGGAAGCTAATTACCTCTCCACGCGCTGATGGATTGAAATGAAAAGGATACATGTACATCTGCGCGTGAATATGGCATCGGTTGTGGTGGTTGTGTTTGTTGGTTGCTCGACACGGAGAGCACAGTCTCTGGCGCATGCGCAGATTGGAAGGTTAGACCGCATTATCCTACTGGACGCCTCGTTATAACACAGTGGCCAAAATGCGCGTGTTGTCAACACGGCGTTTCGGATACGAGCCTCTACAGAGTAGCGAAGATCTTATTCTTATATTTACCTTATCTGCTTCTACTGGCATCCGATAAAATGTCCTTCCCTCTTCACATTCGCATTGAAACCATAAAAAAATACTCAAAACCTTACTTGTAATCACGTAAAAATAAAACACGCATTCATATTATCTGTTTCTAAAAAACACACGCAGCCTATTAAATAGGTTTTTATCACCATTTTCCGTCATAAATTCTCATCAACAACTCAAAACGTAACTAAAGTATCTAAATACTACTAAAAAATGTACTCTAAAATCTAAAAAAAAATAACACGCATGTACCCTATTCATACACGTGTCTGGTCTATTAGAGAGTAAAAACCTATTTTATTTCTCCTACCCTACTCTATCAAAACACTTTATTTTCCTCCTCCTCATCTTATTTTTTTCCTATATATTCTACAACTATATTACTATTTACATATACAAAATTATATAGCTATATTCCCTATATAAAAAACTATTTTCCCTATATACAGCACTTATTTTCCCTAACACATATCACATAGAAGCTACAGCATCTAGACCACCCAAGATTGCGTCATTTCTCTTTATTTTTATGAATTAATCTGAAAATTACGAAGACATTCACAATCGCAAAGACACTAAACAGCTAGTCTGCAAATTTCAAAGGACAAAGTCAGTTGCCAGTTTGGTTATTGCAAATGACCCAATCGAAAAGTCTGCACGCAAAAAATTTAAATTCGGGGTTCTTTTCTATCAGACATCACTTGCCAAGTGTCCTTAGTGGGACCCCTTACTAGAACTGTTTTTTGTAAAGCAAAGTTTCCTGATGTGACGTCTATAAGAATGTAAAGCTAGGGGAAGCAAAGATCCTAAACCATGATAGAAAAGTGTTTGGAAAGCATTTGGTACTGAACTGTCGGAATTTACGTGACAAGGCTTTTTTCTGTCAATGTAGAGAGACAGACAGGACAGGGTCCGCACAACACACCAGTGTCGTTAACACAAAACAAATTGTGCGTATTCAGTAAAATATTTTGGAGAAAGGGAAGATGAAAACTCTTTCGTATAGTTGATTAGAGGTAATGATCGTCAGCTGTAAGACTGTTCAATGCTATGAAAGAATGTTTCATATAAAAAGACCAATTCATATTAATTAAAATATTGTTGGGTTTGTTCTGACAAACAATGTGAGGCTGGGAGCTAACCATTCAGTAGCTACATTATTAAAGAATATTTGCCTAAGTCAATGTCAGATATTCATGCCACATGATTCATCTATGTGCATCAAAATTGCGTGCCATAATCAACATGCATTCAAAGAGTTTCAATTTTTTTTTTATATTGAACCTCTTAAAATCCTCCAGGCCAAACCAGGTGGTTGTCTGTGCAGAATTGTGAAAAAGATTGTTAGACAGTGGGGTGCAATTGGAGATGTATTTCACAAAACTGGCATTTAGTAACCCAAACCCATGTAATGATTATATGATAGAGTTGTTATATGATGTACGCCTTAAAAAAAAAAAATTCACCGAGCCTACCTTGAATTTCTGCAATACAAGCTTGTAGTCAGCTTCCCCGTGTCATGCCGTGGGAACTGCGTGCCAAATGCGAATTTTATTGTTTTAAATGGCCATCTATAGGGTGTTAATAAACTGAAAAAAAAACTTGGGTGGCAACTTTACTTTGGGAATTAGGGTTTTGTGGGGGGCTTTAAAGGGTGGTACTGTCATTGCGCAGTTTATCGCCCGAAATGAAAGCGCTAATATGTTATAACTATTTATTTCTTAAAAATTAATCGGAAAATTATGAAAAAAAATCTGGTTTGTTTTCCCATATCATCATTATTTATGTACCAAATATTAGTGATATCTGGAATAAATTATTGATGGATGAACAATATGTATTTGTACATGCAGAATCGGTGAACCACGATATCCGCCGTCTCTGAACTAGGGTAAGATTTTGTCCATTTCACACCTTTGATTGTAGCCTACTATAAAACAATTCTAACTAAATATATGATACAATAAATGATGCTTGGCCTAATCCGATGATAGTAACGATAACACTATTTATGAAGTATGTCTTCCCAGATAAGATTCAATGCAGGAAATAAGTCATCCGTGACTAGAAGATTTTAACAACCAAGTAGTGTCCGAATTGTTTTTCTTTGCTACATTATTTAGGCATATTACGATGTATGCTTATTTAGGGCCATATTTTCAAAGATTTTCTCACCCGGTGTATCGGTTTTTGTATACAAGACTCCAAAATCCGACGCAACGCGTCAAGCTCAGGGTGGCGTCTTTGAAGTCAGCTGATTGGCGACAACTTGCAACATCCCACCTTCATCCCGCTCTCCACTATTCCATCGTAATTTCTTCCCAGACCATTACAGGAGAGTTTTCAACACAACCGAGAGTGGACAGCCATTACACTGTGAATGCACAACGTGTATCATTAAGGTAAAAATCAGGTCCAGGAGAGGCCTTATATAGGTGTGTTTAACTTGTGAGGAAGCCAGGCGGCGGCGGGAGAATGGACGGTGGCATTGTGTGGAGCCGTGGTGGCGGGCGTTCAAATGTACTCGCACGCATCTACTCAGGCCAATTTTCTTCTGCACCAACGGCCTCAGACAATGGCGAACACTAACTTAGCTATTATTTTAATGTCAGAAATGATAATTTCACTAGTAAAATGTATTAGATATGTATAAACATTCAAAACTGATGCCGCTTTGGGCTCGCTTTGTGTTGGTACACTGTCAAATATTCCACCAGTCGGGGAGTTTTTTGTAGATAAGGACCAGTGGAAAATCTCCACCGGACGGGATGGATTTGACGAGCATTCTTGAATAAGCCCTTAGACGATATGATTGGGTTGTTTATATATATAAGAAAAACAATGATTATAAAACATGTAATATCTGACATGACTTCATAGCACCGATACAAATAAAGAAAATAAAAAATATGCTTTTCTGTAATCATCACACCACTCATACCACCCTTTTTACACCAGTCTACTCCACTCCAACATCTAGATGAATACTAACAATAGACTAAAGAATGTACAATCTAATGAATCCTTAGGTGTCATTTGCTGATCTAAGACATTGGCCTAACTGATTGGCTACATGTCATCTTCGTCACAAATACTGTAGTCTTCACGTTGCCACATCGGTGCATTTGCTAATGCTGGGCATGGCAGCGATTTATGGCATGAACAGTTCACTTTCTCTTTGCACGCCACCTTTGCCTCCACACCAACTAGTTCAAGTTACTGCACGTGGTGCTGGGCTTTCGAGACATTGTACTGGTATAAGGTTTTGTCGTTCATTTAGTTTCATCCATTGCCCTCTGGGGCAGGTTCTTTGCCTTGGGTCTTGAGTAGGTTTATTCTCTTTTGACATCAGGTTAGGCACGTTGTATGGAGGAGGTTTCAGAGTGCCTTCTCGTCGGTGGAAGCTTTGAACAGCTCCCATTCGAAGATATGGCCATGTGACTCACAACTTTTGTTGGAGTATAACTGGCAGACGAAACGTCTCAGACATGACAACATCAGCTCAGGAAAGGACTGTCTGAACATCCAAAGATCTGGAAAGTCTTGCTAATTTGCTGCTCGAAGGTAGTTGCAGGAACTTGGTTATCCCCGCTTTCTTCGATATACTGAAGAACTTTCCACCCAATCCGCCGCAGTGAAGATGGCAGTCCTATCAAAAGCCTGGACTCCGCCGTTCCAATCGCAGGCACCTCTCTTTGCTCGGTCAATTGTCCGGAAGAACTTCGATTGCAGGTAACATCTTCAATTGTCCTGGGAGGTGTGTGGCAACAAGTCTATCAACAACAAGAACACATCGTGTCTGGTGGACCACAATACATGTCTCGCGTTGAACGTTCCTTGTTATTGCTGCTGCATACGAGACATGAAGCGGGATCTGTGTGTCAGCTTCCTAGTGATTGTTGTGAGTGGACATTTCTGATGATGATGTTGTTTTGCATGGCGTATGCTGTGACCCAAACACAACAACAAGCCCAATGTTACTTCCAGAGCAAAGCTTCAGCAATCGTTTCCAAGAAATTCTGTTGAGCTGGGACTTGGCTGTCTACATGAGATAGCAGAAAAAGGCCCTTTTTTTTCCATAGGAAAAATTGGGCGTTATGTTCATCGCGTCTTGTATATGAAACTTCACTGGTTGTGCTGAGCTGCTCGCTTGGGAAACGTTGTTTTCTTCATAGATCCCGTTATATAAGCGGCGAAGATTGATTCGTCCAGAGGTTCTTCTGAAGTCCGGAGCTATCCACACTAACATCATTTCAGTCAAAGTGTGACAGGAAACTCATCCTTAACATCATTCATACTTAGAACAGCACCAGACGAGAGCTGAAATTGACTGCATTTACATTTCAATGTACACATAGCTTGGTGGATTTACATCGACCCCATTTACAATAAAATTGAAGGAAAGCATTGGCGATTTTCAACATTTCGTAAACAATCTCTGGATACCACATTTTGATATGCATCGGCCACACCAACTGAAGGCAACAGTGACAGGTTTGCTCGGACTTTGTCCGTCATTGTGTTCGCTTTATGTCACAAACGGGTCCCATCGTATCTGTCAGGACAAGATGCAAACTCTCCATCTGTCGGATGTCACAGAGAAACGCAAATGACTGGTCTTTGGCTCCATGGGCACACTGCGAAACACGTCTGGACAGAATCCTCATATGTGCCAAGGATGGACGTCCGAGTTTAGCTGGCGCATTTGTGATTAACAGATGATGTTTCACAAAATCTCTTTCGGCTCTCTCCAAGCATACCTTGTGCACTACGAGTTGTAACAGTCTTTGTGGTAATGGATATGTTTTCCGTATCAGGATGCAGACAACTTTGACAGATTTTCAGCCATGAGGTGGCATAACTGCGTTTCTGCATCCTGTGTCGCATTCTCGGCAAAGTTCTTTCTCGTTAACCAATGAATCTGGATGTAACATTCTGTACAAAGGTGTTAGCCCTTCCGCTGCCTTTATCGCAAATGAGCATGTGAGTGAGTTCATTGGTACGTCCGGTTATAGTGAATTCAACAGGCCTCGCTTCGAAACGGGTGAACTTCATCATAAGTGCATATCTGGAAAGACATAAACAATTATCAGTTTAAAATATTATACCAGGCATCCGTTCGGCAGTCAAGATCAATATGTTGTAGGCACATATAGTAATGGCATATAATGGAAAAAAAAGAAGAAACATTTTTAATATCTTTGTCCACAAATTGCTAAAGAAAGATTGGACTCGATTCGAACGGGTTTCGACTTTTTTGACGTCATTTCTCAAACGAAACAAATGACTGCATAGAATATTTATTAATTTATGTAATTCATTAGCTTTGTGAGTTATTTTGTTTCGCAGCACTTAATTAGAATCAGTTTATTCTAGGTGATGACAAAATCGTAGCTTAGTTCAGGAGACGGGCGGGATTAAAAATCTTTGTCACCGACTCTGCATGTACAAATAACATATTTGTTAATACATCAATAATATTCCAGATATCAACTAAATATTTGGTTCATCCCAAATGAATGGAGTGAGGAAGACACTGATGGTTTTTCATAAGTTTCCATATAATATTTTGAGTAAAAATAATTATATCAATATTAGGCTTTCATTTCGGTCGATCAACTGCGAAAGACGGTAAGCCCCCTTTAAGCACCACAAAAACCCAAATGCCCAAAGTTAAATTGCCACCAAGTTTTTCTGCTACTAAGACCCTATAGATGCCATTTAAACAATTAAAACCGCTTTTGGCACGCAATTCCACGGGACACATTCAGGTACACGGCGAACCTGACTATAACAAATCCACCATCGGGTACTGCTACTACAAGCCCGTGTTGCTTATGTAATACATTACGTTATAAAGTTTTAAATATTGTGGGGGACGTCGTGCACGTTGCACACAGTTGCCGTGCAACCAAAACGTTTTTTTGCATTTGGGCAGTCTAAATACTGGATAAAAGAGCGGATTGGACCGAGTATATAGGCAGGATTTTGTAGCACTACAACTTTGTGCTGGGGACTTTTTTCCGTATATACAGGGAAGTGTTATAAAAAAAACTTCAAAAACTGGTCTTTGACTGGCAGGGTTCTGTGAAAAAAATATATAAGAACACATTATTATTGTTCTTCGCAAGATTTACCAAATTGGTATTTTGAGACTCATTTTTACGTCTGTATGTCATAAAACTCGACCAAATTTTTTGGCAGCTGAAAAATGTCAGAACACTATCTTATTGCGTTACCCAATTTTTTACTATGAAACTATTGACCCTAGACCAAAAAAATGCCATGGAATACTTTTTGTTTAAGACCTCACCCGAGATCTAACCTAGCATTCTATACGTTTATTTTTTTGCTTATACAGAGCTTTGTAGATTAGAATAGTTTTATATTTGCGCACCCTTGGCGTTCAATGACCAGCAGCTATTGATGCACCATACATCTATCTTTCAGCCGTCTAACATATTGTTATGTCTGGACGGAGAGGCGTGTTCTGCAGGAATCGTATTCCACTTTGAAAAAATGTACAGTTTCTTATTCGCAAAGAGTTTACGCATGTATGCAATTTCCCTTGATTTTCTGGAATATTTCTTTTCGGGTAATATGCCTAAAAACGACTTTATTCGGTCATTATCAATGGAATTTAAATGCTTAACCCAGGGAAAGCCTGTTGAAATCTGATTTTGTTTGCACTCCATAACGTTTTCTCGTAGCTAATACGGTTCCTTGAGAAATTATGGAAACATTGATTTCCCCCCTTTTCCGCAGCCTCGTAATACATTCAAGGGCTACTTTTTTTTCTCTCCGAACAATGGCGCTTCGCGCTTCAGTCTCTCAACTTTTCGTTCTCGGAGATTAGAAGTACGCGTGCAAGAGCTCTCTTGAAAGTCAGTTAGAGGCGACTGATGAGACGAAAAAGCTTTTGACTTCACCTTATAATTATTTTATTAAGTAGTATTATTATATTAAATATATAACACCTGTGCGCGCTTTAGGCTTTTATTCTTCCTGAGGCCTCAGGTGGTTGGCCTATATGGTTATTACAAAATGTTCATACATAAATTAGCGTTAACTAAATAAATAACCTCATCAATTCGGGAAAAATACCGATTTCATGTGTTATTTTTTTAGTTAACGCTAAATTTATTGCATGCTGCTAATTCATTTATCAGAAAAGTTATATATATTCAATGGGAAAATCTAATTAAATTCCGCTTCTATGATTTTCCTCCATTAAAAGTTTGTTCGCAAAATATTAAATGCGAAAAGTGAAGTTAAATGCATATTTCTTGAAAGTCTCAAATGGCAATTTTGTTGTGTGTTTTAACGGTTTTTTATGGTAATATTATACAACAAAAATTTTCCGAGATAACTGTATATATTTATATGATAAAACATATATTTAGGTTTTAAGGAAAATACCCGATTTCATAATTTTTAATATTTAGTAACGCTAATATGCATGCTGGCTAATTCATTTATGACCTAAACGAAATATATCAATGAAAGTAATAAATTCCGCTTCTATTGATATTATTCCATGTAAAAAAAAAAAAATCGCAAAATATTAAATGGCGAAGAGTTTAATTTAGCATATTTCTTGAAAGTCCATACTGGCATTTCTTTTGGTGTTTTACGATTTATGTTTTTATGATATTATCAGAACAACATTTCGAAGAAACAGTATATCTTTATACTGATAAACATGATATTAGGTAGTAAACTTGTACGAAGCGAGCGTGGTGGGATCGACATGTGTGACGTCACGACTTGTTTCTATCCAGTATCCATACTGTCATCAGTATCATACTTTTATCAGGTCCATAATGTAGTTATTTGCCACTGTATATATATATATACTATATATATATATATAATATATATATTGATATCAACGATATATATATATATATATATATATATCTATATATATATAGATATATATATATATATATATTTATCCCCTTCGGCAGGGCTATTATCAACATAAGTTTATCTTAAGTAAACCGCTGACTAAAGTCTCTTATATGGAATTAGGGTACATAAATTAAATCATAATCTTTTTTCAGTATGAGAGTCTCAGGTGCCAGGCAGAGATGCCCATGATGACTGTAGGGTGGTCCAAAATCATAGGGGAAAAAAAAAAATTCAACAATTGAGTATTCTTGGGGCATGTTGAGTATTTGTTCTACCTGACTAGAAAAAACTCCTGGCCAAAATGTTGCCACCAGTTTCAAAAAATATTTATGGGTCCATCAAGAGGAAGGAAGTTGTTACATCCGGTGGGGGTTGCTACATCCGGTGGGAGAGAGAAGACGTCAGGGCTGAGAGAGGGAGACGTCAGTTGAGCTTCGGTTCGCTGTCGGTCATGGGTTAAAAAGTACTCTTTTCTTTTCTTTTGTTTCTCTATTTTTTTTTTCTCTTTTTGATCCCAGACTGTGAGTGAGTATGCTGTTCTACACCCCGGAAAAGCAGGAACTGTTCCTATTTGATAAAACCATTGGGAGAAATTCACCCGGCGCCAATTGCCCACTGGAGACGAAGTGTTGCGTCGGTTTACCATTCGGATGTAACTCAAAAGAGCAACGGGAGGCTGTGTCACTGAACTCGTGGAAGTTGTGGGTGAAAGCCAGAATCCCACAATGGGAGATCCGTTCCATCAAAGTCAAGTTGGTGGAATCCTGTTGTGAAGGAAATACGAGAAGCTGAAAATAATAGGAAGAGGAGTACGGACAATCACAAGCAAAGGCAGCCATTTCAAAGAACTAGCTCAGTAGACTCTTCGACATATCGCATAAGGATGCTTTGTCGTCCATGAAGCAACAAAGAGGACCAAGCCTTCCTGAGGGATCAGCGAACGGAGCGGAAATGGCAATGGCGGGATAGACCAAGAGCTGGTGAGGAAGGAAACGATGCGTTTTTGATGAAGAAGTTGGCGCGGAAAAGTGAGATGGCGGAGAAGGAGAAGATGGCAAAAGGGCTGAGGAAGTTCGCGACGGGGCCCTTTCGACTCTTCGGTCACTGTCATCTGGACCATCGTCAGAGAGAATTCCCCGTTTCGAGGGGAAACACATCGCAGGTCAGCAGCTCCCCCAAGAAGCGGCTGAAGGACACCGAAGTAGTCTCTGCGCTGGACAGGACAAACCTCTCAGACCGGAAGGCGACCCACCTCCTCCAGGCGTGGCTTCCAGCTCAGGATTAACGCCGCTCCGAAGGCACATTCGTCGATCCAGAATGATGACCAGGAACGCGCTTGCGGAGGACATCAAGACCTCCTTCCAAGAGTCATCAATGCAGATAGAGCATCTGATCGTCACTGGGAGGTAAAATTGTTCCCGACTTAACTGGAGAAGGGAGAAGGAACTTGTAGATTCGTTTCCCAATCATAGTTTCCAGGTTCCTGCCCTGAAAAAGAGAAGCTGCTTGGAATGCCAAAGCTCCCAGCGTGGGCGAACGGGACAGCAGCGATGGACCTACAAAGGTGGTGGAAGTTCTCGGCGAGTGGGGGTATCAAGGAGAAGGTGGTCGGTATGTCTTTCGACACGACAGCCCAGCAATACAGGAATTCATACCGGTTGCTGTCGTTCTTATAGAAGAAGCTTTGGGAAACCCCCTTCTCAACCTGCCTGCCGCCACCACGTCATCGAACTAATCCTGGGCCGCTCTGCGTTCAAGGAGTGATGGGCCATCCTCTGGACAACGATTTCAGTCTGTTCACGCGATTCCGGGAACAGGGCCCTACATCCCCATGACGATCCCGAAGCCATCGACAACGTCGTTCGACCCGAGATCGATCTCGTTCGTCGTGGAAGGAGGCATTCGATCGGTGCGATGGAGAGAGGATCCAGTCGAAGAAAGTCCGAGAGGTACCGCGACGAGTTGTGCACCTGTCCCTCTTCTATCTTCACGGAAACCCCGTCAGCCGATCAAGAAGCCGGGAGCCTTCCACCACGCCCCGTTGGATGGCCAAAGGCAATCTACGTTCCAAGTCCGCATGTTCCGGGGTCCCACGTGCAAATGACAACGCGGGAAGGCAAGGGACTTGAAGAGATCGCTCTCTTCGTCGTTCTCTCTAACTCGCGCGCGATGGATGGAGGCCGGGGGCTGGCGGACCGAAGGCGGCGTACAACGACCTCAACATCGTTGAAGGCCCTGCACCACTTCCAGGAGATCAACGGAGCGATCGGGAAGGACGCCCTCACCACATTCTCCCGCCATCTTGGGTACCCGGCGCCGATCTTGTGGGGCTGTCTCTTTTTCGAAAGAGGGATCAGCATGGAGGAGAAGAAGAAGAGTGCTGAAGTAGACGAGGAAGGAAAAGGACCTCGACCGAATCCGGGTTCAACAAGGCTGCGGATTCAGTCATCAACTCCCGCGCTACCTCATCACCTCCAGCGCCTCTGTTCGCGCGCTCACCTCCCAACATCGACATCTCTTCCTTCCCTCCCTGTGGACGAGTGGGAAGCAAAACCTGCGTACAAAGGGGGTGTCACAGTGGAAGGAACCTCAGCGTCACAAACGACGGGGCCGATGCGTGGGGTGGGAATGATTCATCGCTTACAACGACTCATCTAACCAAGGATGAGAAAACCAAGGCAGGACCTGCTCCAGGTGGTGGAAGCCGCAACGGCGCAACTTACCCTCACCCCCATGAGTTGGAAAAACTATTTCAGAGAGAACATTTATGCTCGTTCCTTTCATTTTTCCTATTAGTATTGTGACATTATTAATGAATCGATTTGAG
This sequence comes from Chionoecetes opilio, assembly GCA_016584305.1. Lineage (NCBI taxonomy): Eukaryota > Metazoa > Arthropoda > Malacostraca > Decapoda > Majidae > Chionoecetes > Chionoecetes opilio. The sequence goes on from JACEEZ010006742.1 coordinate 71,673, forward strand.
GAAAACGTTGAGAGACTTTGATGGACCCCGAAACCACCTTCAAAATCTGCTATTTTTTTGTTTCTTGCGTTTGCAACGTCACGAACGTTTTGCAAAACATGCCCGCGAGAAATTCGAACTTCATTTTTTGGACACCCTAAAATTGGATGAGGTGCCCATTACCCTCACCACCAGCACCAACACGGCCTGCCCAGTGCGCAGTAGGCTCTGCCTCCCCACCGGCAGCATCCCCAAAGAGCCTCACGCCCACCCTACCGCACCAGTAGCATGCCTGGAACTCCTGCAGGTTAACATTTATAACTACAGTATGTTGCTATATGAGTCAGATTATATTCTAAGGTGAAACCAGCTTATGTACTCTCTATGCATGACATGAGTGTTGGAATTGGCATGATGAGGGTGTACATATTAACCCCATAACACTTTAGATTCC
>JACEEZ010006743.1:0-11355 GCA_016584305.1 Chionoecetes opilio
TTTCTTAGGCCACTCGACGGTGCAGAAATATTTTAAGTGGATTTATGGTTTCTCACTCGGGATCGAACTCAGTGTAAACCGAGAACGGCACTCGGAGACGCTAACATCTCTGCTACTAGTGAAGCAGATAACTGTAACAATCTTTCATATGATGATACAAGCACCAAATTGGTAAAAATTTATTCCTCGGGGAGTACCCCTTTGAAAAAGTACGCGGGCCACGAAAAAATATCAAAATAGCCGCCATTTTTCAAGATGACCGTCATCGGACCTAAATTTTGGCCGTTTTAATCAAAAAAATTGCATGCTCGTGGCCGATTTGAATGATGTTGCTGTCAAATTCTATTTTTTTAGACCACCTTGAAGCCAAATATTGTACTTTCAAGCTTGTTTGGAGCTTCCTTCTATGATTTATAGAAAAAAATAAACAAAATAATGTCTGTTCAATAAATTAGTGAATTTTATTCAAAAAAAACAGTATGATGGTACACTATAAGCATGATAGGTTTCTGATCATAGTGTCTAGTTCTCACACTTAAAGTTTTCCCGGCATTCAAAATAACATCCACACTGGTGAGCTCCGGGCAGCTCTCCGAAATTTAGTCGGTCAGCCCCGGTCTGAAAATTTTGCTCACCGGTATCAAATTAGGGCGAGAATGCTAAGAGTGTTTTTGAGAAGGTATAAAATGCTAGAGCTAGAAAACATGTGATAGCATTGTGGGGTGGCAGCTTTATATGAGTTATCTCCCTTTTTCCAAAATGGCCCCCAAAATACACCCAATAATTATGAAATTTTAAATTTTCGTTTTATGGGCCTATCATGTAGAGCTTTCCTGGTGATTCCAACGGTATGTTTATTTGTTCCCTAGCTTCGATATTTGCCCCAAATCGGCTTTTCCTTTTAGGGGAAGAACCCACTTTTCCCCTGGCCTAGGGCAATTTTCTAAACGTGGTAAATGGGGAAGATGACCCAAGTATAAAATGTATTTAGAATCCGCTTTTAAATACATATACTTTCCCAATCGGATAATATTTATATACATATGTATGTACATATGTATTATGTATATATGTATATATGTACATAACTACGCTAATTACCTAAAACATTGAACAAAACCCTTTTATGAAATTAATCATCAACATCGTCGTCTTCGTCCGTGCTCTCCTCATCATCTGATGAACGATTCTCGCAGTCGGGACAGTTGCACATATCAGTTCACTTAAGTCCATTTGCCAGACAGACACACTTTGGCAGTGTACACATCCTTGAACATTTGCAGGCCAGTAGGGCCAAGATAGCCTCAGGTGCTGGCCGACCATCCTTTCCAATCCACTACCATTAATTCCTCAGCTACTCCATGTCAATTTTCCACCCTCTGCCAATGGGACTTGGTACACCTGGGTCTTGCTCAAGACATTTCTCCATATTCCAGCTGGTAGTTTGCCCTTTGTGCATGTTGACTAAGCAGTCCCTGCAGGGTGGAAGCTGATGACTCTCTATCTCACCTTTCTTAACACAGAACAAGTGGTACCTGAGATTATTGACCTTATGAATGCTGTTTTGGGGACATAGAGGAGACATGTGAAACACTCTAGTTTGTCCATCAGTTCTGAGGGAGGCCCCATTCCTGGCCCAACTGTGTAAATGTGTTTCTGTTTTCCCCTGTTGTTGGTCACGAATTTTAGAGCACTTGCCTTCCCTTTACCTGCGAAAGCACTGGTAGTTTTCCCCATCCAGTGTATGCATGTATACCAATAAGAGCTCTGCAGACATCTATCCGATAGTGGCAGCGACTTTCCCGATGTCAACTAATCTAGTTCTGGTCTAGTTCCAAAATTTCTGGAATAACGGGGCCCCTATCTTGTCATGGAAAAATGCCAAAACACATGATAAAGACATCTGTATCCTCTGCGCATATCACAAAAGCCTGGTAGCCCTGTTAGCAGCATGGACAGCATGGAAAAGTAGGCGCCCATCTGCCTTTTTTCCTGCTGGCACTGGGGGATCTGGTTTCCTCTTCACTGCCCCGTGATGTAATTTGTAGCATTTGTCATCTACAGTTGTATAAAAGAATCTTTCATGTAGTTTTTCCCTGTACACTGGCTTCCTCCATTCACTGACAATGAAGCTAATCAGACTGGTTTTGTTAGTTATTCCTGTCAGGAAACTTCCCATTGCCTCACGATCTGTGCGCTTTGGGTACCCTGCAGCTGCGTCCGGTCTCTTCCCCCCGTGCCGATCTCTCACTGTTCTTGATAGAATTTTTTCGATACGTGTCGAACACAACATCTATTCGGGTACTTTACTTCCTTCCACGCAATGCCATAGACAGTATTGTAGTGGCAATGTCTCCAAACGTAGCTGATCCCAACCTGTACTCTTTGAACTAAATTCATTCCATCGATCACAGAAGCCGGATTTTGTAGGAGTGGTCTGCTACTGTCACATTCTTCTGCAAAGTTGTGGCTAAGGAAGCTTTGTTTGTTTTCCTGAGTAATCCGTCTGGGGGAGAGAGACCCAGGGTAGTGGTCCCAGGGGGTTGGGGAGGATGTCCTCCATCTTGAGATTGCGCCCTTGTGCCCCTCACTATGATGCGACCAAACAGAGACCGGTCAGCTTCAAGATTATGTCCTTCCCACTTGTTTTCAATACTTTATTCTTACACATATTAGTGAATGTCTTCAGCTGTTAGTTTTTACGGATCGTGAAATAGTTTTGGTGGTGGGTCGTTCTCCAGTCTCTCCATTGCGGAAAGTGGCATAACTCTTCTCTCCAATAGCACATGCTTTAATCAGGTCAGAGGCAATGTCTCTGTGTGCCGATTTAGCAGTAGAAATGCTTATGAGGTCTTGCTTCTCTGAGAATGGGTTGGCCCAGGCTTGAATGAGGCTGCGACTGCCGACACTGTTTCCTCATCTTTATTTATTCTTGGCTGCTGGAGATCAGCATGATTGAGTTTTGATTTGGTTACCATGCACCATGTCTCTTAGGTGTCCAAGAAATTCACTGCGGTACTCTGCTGTTATGTAGTACCCTTTTTATGGCTCCTGCTTTAGGCTGAACCCTGGGCGTGCCTCCAGGAGTCTGAGTGTCCTTGTTAACCGTAACCTCAATTGTCTGATCTACAGGTATCCGCCCAAGGGATTATTGCTGGACCTCTGCACTGAGAAATTACCTTGCTGGAAGGCTCTATGTACATCAGGATTTTTTTCCGGAAGATTGTCATTTCAGCAAAGTATGCAGATAGGTACCTGGCATAGTTGATCTTATCGTAGGTAAAACACCAGGGATCAAAGTTCAAATTTGCCATTGATGTGCAAATCCCAGTTTCCCTCCGAGAAGCACGTAAAAGGGCCCAAAGTATCACGTGCTCTACCATGTCTATGTATGACATCCAAAATTCCGATAGTTCCCCATTGTTGTGGCGGATAACTCCATAAAGCTGCCACTCCCACAATGCTATCACATTTTCTAACTCTAGGCATTTATACCTTCCCAAAAACACTATTAGCATTCTCGCCCTAATTTGATACCGACCAACCCCCAGGCTGATCGCCTAAATGGGAGGCAGTGTGGTCCCGATGACTTGCCACTGGTCACCCTTCTTCATCCACCCCCAGTCCCGCTGGACTCAGTTCCTCAGGCTCCACACAGTTTTGCTTGGCTCCATACGCAGCCCGCCACGTAGGCAGCAGGTTTGGTAGGGTTTGAAGTAAGCTGCTCGGGTTGGGGGGGAGGGGCCTTTGGGTGACCTCTGTTTTCTGGCAAAATCTCTAACCAAAGCCCATCAACGCCTGTAGTTGTGCTCATCTGTCATACACCCAAAAAAAAAAAACTGCTCCAGGACATCCAGAATGGCATCATAAATGGTTGGTTGTACTGGCAAAGTTCGGAAAATGCCTCAGAAGCCTTCACCTTGCAAAACAGCCCATGCCCCTCCCCAAGCTGTTTTCTTCCCTCAAATACAAAGGGCCATAAAAACGTCACAACCGGTAAAAAGGGGGAAAAACACAGTCCCCCGGGTTTTTTTTAAAGTCCAATAGCCAGATCATTTCATGAACAGGGCCCAATTCAAGCTGTTCCCTTTTTCCAAAAAGGCCACTCCAGTTGCTAAAGCCCCAGTTTTGAAGGACTGGAAGCTGCTGATGGCAATCCCCAGGACCCCCTGTCAGGGGTTTTGGGGCAACGATAACCTTGCAGCCATGCTGTTGGGGGCCCTCACATGTACGAACAAACGATGGGACCTTTTCGTGACTCCCAAGGGGTCCCCCTTCCAAACTGTGCTCGTGGGTCTTAGGTACCGCCCCTTAGTAAACATTGATCAATTTGGGCGAAGTCACGGGGGTTTAAAAGGATAATTTTTGTAAAGGCCCAGGAAGTGAAACCCCCCGTTTGGGTTCTTGCTGTCTCGAAAAAGGTTGCGCCATTTTGGGGGAATTTTGGCCTTTTGCTTTTTCACCCTGCGCCAAACCCCTCGTCCCCGGGTTGCCCTTTGTTTCTGCTTTCAGACGGGATGGCGGGTACACATCGAAACTGTTTTTCTTCTTTTTTTTGTGGGTAAGCTTGTTTTGAAAGGGAGAACACCAAAATTTTGCGTGGGCCCTCAAAGTTTTGGACGAGAGGAAGGGTGTTGACGGGGGCCAAGCCATAAATTGAAAATGGCATCACAGTGGGTTTCTATATCTGGGGTTGTAACATAGCTCTAAGGGAACGAGCAAGCTGTGTTTTTGACGGAATTTTTTTTTTCCCCCTTTCCCAATAAAGTGCGGGGAAAGGGTGGTTTTCATGACGAAAGAATTCCTGCAGATCACACTCTCTTTTTCTGGCATGAGTAAACCCATTTTGGGAAAAAGGGGTTGAAAATCCTTTTCAAGACCTTCTGTTTTAAAGTGACTACGATTTTGCTCCTTCAAAAGAAGTCAAACTTTGTTCTTCTTTATTGGTAATAGAAATTTTGACTTCTTTCTCCAGTCAAAGGAAACCCTAATGGTACGGAGTCGACCTTCTAAAGGGTTTTTCAAATCATTTCAGCGCCACTGGGGTGGGGGGAGTCTTTGTGCCCCGGGAATACAGGTCGCGACTCTTTTCCTAAAAAGGGGTTCCCATATCCCCAACACATGGGAAAGTTTTCCTGCCCCCCCTTTCCCCGGGGAACACTCTTGACTTTTTGGTGTCTGTTCATTAAGGGGAGGATGCAAATTTGTCCCCCTTGGCTTAAGATTCTGTTTCAACTGCTAAACTAGGGGGCAGACTTCTGGGCCGGGACTACTGACCATCTTCTCAGTAAAGACGGATCTTAAAGTGATGCCGATCGCCCCCCCCATCACTTTGATGACAGCTTTGGGCCTGCTCATGGGCTTGGTCCTGGGTAATGATGAAAAACACTCGATAGTTTTGTGAACAACAAAATTTCCCTTCTCAAATTTCTGGGCCAGCTGTGGGTGTTTTTTTTTTTGGGGGTTTTCCCCTGTCTCTGAGATAAATTTGGGGCAGCCATCGTGCAAAAGTTCACATTGTTGTTGGCGAAAAAGAAGGGCCCGAGCTCAGACAATGATTGCAGTACAGACAAATTGGTTTTCTCTAAATGATTTGACCAGATGAATAAACCTTTTTCCATTGATACCCAAAAGATCCCGAACTAAAAACTGTGGGTTTTTGACCTCTGCGCTCTCACCCCAATCATAAAAGCTAAATACCCCCTCAAGTCTGTCCTTTTTCCATGACTTTAACTTCCCCATAGGCTCCCTTTCCCAAGAGCTTGTAAAAGACTCCCCAAACTTTTAAACCTGTGATCTGTCGCGTCCTAGTGATGTTTTGAAAACAGTGAAAAAGGTCAGCTGTTCCAGGAAAAGGCAAATCCAGTTTCCCAAGAGCACTTTGGGCCGCCCCTGCTCTACAGAAGTGAGCCAACAGTGTGGGCCTCTCAATATGCAGGGACCAAAAATCATGACAAATTTTTTCTTCCCCCAAAATTTTGGGGCCCGTGCCACGGGGTTTTTTCCCACTGAATAGATAAGTGATCACGGGCCCTAACCCGGTACTTGGCCCGGGTTGAGTAATTCTCCCAACCCCCGGTTTTGTCCATTAAAAGTTTGAGGGGGAAAATGAATGGGGGTGCCTCAAGGAGTGGCATCAAGGGGAAATGTGGTCAATTCAAAAGCGAGCCTTTTCTTCCTTTTTCAGCATGATGGGTTGGGCCCTGGGGTGTCAAAGCATCTGGTTTCCCGTTCCCTCAGTTACAGTTAGGAGGGCCTTTTGCGGGCCCCTCAAAAATCAGGGGTCAGATCAGGCTTCTGTAGATCTATGATACTATTTGGGCACACAGTTGTGGGGGAAAAAGGCTTTTTCTTTTTGAAAGAAGCCGGCCTTTATATTTTGGGAAGGCATCAGGAAGTTCGGGACTGTCTTCATCCCTCACTTTCGAAAATTTTTATTTCCCTTCGCTCTTCCCCTTGTTGGCTTTGCCCGGGATACTGGAAAAACTGATATGCTGGTGGGCCCCGAAATGCTGAAATTGCTGTATTTTCAGTTTGGGGTTTGGTTTAAAGTTATCCATTTTGGGTGGGAAAAAAACCCCTTTCCCCAGGACTGGGGGAAATACAACCCCAAAGTACTTTTGACAACTCCGTCCCCCAAATGGGGCAGATATTTTTAAACACCCCTGGGCATAAGAAATGCTGATACCATGATCATACAGCATCTCCAAACCCCCTTTTCTTCCTGGTCTTGGCATATATAGACACTCCCCTATAGACAGGGAATGGGGTCTCCCGATTTTCTTGAGTGTCTGTGGGGGGGCACACCCGCCCCTTTGGGAAATGGGAAGCAGTTGGGATGCAGAAGCTGTGCGATAAACCAGGTCCCCCCTTTTGGGAAACCCCAAATTTTTAAATTTAGATTTGATGTCTGCACCAGTTCGATCCCTTTGATACAAATTTTAGAAGGGGCAAAATGGAAAAGGCCCTTTTTGGACACACCCCAGGGAAAGGGTTTCCAAATTTAAAAAGGTTTTTTGTAAAGGAATGTCGTCTCAGTATCTTAGCTGCTTTTTTCAAGATCCATGGCTTAATGAGCTGAGACCTGGGCCAGAGCGAGCCAATGTCCCCTTTGGAAAAAACAAAAAAAAACATTCTCCCCTTTTTGTTTACTTCCCTTCAGGCAATTTATCAAGGATTCTTTATTTAGTTTTGGGGGGGGTTAAAAATTTGGTTTTTTTGGCTCCCCCAAAAACCTCTAGTGCTCCTTGTACAACTGGGGCCAGGTCTGCAAACCTAAAGGGCAGGCGGGGTTTCCGAGCTGGGGGTGATCTCCCCTATTTAATTTTTCAGTTCCGAGGGAAGGCCCCGAGGGTAGACGGCATGTTAAACAATGGTGTGCAGCTTCCCCTTTCCTCAGCTTTTTTTTGCGCCCCACTCGATTGTAGAGGCCAGCTAAACAGGCCCGGGGGGTACTTTAAATTTCCCGGCCAAAAGGGGTCTCCACCGCCCCCAGTTTTACCCAGTTTTCCATTTATTCAGGTACGAGGGGACCCCTCGTTCAACCCCCTGGCTGAGGTTTAGGGGCATGGCCCTGTCCGTTGTGCTGGGAGATTTTGTTTTTTTCACAAAAGGAAACACTCCGAATTTTGAGCTTCATGGCTTGGGTCTTCGACCTTTTTACTGTTCTTCCCCAGTATTCCAGTACTTTCATTGGCACTTTTTTTTTTGGGCCTTTTCCCTTTCAGTTTTGTGTTGGGTTAAAAAAGGTACCCCACACCCCTGATGGCAATGCCCTTTTTTCTTTTATAAATTTCCCCTGTGCCACACCCCGTCAGCCTTGGTGGACTAGAACAGTGGCATGGCATTTAGGGCAGGAAAAAAGGGGGCATTGGGGCCCCATAGCATACCCATCATGTTAAGGGGATACCTTGTAGTTGGGCCTTTAAGATCTTCATTTTGTCCCCTTGGGAATATAGCAAATTTTTTTCCAAAACGGGTTTTTTAATCATTTCCAAACCAAGGCCCTTGGGGGAAACGGGATGAATTTTCGACAAATTTTTTAATTAAATATGAAGTGAAATTTATATATAAGTATGCATAGAATGAGTTAATTTACGACAATTGTATAAGTATGAAAGCTATTAGGTGGATTTATAAATAAGTATGCGTAAAATGAGATAATGTACGACAATTTTATAAGTATGAAAGCTATTGAAGTGAAATTTATATATAAGTCTGCGTAGAATGGTTGAATTAAGGACAATTTTATAAGTATGAAAGCGAATAAGTGAGAATTTATATATAAGTATGCGTAGAATGAGTGAATTATCGACAATTTTGTAAGTATGAAAGCTAGTAAGAATTCTATATATATATTAGAATATTATATATATATTATATATAATCATATATTATTTATATATAATATTAATAGTATTATATAATTTGTAAGTATGAACTATATATATATATATATATATATATATATATATATATAATATTATATATATATATATAATATATATATATATATATATATATATAATATATATATATATATATATCATAATATATTATATATATATATATATATATAAGTATGCGTAGAATGTGTTTGAATTATCGACAATTTTATAAGTGTGACAGATATTAAGTGAATTTAAATATAAGTTGCGTAGAATGAGTTAATTTACGACAATTTTATAAGTATGACAGATGTGAAGTGAAATTTATATATAAGTATGCGTAGAATGAGTGAATTATCGACAATTTTATAAGTATGAAAGCTATTAAGAGAAATTTATAAATAAGTATGCATATTAAGTTGTACAGTTTTGACATAGCTACTACTATTAAGTGACTGAGGAAAAGTGTTTTCGTAAGTGTGATGTGATATTCGGTTTGTAAGTAAGTACGACGTGACACTTATTATTTCTAAGTATTAAGCGATTTAAGTAAGCGATGTACAGAAGTGATTTTTACATGTGTATTCGGTAAAATTTTGACGTAAAACACGGAAATGTAAGAACGTAATCATTTTCTTTTTTTCGACATCATAAAGGAGGAAAGGGAGGAGGAATATGTGATAAGAGAGGATGAATAAGGAGATAGGAATAAGGAGATACAGAGAGGAATAAAGAGAAATAAGGAGGAAAAAGGGTAGGAATTAGGAGATTAAGAGAGAAATAAGGAGGAAAAGAGAAATAAGGAGGAAAAAGGCAGGAATAAGGAGATAAAGAGAGGAATAAGGAGATAAAGAGAAATTAGGAGGAAAAAGGGCAGGAATAATGTGATAAAGAGAGGAAAAAGGGCAGGAATTAAGGAGATAAAGAGGAATAAGGAGATAAAGAGAGGAATAAAAAGATAAGGAGAGGAATTAAGAAGATAACGGGCAGAAAAAATTAGATAAGGGAATTTAAAAAAACGATAAGTAACCATAACAATTATTTTCTCCCTTTTCTATCATCTTAAAGTAATCGTCCAGACCCAAATTTTTTTTGCCGAATTATGTTGAATGTACATTCAAAACACCTAATCCACCAAAAATAATTGATTTCCAGGCCTTATTTCCGTAAAAACACGACTTTTGTAAAAAGCGCGCGAAAAAAAAAATCTTCCCTCCAACAGGCTACGATGTTATTGATGACGTCAGAACAGGGACGCCCGCAGACACTCTGTCTGACACCTGTCGGCAAATGTTATGATGAGCGATTGTACTTCGGTGTCAGACAGTGAATCTGTCGCTGTGACAGATCTAGAGTACGATGCTCAATCTGACACCGAAAGAAATGACGCTGGTCGCGTATACTATGAGGAAAACGAACCTCAGATTGTCATGGGATCCTATATGTTTGAGCCAGAGTACGAGGTGGATGAACAGGTGTTAGCAGAGCCTGAGGTTCAGCAGGAGGACCTGGCATTTCTCCAAAACATGGATTGGTAAATAAGGTTAAACCATGTGTGTGTGGGAATCACAATGAAGGTACTTTCGAGAAAATCCTATGGTTAGTTTTGGAGCTACAGTCAAACGTAATTACTCGGAAACCACATACTAGCATTAACTACAGCAAAGAGTTGGAAAATATGCGGGCGGGAAGGCAGAAAGTGTGACAGCCACACCACCATGGTGCACAGGGTCTCTCACCACAGGGCACGCCCACGCCCACTCCACAACTGGTTTACTTGGTTTACTTGGTCTTGTTAAGAGGCAAAGCCTCACAGTCGTGGTGGTCCATCGCTACCCTCACTACACACCGTTTCTCAACACAACTGCTCGCCCCAACACACTATAGGCGTGAATCACCACACGCCACTCCACCACTCCACTCCTACACACGCCACTCCTTTCCGTGTGCAAACTTTTCTCGAAAGGCACAGCTGTCTTGCTGCACCCATAAAGGATGCATGCATGTGGCATATAGCAAAACAAATCTATCAGAAACACCCAAATATCTTCAAGTACTATATTTATCTCTGTGTTTACGTGCCTCTCTGATCAAGCGCGGGAAGATGAGCCTCCCTGATGCTGCGTCACCGAGCCTGAGCCTGAGCGTCTGCAAACCTCCTGAGCGTTTTGAAAACTCGGGGAATTTGCAGATTTTGATTGCGGATTATTTAAAAACGGCTGACTGGATACAAAAAGTGACGACGTATTGTTGATATACTCGTTAATGGCTATGATTTGATTGCATTAAATCAGGAATGATGAAATGGTCTGGACGATTACTTTAAGGGACTGCTCAAGGGCTTAAGAAAATAAATAAAAAAAAAGGAAGATAAAGGAAATAAGAAATAAAGGAAAAGACAAAAGGATAAATTGATAAAGGAAATAAAAAACAAGGACTGGTCAAAGGAAAAAACTAATAAATTAAGAAGGAAAAAAAACCCGCAGTTATTTTTTTTAGAGTATTGATAACGTAATTTTGAGATCATCAGTATTTGCATCACAACGAAGGAAGGAACATAAACAGTCTGATTGCGATGGTACGAGCAGATACGTCCCACAAAACTTTCTCATATATCAATGTTCTCGTATATACAAAGCTACTAATAACATAACATAACATAACATAACATAACATAGGAAAAAGGCTGAATTATGATATGTTCCTAACCTCTGACAAACCGTATTCTATTATTACCTTGTATGTGCTTTGGCTGTCAGATAGGAAGGAACATAAACACAATATACAACATTTGAAGGACTGTTGTATTAGATGTAAAAAGCTATATAGGTACAGAAATAATGAAAAAATATATAGAGAGTGAGAGAGGTTTTATGAATATCGAAGGACTATAGAGTAAAACTAATAGTAAAAATAATGAGGAAATAATACTTAAAGAGAAGTTTTTACTAGAATTAACTTAAGGGGG
>JACEEZ010006744.1:0-2500 GCA_016584305.1 Chionoecetes opilio
CAATCCATACATCATACATAATAAAAATTAATTTAAATTATATATATTATATAGTTTTATATTATATATATTTATTTTTTAAAATTTTTTTTTTTTTAAATTTTTAAAATTTTTTAATATTTAATTTTATTAAAAATTTTTTAAGGGGGTCCCGAAATCGCATTAGGTTCCCCTGGCATCTCGTAAAACGAAATCTCGTATAACAAACACATAACTAATGGAAAAATATGGGTTTGGTTCCGGACCCCTAAATTAAAAAGAAAAAAAAAAAAAAAAAAAGACGTGCTTTTAAAAGCTAAAAAAACTATAGCAAAAACAACAAACCCAGCGTCTATACACCCCACTGTACTACCTATTCTTTTAGAAAAAGCTTTCTAAAAGGGAAAATGCACACAAAAAACATTAACCCCAAAATGTGTGCCTTAATTAAACATAAAACATGCTAACCGAAAAAAAGACGTTGTAATGTGGGGGACGCCGCGTGATAAAAAAAGGTATGTCGGCCCCAAGGGTTTTTGGGGCCGCACCCTGCTAATTACCCTTAAGGTCAGGCCGCCCTATGCCTATTAAATCTTCGGGTCACGCCTTGCTGGGGGTGACCACTGCGGCCCCAAAGGTTTGGGGCCCGCACACCTGCAAATTCCCCTAAATGTCGGCCGCGCCATATGCTTAATTACCCTTCTGGCCCGGGCTTGCTAGGGTGACCTCACGGGTAAACCCAAAACCCCCCTTTGTCCAGCCCGGGAGTGGGGGGTAGGGCGCGCATTTTGAACTTGAAAATTTTACCACCCCATTTGAATTCGTATCATTGGATTTCGTCTCGTAAATTGAAAATGCCTTTAAATCTACAACTCGTATCATCGGATTCTCGTTCCCGAATGCTCGTAAAACGGGACCCCCCTATATTATATATATATCATAAATGTATGTTTTATGCTGTTGTTTATGTATGAAATGTTGTTGTATTTTTGTTGTATTTTTTTGTATGAGTTATGTAATTATGTATTTATGTATATATATATAAAATTTTATTATTTTTATTTTATTTTAATTTTTTTAAATATTTATATTTTTTTTTTTATTTTTATTTTTTTTTATTTTTATTTTTTTATTTTTTTTATTTTTTTATTTTTTTTATTATATTTTTTTTTTTTTTTTTTTTTTTATATATATTTTATATTATTATTAGGGTGGTCCAAAAATATAGTGCAAATTAAATCTTGTTGTACGGGCATGTTCGATCTTGTTTCACTTCCTTTTTAGACTGTCCATGCAAATTTCGTGCCGTGGGACTATGTTTGCAACCCCCCCCTAAATTTTACTCTTTTTTTTCATCCCCAGGTGCATATGATTTCTAAAAGGGACTGCTGGTGGCTTTTGGGGCCCCTGAATGAAAGAAAACATGTGCCAGGCTGCCCTCTAAAGGCAGGTGCTCCCGAAAGTTTTATTTCCCATCACGGAATCGAAAGAAGCCCAAAACCCGCGGCCGCCAGGAGGTGATAGAGGCAGTACTCTTGATCTGGGGGGGGCCGGGATCCCGAACTCCCCCTTCCCGCCGTCAAGGGAACCCCTCACCTGGGGGCCAAGTAGAGTCCCTCCAAAACATCGAAACGGCATCCGAACCGCCCGATGCAAGAGGAAATGTTCAAGGGGACCGGAGGACCTCTTCGACGTGGGGGAGTTGATCCCTCGATCGGATGACTGTGGAGGGGGAAAAAGCCTTTCTTCGCGCCGCGGGGGACAAGCGACCTCGTCCGGCGGGCTTAGACTGCGTCACAGTTGGGGCCCCAAGAAGGAAGGGGGGGGATAAGGAGGGGCAAAAGGGAATGAAAAAGGGCGCTCGAAGAAGGAGAAGGAACCATGACCTCTGTGACTGTCTGACACCTGACCTCGTCTTCTTTCCCCGCCGCCGGGAAAACGACGACAGCGATGTAGACTTCCCGGCCCCAGTCACCCGAAACGATAAAGTCGAGGGGGCAAAATCCAGGGGCCTTGCTCTCTGCGGCATCCCTCCAATTTAGATCGTTTCAAGGTCTTGACCGGGTGGCGGGGGAAACGATGGGGGGCCTTTTCAACGGCTCCCGGGCAGGACCTGGGGGGTATCTCCTTGTCCCCGCACACCATCTGGGCCCGAATCAGGAAAAGGGGGGGGCCATTGCCAAATCAACGATAAACTTTCCGGAGGGATTCCGTCCTTGTCCCCTGGGGCGGGAAATTTCTTCCTACCTGTCGGGCAAGGCCAGGTCGACCGAATCGCCATCCTGTCTGGGGGGGGGGAGGGAACATCCCTGAGAGTCCCCCAAGATACCCCGCAGCACAGGCACGGCTCAGGGAGAGGCTGTCCTCAAGGCATCTCGGAGGCTCAGTTTCAGACCAGGTTCGGGCTTGGTGTTCGCATGACGGCATCAAACATGGGGGTGTATGAAGGGAGCCTGCGTGAAGATTCAGGAAGGCCTTGTACAGAGCTCCTCTGGGTGGCCCCTTTGACACCACTGCTGAA
>JACEEZ010006744.1:7500-10105 GCA_016584305.1 Chionoecetes opilio
GCCTGGTACGCTGAGCAGTGTAATACCGCGGTAATTGTTGCAGTCCTGACGGTCCCCTTTCCCTTTCCAGATAGGGACGACCAGCCCCCTTTTCCAGTCAGGAGGAATGGTACCTGATTGCCACACGGCAGTCAGGACAGCATGCAACCCGCGGATCATGGCCTCACCCCCAGCTTTGAGGAGCTCCGCACTGATATTACAAACACCAGCTGCCTTTCCACCCTTCAACTTTGCTACAGCCTCTCTGACTTCGTCAAGAGAGAGTGCGGTTTCGTCCATGGGAGGATCAGCATCCAATGCCTCTAATCCAGTGGTGTGAAGCTGCTCAGTTGGAGGGTCCACCGTGAACAACTGCCCAAAGTACTCAGCCCAACGAGCCATCTGCCCATCCATGTCCGACACGAGGCGCCCATCTGCTGTTCGAATAGCACTCGCCCGAGAAGGAGACTTGGAACGGAGCTTCTTCAGGGCTCGGTAGGCGGGTCGGAGGTCATTAGCGTTCAAATGACCCTCGACATCCTCAGCGAGACTCCTGACATACCTCTCCTTGTCTCTCCTCAGGAGGGTTCTAGTCCGGCGTGACAGAGCCCTGTGCGTGTCCCGGTTCCCAGCCAGCCTGGCAGCGCGACTCTCCTCGATTTTCTCCAGCGTCTCCGTAGAGACAAAACCACGCCTTGACCTCGGGCGCTCCCCAATACACTCCTTGGCAGCCTGTAGAGTTTCACGTTTGAAGGTATCCCACAGTTCTACAGGATCCCCGAGAGCACCGAGCACATCAAACCGATTTGAGACTGCCACCGCATACTCATGAGCACATGTCAAGTCCTTCAGTTTCTCAAGATGAAACACAGTATGGTTACCTCTTCAGATTCTTCTGGACTTGACATGAAGCTTAAGTGTAGCAACAACAAGTCTGTGATCTGTTCCAAAGAACTCAGCACTCCGGTAAACCCTGCAGTTCTGGAGGATCCTCCAACGAGTACTAACGAGGATGTGGTCGATCTCCTTAGCTACCCCTCCGGCATTACTATACCATGTCCAGCGGTGCAGCTCTGGTCTCCGATACCAAGAACCTGCAATTCTCAACCTTCTGGACCTTGCAAAGTTCAGAAGCAGAGAACTGTTGGTGTTTCTGGTACCGGAGCCATGGGGACCAACACACAACTCGTAGCCATCTCTCACAGTGCCAGTAGTAGCATTGAAGTCGCCCATGACAATGAGTGTGTCCCGAGGAGGACACTGGTCTAATACAGAGTCGAGTTTGGCGTAGAACATCTCCTTCTCTTCAGTTTTACGCATCTCGGTAGGAGCGTACACTGCAACAAGAGACATGAAACCCAGAGTGTGTTTCATCCTCACCCGCATTATACGCTCATCAACCGGAGTAACCTCAACAACTGATGGCTGCAGTTTGCTGGAGATGCCTATAGCTATTCCCCGTACACGGTGACCATTGCTCATGCCGGACCAGTAGTAGGTGTAACCCCCACTGCTAGTCTCGCCACTGCCAGGCCTCCTCGTCTCAGAGAGTCCCACTATATCCACCCTCAGCCTACTGAGCTCGCCCGATAGGAGAGGTAGTCGATGATCGTCTGAGAGGCTCAGAACGTTCCACGAGCCCACACGAAGAACCCTCTGCAGGTTGATCCCAGGAGTGATTCGACGGGCAGGCGCCGCCTCTGCACCGCCCTGGCCACCCCCATAAGAAAAAGTTGGGCTAGGGGGCCCTACCACTTGATTTAGAGTGCGGGATTCCCGAGGGCTTTGCCCCGCACTCGTCACAGGCAGACCCCTCCCCTGCGTCAGCATAGGAGGGGTTTGCATGGTCGGGCCCCCCGGCAAAACCGGGTCGGGAACGCGATTACCGCGCCCCCGGCCTCTACCTCTTATTATGTTTGTGGCTAGTTTAGTTTTTACAGTGAAGGGTTGCAAACCCCCCCCACCAACCAATCTATGTCAGGGATTGGCCTTACTGCTCACCGTGGCCAGGGACGCAGAACCCCCTGTAGGGATTAACCCCAGGCTGCCCACTATTTAACCCATAGCTGGGACTATTTAACCCATAGCTGGGGTTATGTATGTGTATTATGTAATATGTATTTATCGATGTAAAATAAAAATAAAACTGTATTCTGGTCTCTTTTGTGTTCCCAGGTCTAACGTGATGGCGTGTGAAAGACGATCTACGGACGTGGTATGGCTACTGGAGAAGTCCCCAACATCGTCATTCCTGGGGAATCGTCTTCCGTCGAGAGGCGAGGTTCTCCAGGTGTTTTTGTTCCACCACAAGATCCAGAAGGAGGTTCTTTTTGCTGCAGCATCTTCTACCGCTGAGAAGGTCTTGGAAGTGTGGCGACGTGCGAACATTCCGACCTCGGATGTGTCGTGGGTGAAGAAGAAGATCCTCAAACTGTACGAGGAGTACGGCGCCTTGGCGAAATCCAAGTCACGGAAGACAGAGACGGAAGAAATGAATAGATGCTCTTCAAGCAGCCGAAGACGTTCACATCCCGCATTCCAAGGAATGAAACGAAGATCCCTGAGGAAAACAAGGCGTTTTGGGGGCTCAAAGGGGGGACCGGGAGAGCTGCTCGAGCCTGGCGTG
>JACEEZ010006747.1:0-5000 GCA_016584305.1 Chionoecetes opilio
GGGAGGAAGGGAGGAGGGGGGAAGGGGGGGGGGGAAGGGAGGGGGGAGGAGGAGGAGGAGGAGGGGAGAGGGGAAAGGAGAAGGAGGAGGGGGACGAGGACGAGGAGGACGAGAAGGAAAAAGAAGTGGAAGAAGAAGTAGAAGACGAAGAAGAGGAAAATAAGAAAGGGAGAAAAGGAAGACAAGGAAATAATTAATAATAAGAAAAAACAGAAACAAGTTGAGGCGAATAACAATAATGATGATAATAGTTATGAGTATAATGACGACAAAAAAAAATAGCAATAACAAAAAATAATGATAAGTCAGAAGAAAAGAAGCTGAAAAAACAGATCATGATGAAGAAGTGAGTGAAGAAAAAAAATGGAAAAAAAATAAAAAATAAAAAAACTCAAAAAAAAAATCAAAAATCAAAAATATAATCAAAAAAAATATATTGACAAAATAACCATGCTTCCTCTTCCTCCTTTTCCTCCTTCCTTCCTTCCCGTGTAGTTGTTGCTGCTGTTGATGTGATTACTGCCCGGCCACGATCATCAACCATAACCCACTGTGCTGAGTTCATTAAGAAATGCAAGTGCTAATTGATCTACACCTGATTGCTTTTAGTGGTGGAGGGCGGGAGGAGGAGGAGGAGGAGGAGGGGGGGTGAGGGAGGGAGAGGAGTGGGGAAGGAAGGGAAGGGGAGGAGGAGGAGGAGGAGGAGGAGGAGGAGGAGGAGGAGGAGGAGGAGGAGGAGGAGGAGGAGGGAGGGGGGTGGTGAGGAAGGAGAGGAGTGGGGAAGGGAGGGAAGGGGGGGGGTTTGAGGAGGAGAAGGGATGAGGAGGGTTGAGGAGGGGAGGAGGAGGAGGAGGAGGAGGAGGAGGAGGAGGAGGGAGAGGAGGAGGAGGAGGAGGATTTCCCTGGAGGTCACGGGGACAAGGTGGACTAAGCTGGGGAGGCGAGAGGGAGGAAGGGAGAGAGGAAGGGAGGGAGGAAGGGGGGGAGGGAGGGAGGGAAGGGAGGGAGGAAGGGAGGGAGGGAGGGAGGGAGGAAGGGAGGAAGGGAGGAAGGGAGAAAAGGGAGGAAGGGAGGAAAGGGGAAGAAGGGAGGGAGGGAGGGAGGGAGGAAGGGAGGGAGGAGAGAGGGAGGAAAGGAGGGAGGGGAGGGAGGGAGGAGGGAGGAAAAGGGGAGGGGGGAAAAGGGAAGGAGGGGGGAAAGGGGAGAGAGGGAGGAAGGGAGAGGAAGGGAGGAAGGGAGGAAGGGAAGGGCTTGGGTCTGCGTAAAAGACGGGAAGAGTAAGTTTATTTAGAGGGCGGGAGTAGAGCGGGAGGAGTTACTGGGTAGTGTGGATAGAGGCAAAGGAGAGAGGGCTGGAGAAGGAAGGAAAGAAGAAAAGGAAGAAGGAAGAAGAGGAGAAAGGAGGAAGAAGAGGAGGAAGAAGGAAGAAGAGTAAGAAGAGGAGGAAGGAAGAAGAAGAGGAAGAGGAGGAAGGAAGAAGAAGAGGAAGAAAAGGAAGAAGGAAGAGGAAGAAGAGGAGGAAGGAAGTGGGGAAGAAGATGGATCAACGGGTGACCTGAATGCCAACGTGAGAAGGTCAAGGCCACGTGACCTCAATGTAACCTGTGGACGGTAGGGGGAGAGGGAGGGGGAGACAGAGAGAAAGAGAAAGAGAGAGAGAGAGAGAGAGAGAGAGAGGAAAAGAGAGGAGAGAGAGAGAGAGAGAGAGAGAGAGAGAGAGAGAGAGAGAGAGAGAGAGAGAGAGAGAGAGAGAGAGAGAGAGAGAGAGAGAAGGCTTAGAGGAAAAAGAAGTATTGGAGAGGCAGGGATTGAGAGGGTTGACGTGGTAACTGGGGAGACAAATGACGCAGTTATTGTAGTAGTAGTCAGTAGTATGTAGAGATAAGTAGGTAGTAGATTAGTAGGATTAGTAGTAGTAGAAGTAGTGATATTGTAGAGAGTGTAGTGTAGTAGTACAGTAGTATATAGTAGATATTGTAGTAGTAGTAGTAGTATAGTAGTAGTAGTAGTATGTAGTAAAGGATAAAATGAGTTAAGTAGCAGTAGTAGTAGTAAGTAGCGTATCGTAGAAGTAGTAGTATAGTAGTAGTTATGCTGTTGTTGTTGTAGGGATAACGAGAAGGTGTGAAATAGTTTTGGTTGTTGTTTGTGGTATGAATGTAGAAGGGGGATTGGGGGTGAGAGAGAAGGATTCATCGGATTAACTAGGATGAACAGATACAGATACCCCTCAGTCTATAACGAGGTTTTGCAGAGCTACGTACTGCTGCTATTAGACTACATGTAGGAGAACAGGATGGCATAGAACAAGGCTAGGAGAAGGAGGAGGAGGAGGAATGTCAGATGTATATAAGGAGAAGGAGGAGGAGGAGGAGGCTCAGGTTGGGTTTATAATTGTATATAGTCTGACCGATATATTTGTCTGTTTAACCCCTTCACACCCAGATCTTTCCTTTGCTATATGAAACTGTCTGTTGTTAGCCATAAAATTACGAAAAAGTAACTGAATATACCAAATTAATTAGTCGTTAAGGATACTAAACAGGTCACATTTATAAAATACTGCTTATATTCATTAAAAATCGTCTAATGGTAGCTAAATTACAAAGGAAATTACGTTCTGGGTCTCAAGGGGTTAAGTGCCAGCATCATATCTGCATCAAAATCACTTCCCGGGTCTAAGTGTCGCCTCTTACAATTGTGGTCACGATGGCGCCTCACACTTGCTCGTTGATACACTCGATGCATCTTGGTAAAGGGAACATTAACGCCAGATTAGAAAAGCTAGAGCCTTTCCTAGATTAGATTAGAGGCCATCTATACTCTCTTTAATCTCTGGTAATCTAATTAATTGAATTGCAGATTGGGCTTTTTTTTTTTTCTCTCTCTCTCTCTCTCTCTCTCTCTCTCTCTCTCTCTCTCTCTCTCTCTCTCTCTCTCTCTCTCTCTCTCTCTCTCTCTCTCTCTCTCTCTCTTTCTCTCTCTCTTTCTTTCCTTCTTTCAGGCGACTCATGGCAGGATATTTGAAGCATAGATGGATTGAAAAATAATATGAAGAAAGGAAGGAAGGAAGGAAGAAGGGAGGGAAGGAAAGAAGGGCAAAGAAGGAAGATAGAACGAGAGGAGAAAAGCAAAGGAAGGAAGACAGAGAGACAAAGAAAACAGTATCTGCATCTTGACAATAATTTCTTACGTCATTTAATAATAATTGTTGTCAATGATCATGAAAAAAAACGGAACAAAAATCTACCACATGAGAAAAACAAATTACATTCTTTCAACGTAGGTTTAATCGCTGGTCAGTTCAAAGGATTATATTTGACCAGCACCTCAAACCCATTGTGTGTGTGTGTGTGTGTGTGTGTGTGTGTGTGTGTGTGTGTGTGTGTGTGTGTGTGTGTGTGTGTGTGTGTGTGTGTGTGTGTGTGTGTGTGTTAAACTGCCTGTCCAGTGTCCCTTTTGCGTAAGTTTCTCATGTCTCATACGCATTCTTGGTCCCCTTAAATTGTCCTTGTAATGGGGACGAGGACGAGATGATGGTGATGATGATGATGATGATGGCGGTGAAGGTGGTGGTCGAGGGACAGAGAGGCTGGGCAGGTTAAGGAGAGGGAGGGGAGGGGTGGGGGGAGGGGGAGGGGAGGGGGAGGGGGAGGGGAGGGGAGGGAGGAGAGAGGAAGGGTTAGGGGAGTCACTCATCCTCATTATCCGTCCCTCTGCTATGCCATTTATCACCTTAATTGTTGTTTACGAGTGTTTCTGCAAGAGAGAGAGAGAGAGAGAGAGAGAGAGAGAGAGAGAGAGAGAGAGAGAGAGAGAGAGAGAGAGAGAGAGAGAGCGAGGAGAGAAAGAGAGAGAGAGAGAGAGAGAGAAGAGAGAGAGAAGTATGTAATAGATGGCGTTACTGGTACAAGGCGCATTGGAACTAAGGAGCGGGAGTCGAACTGAGGCATAAGGATGTGAAGGTTGGTTTCTCGAAGTACTGCAATGGCAAGTAGAGGTGGACCGGATGTCAATTTTTCACTATTTGCGGATGTGGGTGTTGATGCGGATATTTCTAGCCATCAGGAGTTTTAGCCACATATTATTAAAATTTAAGAAAGCTAAGAGATGAGTACAAATAAATCATTAATATACTATTAAGAAATAAGGGAAACAAGAATATACTAATCTAAATTTGCTACAATATCAATGATCTATATTACCACTCCGCTTGCACTGTACCGCACCTGTTTGCCTACAAGTCACAGCCCCGCTACCCGCGTACGGCCCACCACCAGGCCAACAGCTTTGACCAGGAATCGTTAGGGTGCGGGAGGCGCGCGAGTGAGTGAATGACACACGCAGACTCTCTCTCTCTCTCTCTCTCTCTCTCTCTCTCTCTCTCTCTCTCTCTCTCTCTCTCTCTCTCTCTCTCTCTCTCTCATCTGCACAAACACATTCAAGAATATTTCCTCTTTTTAAACAGTTGCTCATTATTTCGTCTCTCTCTCTCTCTCTCTTCTCTCTTCTCTCTCTCTCTCTCTCTCTCTCTCTCTCTCTCTCTCTCTTCTAGGTAAGACATTTATATTATAAAACTCAATTTTGTGATGTAAGTTGCAAGACTGCATATAGTAATGTTATGGTAGGTGCATTTATCATTATTATTATTATAAATGTAATTATTATTAATGCAAATATTATTATATTATAATTATTGTTATCATTATTATTACTATCAATATTACATTATCATTATTAATATTATTATCATTATCATTATTATTATTTATATTATTCATTATCATTATTATTATTATTATTTTTTTTTTATTGATATTATTATTATTATTATTATCATTTATTATTGTTATTATCATTATTACTATTGTTTATTGGTATTATTATTACTATTATTATTATTATTTCTATATCATTATCATTATCAGTTATCATTATTACTAATAGCATTGCTTTATTTATTCATTATTATTCATATTATTTTCAGCGAGATTCATCGT
>JACEEZ010006747.1:7500-12500 GCA_016584305.1 Chionoecetes opilio
TGCACTGTGGGTTGAGGTGAAAGCGGAGGTGGAAGAGGAGGTGGTGGAAATGATAGAAGTGGAACATGAAGGAGAGGTAACATAGCCTAGGAAATAGCCATAACATAGGCAGGAAATGAGATAGTAAAGGAGGGTTGACTACTTTCTCTCTCTCTCTCTCTCTCTCTCTCTCTCTCTCTCTCTCTCTCTCTCTCTCTCTCTCTCTCTCTCTCTCTCTCTCTCTCTCTCTCTCTCTCTCTCTCTCTCTCTCAACCATTCATAATCAAAAGGCATCTGGATTTCTCAACTATTTTCTTTTTGCTTCCTTTCAATTTTCTTTTTCATCTTGATAGTCCGCCTTTCATCCTGCATTCACTTTCTTTCATCTTTCTTTTTTCCATTTCGTGTCTGTGAGAACGGACGAACAAGATAGCCGACACTGCCCGACACACATACGAGAGAGTGACAAATTGGAACAGTCTCCCCTTAACCCTCCTGCGTCCCTCTTCCCTACATAAGAACATTAGAACATAAGAAAATAAGAAAGCTACAAGAGGCCGCGAGACCTACACAAGATAGGTCCTGTTACTACCTATACATCACTTACTACTACACTACTACTAATGCTACTACTACTACACTACTACTACAGTTACTACTACTACACTACCTACATCCACTTTTCATCCTCATCCATGAATTTTTTATCTAGCCATTTTTTAAAGCTCTCTAATGACTCCGCACTAACTACCTGTCTACTGAGTCCATTCCAATCATTTACCACCCTATTTGTGAACCAGTTTTTCCCTATTTCTTTTTTATATCTACGCTTTTCCAGCTTGAATCCGTTACTTCTTGTTCTACCCTGGTTAGTAGCCGTAAGAACTTTTCCTGCATACAAGCTTGGTGAACTTTTTTTATTATTTTTTTTTTATTTTTTTTTTTTAACCTTAGTATTTTATCAATTACTATATTTTTTCCACTTTTTATCTATATTATTTTTAATTACTGGGTTTTTTTGTTTTTGTTTTTTCGACTTTTTATTCTGTCTCTTGTATTCATTGATTCCTCTTCTTGGATGTTGTTCCACCCACCACTTATTACACCTCTAACCTACTAACTAACTCACTAATAACTAAACTTAAATAACAGGCAACCCAACGTAGTAAGAAAGAGAGGCAGACACATAACGGAAGCAGGAAGAACAGAAGTAAGGGCAGGAAGAACAGAGTAAAAAAGGGCAGGAAGAACAGAAGTAAGGGCAGGAAGAACAGAAGTAAGGGCAGGAAGAACAGAAGTAAGGGCAGGAAGAACAGAAGTAAGGGCAGGAAGAACAGAAGTAAGGGCAGGAAAGAACAGAAGTAAGGGCAGGAAGAAGAAACAGAAGTAAGGGCAGGAAGAACAGAAGTAAGGGCAGGAAGAACAGAAGTAAGGGCAGGAAGAACAGAAGTAAGGGCAGGAAGAACAGAAGTAAGGGCAGGAAGAACATAAGTAAGGGAAGGAAGAACAGAAGTAAGGGCAGGAAGAACAGAAGTAAGGGCAGGAAGAACAGAAGTAAGGGCAGGAAGAACAGAAGTAAGGGCAGGAAGAACAGAAGTAAGGGCAGGAAGAACAGAAGTAAGGTCAGGAAGAACAGAAGTAAGGGCAGGAAGAACAGAAGTAAGGGCAGGAAGAACAGAAGTAAGGGCAGGAAGAACAGAAGTAAGGGCAGGAAGAACAGAAGTAAGGGCAGGAAGAACAGAAGTAAGGGCAGGAAGAACAGAAGTAAGGGCAGGAAGAACAGAAGTAAGGGCAGGAAGAACAGAAGTAAGGGCAGGATGAACATAAGTAAGGGAAGGAAGAACAGAAGTAAGGGCAGGAAGAACAGAAGTAAGGGCAGGAAGAACAGAAGTAAGGGCAGGATGAACAGAAGTAAGGGCAGGAAGAACAGAAGTAAGGGCAGGAAGAACAGAAGTAAGGGCAGGAAGAACAGAAGTAAGGGCAGGAAGGAATAAGAACATAAGAACATATTTTCTAATCCATGACTGCTTCTGTTCTATTGTCATCATTGTTCAAACGTTTGATCAATTATAATTTTTTTTCTAGTTTTTGGTGATATTTCGACTTTTTCTTCTCTTTCGTTTTAATGATTCTCTTGGATTATGTTCTGACTTTTTTTTTTTTTGGGGGGGGGTATTTTTTCGATTTTTTTTTTTTATCTCTCTCTTTGTTTTTCTTCTTCTTCTTAGATGACGATAACCTTTTTTTTTTTTCTTTTTTTTAGCAATTATTTTTTTTTTTTTTTTTTTCACCATATATTATTTTTTTCTATTACTGTTTTGATCAAGTTTTGGGTTTTTTTTTGCCTTGATTTTTCTCACTCTTGTTTTTATTCTTCTTGGATGATGTTCTTAACCCCTTGAGACCCAGAACGTAATTTCCATTGTAATTTGGGTACCATTAGACGATTTTTAGTGAATATAAACAATATTTTATACATATGACCCATTAAGTATCCTTGTCCACTAACTAATTTGGTATGTTAAGCTACTTCTCGTAATTTTATGGCTAACAGCAGACAATTATTTATAGCAAAGGAAAGATTTGGGAGTGAAGGGGTTAAAAGCTTATGAAGAGTAAAACGCCAGCCTGAAGGTACCGAACTCTGTTATTCTTCAGGTTTCTTCAGGTAGTGATGTGCGTCTGTTGATATCCTTCGTGACCTCCTTCCCTCCATCTCCTGAAGGCCTCCACGTGTCAGAGGAGGAGGAGGAGGAATACATAGGAGTAACAGACACCAGGAGACCTATTGGAGGAGGAGGAGGAGGAGGAGGAGGAGGAGGAGGAGGAGGAGGAGGAGGAGGAGGAGGAGGAGGAGGAGGAGGAGGAGGAGGAGGAAAAGATAGTATCGGTAACAAAAACCTCTATGTCAGCACCTTTTTATCACCACCACCACAACCATCATCACCACCACCACCACCACCACCACCACGAGAAGGAGTGTGGATGTCTAGAAAAAAATGGATAATGTGGATAGCAATGTATGTATTTATATATGTTAGAAGAAGTGTTTAGTGGATAAATGGTGGATATAAATGTATTGTAAGTGTATCGGAAAGGTGAGTGGATAGGTGGATAGATGGGAGCCACGTGGGATAGAAAAAAGAAGAAGCAAGAAAGAAGGAGTGGCCAAAAGAGGGTGGAGGGAGTAAGGGGGAACATGGGACACCTCGGAGGGTTAAAAAATGTGTTGAAGAAGGGAAATACACGATATGTTAAAAGGGAGACAGATATGTATAGGAAAAAAGTGTTACTATTGCAAGGCTTTATATAGGGTAAAGGACTGATTACAGAGACATAGCGGGAAGACTAGGTAATGCAAGGCAGGGGTTATGATAGCAATAGGGGATGAGAGGGAAAGGTTTGTGAGAGGGATGACTATTAATTAAGAGAAGAGGAGAGCGAGAGAGAGAGAGAGAGAGAGAGAGAGAGAGAGAGAGAGAGAGAGAGAGAGAGAGAGAGAGAGAGAGAGAGAGAGAGAGAGAGAGAGAGAGAGAGAGAGAGAGAGAGAGAGAGAGAGAGAGAGAGAGGAGAGAGAGAGAGAGAGAGAGAGAGAGAGAGAGAAAAGGCAATACAATAGAATAGTTAAAGCTAAAAAGAGGGAGAGGCAAAAAAAAATTGAGAAAACAAATACATGAGACAAAAGAGAGAGAATGGAAAGCATCGGACAGATATCTAGAAAAAGATTGGAAAATATAAAAGAGAGAGTAAGAAGTAGTGGAGGAGGAGGAGGAGGAGGGGAGGAGGAGGAGGAGGAGGAGGAGGAGAGGGAGGAGGAGGAGGAGGAGGAGGAGGAGGAGGAGGAGGAATACATAGAATACATAGGAATAATAGATACCAGGAGACCAATTGGTCTATAACGAGGGTATCTGCTGAACTACATACTTCTAACTATCAAACTACATGTAAGAGGACAGTTGGAAAAGGATACCATGCCCCTAAAGAAGATAAGAACATGGAAGTTTCGTAGTAAAGAATGATAGGATATGATGTATGCTAACTGATGTTAGCATACTCTCTCTACCATGTACACTAATCGTTCCGGGGGACGTTATAATATAATTCACAGGGCAATATCAAAACCCATTTACTTTACAGTGCGCGTCTAGTCTGTTTTTAAATGAAGTTATTGTGCTGGGTTCGACAACATTTGCTGGTAATTTGTTCCACCGATTGACAACTCTAACATTGGTTAGAACAAATCATTTTTACGGAGATCTATGATGAAACGCTGACCATTCAGTGTTAAACCGCTGTTTCTTGTTGCCACTTGAGGAGAAAGCTCGAATAGGTTCTCTTGATTAATGACATCAAATCCTTTAAGGATCTTAAAAGTTTCTATCAAGTCCCCACGGATTCTGCGATCCTTTAAGGAAAACATATTAAGTTTATGCAGCCTCTCTTCATAAGATGAATTTCGCAGAGATGGAATTAGTTTGGTTGCTCTTCTTTGAATTGATTCCAATTTGGCTTGATCTTTTACGAAACAAGGCGACCAGAATTGGACGGCATATTCTAAGTGTGGCCTAACCAAAGACGTGTATAATCATTACTTTAGGGGTTTTATGCTCAAAATTGCGTTTAATGAAGCCCAGCATCATATTGCCTTTTTACTGGCAGCTAGGCAATGCGTACTGGTTTTAAAATAATTACTAATGATGACACCTAAATCTTTTTCCTGCTGTACCTCAGTTAACGATTTATTTTGCATTTGATAGTTATATTTGAGGTTATCGTTGCCTATATGCATTACTTTACATTTATCGGAATTGAATTTTGATAGCCATTTATCACTCCAATCTAATAGTTTATCTAGATCACGTTGTATGAGTTCGCAGTTTTCTCTAGTATATGCTTTACCGCCTAATTTGGTATCACAGCAAATTTCGATATTTTAGATACAAGTCCGCAGTCCAGATCATTGATGTATATCAGGAAAAGAGTAGGACCCAAGACCGAGCCCTGAGGCACCCCACTAGTAA
>JACEEZ010006747.1:25000-27500 GCA_016584305.1 Chionoecetes opilio
TGGGGTGGTGGTGGTGGTGGTGGTGGTGGTGGTGGTGGTGGTGGTGGTGGTGGAAGTGGAAGTGGAAGTGGTGGTGGTGGTAGTGGTAGTGGTGGTGTAAATTATTGTAATTTAATTGAATTATTGTAAATAATACCAAGTTATAAATGTCTTTTTGACCATAACATCGCTTATAACACGTATTAAAAGCAACACAGTACAGGCCATACATGTTATAGACTCGTATACATCACTATATCACGTCATGAGGCAATATATACAGGGAAAATACAGGACAGAGTGAGATATATGACATTATAAGTATTGCGTCATCGCGTTGCAGGGGTACCAACCTTACCGCGTTAAAACCAATATATATGTATATATATAGGTGGTGGTGGTGATGGTAGAGTGGTGGTGGTGGTGGTGGTGGTGGTGGTGGTGGTGGTGATGGGAGTAGTGGTGGTGGTGGTGGTGGTGGTGGTGATGGGAGTAGTAGTGGTGGTGGTGGTGGTGGTGGTGGTGGGAATAGTGGTGGTGGTGGTGGTGGTGGTGATGGGAGTAGTGGTGGTGGTGGTGGTGGTGGTGGTGATGGGAGTAGTGGTGGTGGTGGTGGTGGTGGTGGTGATGGGAGTAGTGGTGGTGGTGGTGGTGGTGGTGGTGGTGGTGATGGGAGTAGTGGTGGTGGTGGTGGTGGTGTTACTGATTTGAATGGTGATATTTATTATTTAGTGATGATGATGGTGAGAAAATTAATGCTGATGAGTGATTAGTGGAGAGTGGCGCACTGCGTAATACACACACACACACACACACACACACACACACACACACACACACACACGCCTGAACGGCTTGGTGGGTTAGAGCGCCCGGCATCATTCTGTGGTCTGGCGTTCGATCCCCGGCCCCACTCATTCCTGGGGATTTTTCCACTGAGAAATACGGGCGGTTACTGTCCCCCTTAAGCTTGGGGATGGTGTGTGTGGTGTGTGAGATCCCAGCATTACCCAAAGATCGGTAATAATGAGCTCCAAACTCGCACCGGGAGGGTGACACTGGCGATCGCGAGACAAGACCATGGGTGAATGACACGAGTTCATTATATTCTCACCGCCACAACGTCTTTCTCCTCCTCCTCCTTTTCTATACTTTATTTACATCACATCACCTTTGCACATCTTCCCTCGTCTAGACCACCCCTCGCCACCCCCCCTCACCCCTCCTTATCAGCCCAACATTCAGGTAACATTAACGACAGACGAGGCAAGGTGCAGCGCCAGGAATGTTGGAACAGGAGGGGGAGGAGAAGGAAGAGAAGGCGAGAACTTGAAGGAAAGGTTACACGATTATTATCATAGTGTTTAGCATAAGAATATTATTTAATATATAATTCTTTTCCTCCTCGCTGTTATTTATAGTGTAAAGGATCTGCTGTTGGTATGTCCATAAAATGCAGGCAGAATGCAGGCCAATGCCACTTTTAGGTTGACGTAAATAATTGATATAGCAAAGGAAAGATAAAAATTAAAGGTGCAAGTGTGAAGTGCTGATTGAGTGCTTTAGGAGGAGGAGGAGGGAGGAGGAGGGGAGGAGGAGGAGGAGGAGGAGGAGGAGGAGAAGAGGAGGGGAGGAGGAGGAGGAGGAGGAGGAGGAGGAGGAGGGAGGAGGAGGAGGAGAGGAGGAGGAGGAGGAGGAGGAGGAGGAGGAGGAGGAGGAGGAGGAGGAGGAGGTCAAAGTGTTACGAAGGAGGAAAGAGTGGGCAGATAATAGAGTAGAATAAATAAGAGAAGAAGGAGGAGAGGAAGTAGATGAAGGAAGAAGGAGGAGGAAGAGGAAATAAAGTATGAAGCGGAGATCAAGAAGGAAGAAGAGAAGGAGCAAGAAGAGGAGGAAGAAGAGAAGGAGGAAGAAGAGGAGGAAGAAGAGAAGAAGAAAGATGAGGAGGAAAAAGAGAAGCCGAGAGAGGAGAAGGAGGAAAATCAGGATAAGAGAGAGGAAATTTATATAGGGAGTGATAACCTAGAATTAGGGGGAGGAGATGTAGGAAATGAAGGAGGGTGGAAAGAAGGTCGTGAAGGAGGAGGAGGAGGAGGAAGAGGAGGAGGAGGAGGAATACATAGGAATACATAGGAGTAACAGACACCAGGAGACCTATTGGTCCATGACGAGGGTATCTGCTGAACTACATACTACTAACTATCAACTACATGTAAGAAAACAGTTGGAAAATGATACCATGTCTCTAAAGAAGATAGGAACATGGAAGTATCGTAGTGAAGAGTGATAGAATATGAAATATACTAACTACAACTACCACTACCACTACAACTAATCGATCAGGGGGACTATAATATGAATTCGCAGGGCACTATCAATACCCATTTACTTTACAGTGCGCGTCAAGTCTGTTTTTAAATGTAGTTATTGTGCTGGCTTCGACTACATTTGCTGGTAACTTGTTCCATCGATCAACGACTCTAACATTGAAATAATTTTTACGGAGATCTGTGATGCAACG
>JACEEZ010006747.1:32500-37500 GCA_016584305.1 Chionoecetes opilio
CGTTAAAGACTCGGCTACAGATGGCCAAAACCCCACATGCTGTACATATTTGGAATCCCTCATGACCCAGCGGAGAACATAGGCTATGTTTCGATGGGCGTGGCCGACCCTGGTGGGCGTGGCCAGCAAAAACAACCTAAAATCGGCTGTGGCTGCTAAACCGTGCGAGATACAGACTTGACACTGTAGTCCAAAATTGTTGGCCGTGATCGACTTGGGGGGATGGAAGATGTTTTGAGGGGCGTGTCCGACCCCGGTGGGCGTGGCAAGCAAAAACAACCTAAAAACAGCTGTAGCGGTTAAACCGTGCGAGATAGCGGCTTGACTTTGTAGTCCAAATTTGTTGGCCGTGATCGACTTGGGGGGATGGAAGAGTTTTTCTCACTTCCTTCACTAATTTCGGCTCAAAACCGCCTTCAAATGTGACGTAATTTTGAGAAGTCAGCATTGCTAAGCTGAACGTGCCAATCTAACATGCCAATCTAAATTTATTGAACACAAAAGATCGACCAAATATTGAGGGCAACAATACTTATCAATTGGCGATAGTATTTTTAAGTTTTTAATTTAAGTTCATATAAGCCCTCCGCAGGAGCTAGGAGAAAGGTGCCCGGAGGTACCCTTTCTGCTCGTAATGGTATAAAACAGGTGCTGTGCCAAAAAAAAAAAAAAAAAAAAGCGAAGTTGACAGCCACAGGTATCAATTACTATCACCATTATAAGGGGTTGGCACACTCAGATACACCAGAACCCTCCCATCCCCCAGCAGGAGTTAAAAGACCCCCCCAACAGGAGTGGAAGCATCGGCTTTTCAAGGACGTGTAAAGCATCCTGCAGTGGGGGGTTGCAATACACTACGTCATTTACATGCACTGCAACACTCTATACCCCTTTGCCACTCAACACTCTCCTGCAACACTTCCCCTGCAACACTCCCCTGCAACACTCCTCTGCAACACTCCCCTGCAACACTCCCCTGCAACAATTCCCCTGCAACACTCCCCTGCAACACTCCTCTACAACACTCCCTGCAAACCCCTGCAACACTCCCCTGCAACACTCCTCTGCAACACTCCCCTGCAACACTCCCCTGTAAAACTCCCCTGCAACACTCCCCTGCAACACTCCTCTGCAACACCCGGTGCAACACTCCCCTGCAACACTCCTGCAACACTCCCGTAACACTCCCTGCAACACTCCCCTGCAACACTCCTCAACACCCCTGCAACACTCCCCTAACAACTCCCCTGCAAACACTCCTCTGCAACACTCCCTCTGCAACACTCCCCTGCAACACCTCCTCTGCAACACTCCCCTGTAACACTCCCCTGCAACACTCCCCTGCAACACTCCTCTGCAACACCTCCTGCAACACCTCCCTGCAACACTCCCTGTAACACTCTCCTGCAACACTCCTCCTGCAACAATTCTCCCTGCAACCTCCCCTGCAACACCCTACCTCTGCAACACTCCCATGCAACACTCCCCTGCAACACTCCCCTGCAACACTCCTCTGCAACACTCCCCTGCAACACTCCCCTGCAACACTCCCCTGCAACACTCCCCTGCAACATTCCCTGCAACACTCCTCTGCAACACTCCCCTGCAAACTTCCCTGCAACACTCCCCTGCAACACTCCCTGCAACACTCCCCTGCAACACTCCCCTGCAACACTCCCTGCAACACTCCCTGCAACACTCCCCTGCAACACTCCCTGACAACCCTCTGCAACACTCCTGCAATACTCCCCTGCAACATTCCCTGCAACACTCCCTGAACACCCCTGCAACACCCTCGCAACACTTATCCTGCAAACTCCCCTGCAACACTCCTCTGCAACACCCCCTGCAACACTCCCCTGCAACACTCCTCCCTGCACACCCCTGACCTCCTGCACACCCCCTGCAACATTCTCCTGCAACACTCCCCTGCAACATCTCCTGCAACACCTCTGCAACACTCCCCTGCAACACTCCTCTGCAACACCCCTGCAACACTTCCCTGCAACACCCCCTGCAACACTTCCTGCAACACTCCCTGCAACACTCCCCTGCAACACTCCTCTGTCAACACTCTCCCCCCCTGCAACACTCCCCTGCAAACTTCCCCTGCAACACTCCCTGCAACACTCCCCTGCAACACTCTCTGCAACACTTCCCCTGCAACATCTCCCTGCAACACTCCTCTGCAACACCCCCTGCAACACTCCCCTGAACACTCCTCTGCAACACTCCCTGCAACACCCCTGCAACACTTCCCTGCAACACTCCTGCAACACCCCTGCAACACTTCCTCTGCAACACTTCCCCTGCAACACTCCTTCTGCAACATTCCCCTGCAACACTCCCCTGCAACACTTCTCTGCAACACTCTCCTGCAACACTCCCCTGCAACACTCCCCTGCAACATTCCCTTGCAACACTCCCCTGCAACACTCCCCCTGCAAAACTTCCCTGCAACACTCTGCAACACTCCCCTGCAACACCCCCTTTGCAACACTCCCTGCAACATTCCCCATGCAACATTTCCCTGCAACACTTCTCTGCAACACTCCCCTGCAACACTCCCCTGCAACACTTCTCTGCAACACTCATGATGCATCATAATAGAAAATGCATAATAATAGTTATGATAATGACAAAAATAATAAGAAGCAAAAGAAGAATGATAATAATGATAATGTTCCTATAAAATTAATTATCTTTATTATTTGCTAATTACAACTTCCTGTTACTTTCTGTAATCCTCCTCTCTCTCTCTCTCTCTCTCTCTCTCTCTCTCTCTCTCTCTCTCTCTCTCTCTCTTCTCTCTCTCTCTCTCTCTCTCTCTCTCTCTCTTCTTTCTTCTTTCTTCTTCTCTCTCTCTCTCTCTCTCTCTCTCTCTCTCTCTCTCTCTCTCTCTCTCTCTCTCTCTCTCTCTCTCTCTCTTATCAGTAGGTTGGTTGACAAGGGTGTTATCGGCAACCCGCCTTCATGCAACCCATCAGCCGTCACTCCTCGTCATCACGGCTTCCCTCGTGGGCTTCACGTACAATCTGCCACACTCGTACTTTAGGGACGAATGGGCAAAATATGGACAGTTGCATAATTGTAGATTTGACTTTAGAAGTGGTATTCTTCAGGTATATTCAGGCAGTGGTATTCATTCTTCAGGTAAAAAAAAAAAAATAAAAAAAAAAAAAAAAAAAAAAAAAAAAAAAAAAGGTAGCTAGTAAGGCCACGACCTCCGTCTCCTCCTTATCAGCACACTGACCCTTTCTCTGAGTCCTCTGCTTTCTATATAGCTGAAGCCTTTGATTTATATTTATTTTCATTATGCTTTGATAGTCACAAAACAATAAGTCTATAGATGAAAAATATAGTCATAGGTTTGTGTGTGCGTGTGTGTGTGTGTGTATGTTTACCTGGACATTACCACTTCCAAAATTAATCTACAATTCTGCCAAACTGCCTGACGCCCATGGCAGGGAAAGAACGCGGCGCCCGTCACGCCCTGGCCGTGGGTCGCTCCCGAGGCTCAGCACCGTTAACACCTAATTCTGCAGGCGGTTGTTATTTGTTCCCGTATTTCTCGGCCCCCCGCGAGGCAGGTCGCCTTCACCGCCCAACAGACCCGGAGGCTGACAGTCAGTACCGTCAGCATGGATCCGTTGATTGCGTTATGTACACTCATTCATGGCCGCTTATCGCGCCAGCAAGGTGAGAAGAATACAGACCAAGGTAATCGGCTGCAGGTGGCGGCCGTGACGGCGTTCACCCCCTGGCGAGCCAACACTTCCAGGATGGGCGTGAGACTCTAAGCAACGATCCATTGCACGTACTCATGGCTGTGTCGATACTTAACGCCTACGTGAAAGAATGCTATGCTTTGTACTCTGTAAGTCATCTGCGCGACAGTCTGCAGCGACGCCCGCCGCGCGCCGCTCGGCCTCCTGCCTCGGCGCCTGCAGCTGCTAATTACTTGTGGCGCCAACTTTTTTGCCACCAACCTGGCCGAGAATCTTGAGACTTTCACTTAGTGTGAGGCGCGTCTCGTCTCTAGTCAGGCTGTGGATGTTTTGTGTCCTCAGGGCAACTTATGCCCCTTGTTGACCTCGCCCAGCGTCTAGCAGCAAGTCCCAGCGGCCGGCAACCTGCTGTGCTGCTGTAGCTGCAGCACACTACCCAGCATCACCACCGTGACGCTCACAGCCACCACGAGGCGCACTTTGCAGCCTGCCGAGGCTCTACAAGGTTTCCGAGAAGACTTTCTGACGCTCTTCGTCCTCTTTGTAACAACGCTCTTCTTCGTTATAACAAAACAAACTGATATTTGTGGCAGAGAAGCATATTTCGCCTCCTTCCTCTCTTCTGGGACAAATACATGTACAATCCCTTCAGCAGGAGTGGTTCCCAGTCCACTGTCCTCGTCATCATTAAGGTTTGGACGGGCGGGGACATCAAAGCTTTCAGCCACAGATACACGAACATCGGTTCTATCTAGGAGAGCCCAGCAACCTGCAAGGCAATGGCTCTGAAATTCTATAGCTGTCAACAACTGGCTAAATGTGTGCCCTAAGCCCGGCCTGCCGCCGTGTTGACTGCGCACCTGAGCCATGAAGCGACCACGTCAGGCGCGCGTCCAACATAGATTGCTTAACAGGCTCTCTCCTGACTGCCCCCTCCGCACTCCTTCATCGTAACACTGTTAAACTGACAGGTTTTTTGCGGACTTTCACTACATCTGATTGAAATTCTTACATTCTTTATAATTTTTTACATCATAGGGGACTCATCAATAACTTCATCGATGTTGCCACTATCATCGTTACTTTTACTATCATCCTTATTATTGTTATCATTGACATTACTGTTATTTCTATGGATACTATATCTATATTATATATATATATATATATATATATATATATATAGAGAGGAGAGGAGAGAGAGAGAGAGAGAGAGAGAGAAGAGAGAGGAGAGAGAGAGAGAGAGAGAGGAGAGAGAGAGAGAGAGAGAGA
>JACEEZ010006747.1:47500-60000 GCA_016584305.1 Chionoecetes opilio
CGAGGACGAGGACGACGAGGAGGACTTATGCTAACCCTTGACACTCCCTCTGCCAGGTGTTGATTACAGGTGAGAGAGAGAGAGAGAGAGAGAGAGAGAGAGAGAGAGAGAGAGAGAGAGAGAGAGAGAGAGAGAGAGAGAGAGAGAGAGAGAGAGAGAGAGAGAGAGAGAGAGAGAGAGAGAGAGAGAGAGAGAGAGAGAGAGAGAGAAGATAAGAAGAAGAGGGGGCAGATAGACAGACAGACAGATACACACACAACAAATAGAAAATATGTATATAGATTGACAGACACACAGACAAAGACAGACAGACACACGTACAGACAGACGGACAGAGAGAGGACACTGGTAGCTCGTAAGAAGAAGGGAAGGGTACAAGGAGGAAGAACATCAACAGAAAGAAACAAAGAAGATCAGAAGAAGAAGAAGAAGAGGAGGAAGAAGAAGGAAAAGATGAGGAAAAAAACGATAATTATGGTCAGATTGAAACCTTCTTATCTGTTACACACACACAGACACACACACACACACACAAACACCCACACACACACACACACACACACATGCAAGCACCACGCACACGCACATGCAGCACACACACACAACACACACACACACACACACACACACACACACACCACACACACACGCGCGCAACCTACACACACACACACATGCAAGCAAACACGCACAACACACCACACACACACACACACACATGCGAAGCACACACGCACACACACAACACACACACACATGCAAGACACACTCACACACACACACACACACACACACACACAATGCAAGCACACACACACACACACAACACAAACAAAGGGGACAATATACTTATGCCTCCTCCGTGTCCCTTCTCCTCTTATCTTACTCTCCTCCTCCTGCTCCTCCTCCTCCTCCTCCTCGCAATCCTCCTCTCTCCGGTCCTTATCCGCTTTCCCTCCTCCTCCTCCTCCCTCCTCCTCCCTCCTCATCCTACCCTTCCTCCTAATCGACGCCATCCATCCTCCTACTCCTTCCCTTCACTTCCTCCTCATCGCCTCCTTACACGAACGCTTATATTGTCTGTTGAAGCGCAGCACAATAGCTACATTAGAAACGAACAAGACTAGCATGCGCTACTGGGAAAATAATCTGTTTTTATATTGCCCGAGTGTAATCCATGATTAATCATTCTACCAGAGGACTAGTGTATAGTCTATTAACCTTTCAGGAAGGCGGACATTTTGCTCGCGATTAATAACATGAAAATTAACAAAGCTCCCTGGTCCTGACAAAATCTTTGCCACAGCATATTAACAAGAAAGAAACAAAGAACGAAATAGTAAAACACCACTTGACTGATCTTATTAATAAGTCTTTTACTCACCGGAAAAGTACCGCTTGGCGAGGGGAAACTAGCTAATATCACACCCATATTTAAAAAAGGAAGCTAAGTCGCAGCCCGAGGCAACTATGCCCAATCAGTTTAAACATCATTGCTGGATAAATTAATGGGAATCAGCATCAAGAGACATTAATATCGTGTTAAGTTCTCCGAGAAAGAAAATGGACATAATTAAGGATTCGCAGCATGGATTCCGAAATAAACGCTCATGCCGCTCAAAAACTTACTTGATTTTACAATAGTGTATTAAAAAATGTACGACAACACGAGGGCAAAGATAGGAGTACAAGTTTACCCGCATCTTTTGCAAAAGGCGTTCCACAAAGTTCTCGATCAAAGCTTTACTCAGTAGCAAAGTAAAAGCCGATGGTATACAGGCCACATCTTCGAATTCGGATAGAAAACTGGCTTGTTAAATCATAAACAAAGGGCTGGTTAATTAAAGGGTAATTTCTTCTGACTGGACCAGTGGTTAATAGTGGTGTTCCTCAAGGATCAGTTCTCGGAACCTATCCTGTTCTGTAATATGATAATAAATGACATTGACGAGGGAATCACATGCAGAGATACGAAAAAAATAATTTGCTGGGGATTTGAGAGGCAATGGACAACGAAAATCACAAAACATAGCCTTACAGAATCTCAGCGCCAATAATACAAAACTGACTATACAACACCAGCTAACGAGACGAAGGTCAAAACACATGGCAAGATATGAAATAATTTCAAACCTTGGACAAATGTCATGTATTACATATCGGTATAATAACAACCCTCCATGAACAGTACGTGAACGAAATGAACAATTGCCATACGAACAAGTGTGATAAAGAAAAAATTTAGGCGTTATAATTCTTTTTCGAAAGATCCTCAAACCGAATAAACCCAAATTACATGCACACGGTAGTAAAAACCCTCGCAAATAAATTGGTGGACTTTTATTGGACGAACTTTCACAGTTTCACATCTGGAAAAAAGTATATGATCGCTCTTTTGACCACGCTTGTTCGCCCCAGTCTAGCGTACTCGTGTGCAATTGTCATGGTCACCTTATTAGTAAAAGGACCAAGATAAACTAGAAAAAATATAGCAGCGCAGAGTAAACCAAAAAATGATACCATAGGATTGCGTAACAAACTCGTATGAGAAATCGGCTCAAAGGAAATTAACACTTCTATAATCCCATTAAAACAAAAACGAAGGATAAGAGGCTTGACCTCATCGATAAGTCCTTAAAACATTCTTCAAAGGATTTACGAAGAGGGAATCCAGAAAATCTTTCACCAGACCGGCCAAGCTCCAACTAGAAATAACGGATCTTAAATATTAAGCATGGGAAACGGTCTAGTATAACTATACGACGAGGCAAAAAGTACTTCTTCACAAACCGGGTTGTATACGATATGGAAGGGCTGCCGCCGTCAACAGACGTCGTACAAACTAATACAATAGCATCATTTAACACAAGTGAATCGCTTCGATAAATAATTTCATCATTCCAAATTCCCCAGGTTGTCACTGTTTTCACTACGAAAATAATACATTATCTCGCCGGTCCTCTGATGCTTACTCTCATTGCATGAAATGATTAGCAGAGTCGAACAGTCTAACAACACGTCAACACCTACCACAAGAAATCATGTATCTCAAAAGTACGGTAAGCCCCGACGTAAACGGTCAACTCACCCACATTTTGAATCCTCCTGTGTATGGGTTGAGGATAACACAATTCAAGAATAAGAGGCCCTGACACGTTACTGTGAACC
Source organism: Chionoecetes opilio (assembly GCA_016584305.1). Classification (NCBI taxonomy): domain Eukaryota; kingdom Metazoa; phylum Arthropoda; class Malacostraca; order Decapoda; family Majidae; genus Chionoecetes; species Chionoecetes opilio. The sequence goes on from JACEEZ010006747.1 coordinate 50,669, forward strand.
ACTATCGGGATTAATCACTGTTCCAGGGTGCACCCTAGCTGAAGGGGGTCGATTAAATCTGGTGCAGCAAAGGGCGTAAAGGTAAGTGAAGCGAAAAAATACAATTACTTGGAAGAGTCTGGAGAGGCATCCCAAGAAACATGCGCCGAGGACGCAAGGCAAAAAAGCGATCCCGTGCATCACCCTGGAGCTCCACACATGAAAGCCTACCACCACCGCGTAACACACATTTTAAGACCTCATGAGCACACCACAAGAAATAGCCCGAGTTAACAGGTTACCACTACTACTCTCAGAACCTGGTGACGGGCTGTGGAATCAGCAAGGATCCTGTACAGCCTAGGGAACACACCAGTCGGGGGAGTATAGAAGGTGGTACACCATGGAGGTCACACTGCTAGCAGGATGGGCATTAATAGTGTATGGCTGTCCTACATGGAAAAGTACCATCGAATCCCGACAGGTATTGAGAACGGAGCTGGGCCATGATTGAAACTAGTGCACCGCTCCCAAGAACGCGGCCCAAGGCAAGGCGCCAGCACCACAACCTTGAACCTTCACAACGGGTTCCCCACCATTACAAAACAACACATAATATGACACTACTATCAAGCACTTAAAATCCTACCCCCACACAAAGGACAAAATTAGGTTAGCCATAGATTACAGCTTAGGTCGAGAAGGAGTGCCTGTAGGGAAAGGAGCCTTTGCATGGGGACTCGCGCGTGTGGTTGACCCCCCGGGAGTGGCGTAAGTAGGATGGGCAGCAAGGCGACGGCCCCGGCTGATCAGTGGCCCCCTCAAATGATTGATGTGATGGATAGATACAGCTTTCAACTTTCCTCAAAATTCCATGCAGTTTTTCTATAATGACATGGTCAATCACTTAATAGATTCCCGAGGCACAGCTTAGCACAGGCCCGGACCGGTGGGAATGGGTGGGCATGGGGAGGAGCCGTCTTAAACACTTCTCCGTATATCCTTTCTTTCTATATTATCTAGTTAGTGTAGTGTAGTTAAATTCAAAACAGCCATGTAAGGAACTATTGGTTCTGTGCTGTTTGTGGATTACCTTTGTTAATCACTTGTAATCCCCACACCTCCTATTTCCCCTCTTTTACATGCGGATTAATCATCAACCTGAGAATACATTGTATCGCCGCCTCTCTTCTCAAGTGACAACAAACAACGGATATAAATGAACGTCGTTCATACAGATTTCGAAAAACTATTTCAATGTCAGAGTAGTCAATCGATGGAACAAGAACGGCTAACCAAAGCTAATGTTGTTGAAGCAAGCCACGAATAACTAAAATTATAAAAAACAGACTAGAAATGTGTAACTGCTGAAATTAACTCATGTTTTTTATATTGTCACCGAAGGTATCATCCATGAGTATGACATTCCTCCAGATGACTAGGTTAGCGTTAAGTTGACGTTAGTATACTTTGCTATGAAATGTCCATGTCTATATCCTCTTATAGGGTACTCGTACAATGGACGCCTGCTTTCCAACTGTTGCTTCTGCCGGTGTGTCGCCGGATGTGGGAGGGGGGGGAGGGGGGGGGGCGGGGAGCCTTGTTCTGTTTGCTTATCGTAGTTTTTTACATGTAGATGAGATAGGTATTTCATCCTTCTCCAGGGCGTGTAATCACGCACGCCAGTGGCTGCCTGCCACCGCTAACGGATAGCACTTGCAAACAAACACACAACACAACACCCACACACACACACACACACAGACAACACACACACACACACAGTCACACACACACACACAACACACAAACACAAGGAATTGACACAGCCACAGAGTGAGGGAGAGTTGTGTGGTATGGAACTTTGACTCACTGAACCCGCTATAACCACCAGGCCCCAGAGACACACAGCAACCGTGTCACCTCCTACTGCATACAGGACCTCTACACCGGTATCAAGGCAGGGGGATCTGCCTCACATGATGGTGCAGCCGATTAAAATTAGCAAGTATAGGTTTTATGTGTTCGATAAATGCTCATGATTGGAGGGAGGGAGGGAGGGAGGGAGGGGGAGGGAGGGAGTAGGAAGGGAGAGGTTCGTAAGGGACAGGGTTAGGAATGTATGGTTGTTCAGGAGGAAAGAGAGGGAGGAGAGAGAATGGGTGGATGGGGAATAGGGAAGAGAGGAAAATAAGGGAGAGCATACGGAAGAGGGAGAGGTTAAGGGTAGGAGTGATGGGTTTGTGTCTAGTGAGAGGAAGGAGGTAAGGGAGGAGGAGGAGGAGGAGGCCACTGCAGGGTGAAGGAAGGGGAGGAGGAAGAAAGGAACGACGAGACCAGATGAATGCAGGAGTGAGACGGAAGAAGGAGGGAGGAAGAAGGCAGTGTTAACTAGAACATTAGATGAAATAAACCTGAGACACACGGAGGGGAAGGAGTGAGTAGGAGGAGGAGAGGAGGAGGAGCGAGGAGGAGGAGGAGGAGGAGGAGGAAGGAGGAGGAGGAGGAGGGAGGGATAAAAGGCTAACCAGAACCTGAGACCAACATGACAGCGGGTCTTGGCTGGACTGTAAAGTAACATTAATGAGGAACCTTTAATTACAGGTAGAGGAGGAGGAGAATATAAATAGGAATACTTAGGAAGAACAGACACCAGGAACCCTTTGGCCTTAGTACGCGAAGGGTATCTGGCTGAAACTACATGTCATTACTACTAACACAAAATACATGTAAGTAGAAATCATAGAACATTTTGGCAAAGAATACCGAGTCCCAAAGATGAGGATAGAAACCAATGTACAAACTCATAGTGAAGAAAGAGAGGGAAAATTGTATAGCATGACAAATAAAACACTACCACTAACACTAACAATTACCAGGGGAGGATGTTAAATACTAGAGCATTGAACTCTCGGTGGTCAAATATCAAAACCACCAAATATATTTTACAGTTGCGTGTAGTCAGTTTTAAATGTAGATTAGTGCTGGCTCGTTCAGACAACATGAACTTCGGTAAGCTTATTCCACCGATGTGACCAAACTGGCACTATTGAACAAGGTATTTCGAAATATCTGATAATCAGAAACGACTGAAAATTTAAGTTTTTGTTGTAATCACCGGGCTTGTTTCTTGTTGTCCCTTGAGAGGAGAAAGCTATCAGAAATATGAGTTCTCTGATGAGGCACATACATAAATCCGTATAGGAATCTCAAAAAGTATGCTCTATATCAATATCCACGGATTTTATACGATTCCTTAAGGAAACACATGTTTAAATTTTAGACGGCCCAATCTCTAACATTCGCACAAAGAAGATGAACTTATAACTGCCAGAGATGGGACCAATCACACAGTTTGTGGAGCGCTACATGTGGGTGTATTTCTTAGTTATGATTGTATTTCGTTTACCTTGAAGTCGTTAGAACCACAATGTTACCACTAAGTAGCGATGTCAACAGAGTACAGGGAAACTGATCAAACGAATGTCTAAGGATGTTAGGCGTTGTAATGCGACGCTAGGCTTACAACCGAGAAGATACCGGGTTCACGAATTCCCCCCCGGGCGGAGCACGAAAGAATAGATGGGCATGTGTTTCTATGACATCCCTGGCAACACGCGCTAGTACACCATCGACCATGACAAGCATGAGATGCGGTGTAACCGGGATGTCCAAGGTAGCACAAGCCAGGAGGCTTGTATAACCCCCCCCCCCCGGAGGATGGTGGCTTCGGCCAACACTAATATGCAGCAAGCGGGTAACATCAGAGAGCGTGGAACTGTACCCTAATGGCTCGAAAGGACAAATTATCCCTCCTAAAACAAAAAACAAAACACAGAGACAAGAGAAAGTACTAGATAGATTTTTTGTTATCCAAACGGATAGTCTCTGAAACACTCATCTGACATGCTTGTACTACAAACCCAGACCGAAACAATAAAGAAGTATATATTTATACGATACCCAACAGGATATGGGATTTCAGGATCATTATCCCTCTACTCATAACAGATCATCAATCAACTATATCACGCCATAACACCCTGCCGAGTCTGACCTTTCGCATGAAGTCCTTCGCCTAATGCTTAAATCGATATAAAATATAGATGCATGGCAGCTAATCAATGTCGGAATGTGTAAGATGATACATGAGTCGTACCGATAAACCGCTTGCAATATACATGAGGCGTGTATATTCTCACCACCATCTAAGATCCTGTAGATACATATTTTAGCCAGATGATCACCTATGGCTCAGCAAAATAATCAATTGATAGAGGAATCGGATACTCTGCGAGGATGGAGGAACAAGGTAGAGCAGAGGAGGGAAATCATACACAAAACTCCAGTGGTATATAACAACTAAAGAAAATAAACGGAGAAAGATAGAGACGACCAAACATGATAGATGGCGGCAACCAGTGACTAGCTTGGGCTAATACCGTGACACTAATAAAGCACAAGGATACAACCAATAACATAGAAACGAGAGGAAGGGGACTTCTCACACCACCTCATCTCTTCTATCTCATGTCTCTCTTCTCACTCTCCGATCTCTACTCTTCTCTTTCCCTCCCTCTGTACCAATCCCTCTCTACTACACCTACTCTATACTCTGTGCCATTACCCCCTGCTCGCTGACTCTTCTATCTCCTTCTCTGCGGAACGACTACCTCCACGAAATAATATATGTACGAACGAAAGACATCATAAAATCACGACACTGAGGAAATGAAAAGATATAAACGACGAAGGGAGGCAGCAGATATAGAAACTCGCAAGGAGGAGGAGGAGGTAGGAGGAGCGAGGCGGAGGACGGACAGAGAGAAAATCGATACCATGTAACAGATAAATACGTACAACCCTCGTGTATATACTGTCTGCACAACTTCTCCCTTACCCACTACACAAACACAAACACACACAGCACACCACACACACAACCCACTACACACACACAAACACACACACCACACAAAACCACAATAACACAACACAAACGACAACACAAACAACACACACACACACATACAATACACACCACACCATACAGGCCACACACACCACACATATAAACAAACAACACAGACAGCAAAATAAGAGAGGCCGAGCACGCACACAGACACAACACACACACAACCAAACCACAAAACAACCACACAAACCACGCACACGAAACGATAACACACACACCGAGAGCTTGTAAATGGTCAATGCCCCCCATATCACACTTGAGAATTCATTTATTTTCGACGTAGAGAAACATAAGCCTATAGCAGCGCACTGCAGGCTATTTATGATATCAAAAATCTGGAGGGACGTGATGGTTGGCCCGCCGCCCGTGGTTGCCGCAGGCGTTGGATTTTTAATAGTGACCCCAGTGGATGTCTTATAGGTGATAAGGTCCGTTTTCGTGGATGGTCAAACGACATCTAAATATTCCATCATTAGCAGGACTGCGTGCAGTGAGGTAGCGAACCACTGTTCTAACCCACCGCCGCAACTTGTAGCAGTCGCAGTCACAGATGGGAAAACAAGGAAGCAGCCATGCGGGCAAGGTCCAAGATGAGGAAGACAGGTACAACCCGCTACCTGCGCCCATAATCTAAATCTCGCTCCGGTCACGTGTCTCACGGACGTCACAGAATAGCGCAGTCAATGATAGAGCGGTATGGGGCGAGGTAGTTGAGTCGCACCCGGGCACCTACCCACGAATTCACAATCGCATGTATCGTGAGAAGAAAAACGCATGCCTTACCATCAATCTCTTATTAGTTTCCCTCTCTACACCCTTCCCGAGTTTGGGAGCCCTGGGCCATGCATAAGATGTACACACACATACCTAGGGCCCCGTATATAGACCAAAGATAGATACCGGACAGAAAACGAAAGGACAAGATATTCACTGAATAAACAATCCACACTCGGCCTGCCGGTTCAACAGCAACCGGTATGGCCTAGTTGTTCAAACTGGTATGCGATTGGTCCATGCAACTTATCCTGTGTCTCGCTGACCACTGAACTATTCTTGTCCCAAACCATAACAGGGGCGAGTTATATTCAACATAACCAGAAGGAGACCCGCTGACACATGCATTAACTGATAGAAATGCACCGAGCCGACGACTCAATAAAATATGGTAAATGAATATGAGAAGATGCAAGGCAGGCATTGAAGAAGAGTATATTCAGTTAGGTTGAATAATAGTGGTGCGAGGAGAGAAAGCGGCGGCACCGGAATGGGTGAGGACACGCCCGCGTTGCGGAGTCAGGCCATATAGAAGTTATGCGCTTTTGAATGTGACCGACACGGGAAAAGAGATGACACGGGACGTTCGAAAGTGTTAAACGCACAAAGTCTACATTTACATAACGCTCAGTAGATAATGGGCCGAAACACCTAAACAAACGCTAGATTAGCTTTTAAGGGCCAGAGACAATATGAGATAAATTAGGAGACAGTAAAAGGAAAATTGTAAGAAAAGGTGGAAAACAACGTCAAAATTACTGATGGCCGCCGGGACATCGTCTCTCATCACACCCCGAAGGTACGTAGCTACATTTGTGGTTAGCGGTAACGCAACTGCCACCACACAAATGCTAATCATGCCCAGACAACCACTCGGCACAAGCGGCAAACTTCTTGACACTATCACCAACTACTCCACACGGGGGGAGATACAATACGGTTCGGGAATACTCCACCGTAGACCGCCCAGCAGGATATTATGAACTGAGTCATGTGATCTGACATTTTAGGCCCTCTCTGAGTATACCGCACTTACAAGCCACAAGTACAGTGGGAGTGTGAGCGTAGTGCCTACATCCGATGTGGCACTGTGTACATAGTTCTTGATACGTAACTTAATAGTTATAAGTTGGATAGGGGAAGAGATCAGCACGCCCAGCAAAACCCATCCGTTTTACTATCTCACCTGAGTACTGATCGCCTGTCTCTATTTTCCCGTAGACGTCAGCCTGAGCACCATCACCCTCGGACAGTGTTCACTCAGTTGGACACATATGCGACTATTATACGGGGAAGGTCTGAGATGGGACTTGACCACCTGTCTATGTACCTTCTGGCACAATGCGGTGGTTGCTTCGGGCCACACTTCGACGAATGATTTACAGTTGTCGCTCCTTAGCGTGGAACTTGACTCGGGACCCTTGTACCACCCAGGCGACACTATAGTCTGACCACGTGTAAGCCATGGCCACGAAAGAGTGGTCCCCGGCAGGCATTCCACGACAGATACGGGCAATCACGAGCTCACCACATCCAAAAGAGCATAACCACATCGTATACCGCCTCCCCCAAGAGTAAAAGACATACTAGATAAAAAGTCTCATACATATTGGGCCTACCCATAAGTCACAGAATAACGGTAACAATACATACATACAAAACTAACCATGTGGTGTTTTATTTTATTGTAGCGTCACAAGTGGTGCTTTGAATTGAGATGTGTTGTAGTGTAGGATCGCTGTGCTGTAGTGGTGGAGTGGTGTGTGTGTGGTGTGTGTGTGGTGTGTGTGTGGTGGTTGTGTGTGCGTGTGTGTGTGAGTGTGTGTGTGTTAGTCCAGGTCATTACGGTTTAGTATGTCCCTTTAGTGCTCGTTTTCTCTCACTCCCTGACTCGCTCTCTTTCGGACCTTTCAGCTGGTAGAGAGAGAGAGAGAGAGGAGGAGAGAGAGAGAGGGGGGAGAGAGAGGAGAGAGAGAGACAAGGAGAGAGAAGAGAGAGAGAGAGAGAGAGATGAGAGAGAGCCAGGAGAGAGAGAAAAAAAAAATATTAAAGCCGTACTCGCAGCTCTTCGTTTGTTAAAGTTCGTAAAAAAACTGGGAAATATTTCAACTGATGTGTCCCAAGAGGAGGCGGAGGAAAGAGATGATAGCAAAAGTTGATCAAGATAATGCAAGTTAGTCTCTCTCTCTCTCTCTCTCTCTCTCTCTCTCTTCTCTCTCTCTACGGTAGAACTTACCCAACCGTTAAAGTCTTCCTCTCTCTTCTCTCTCTCTCTCTCTCTCTCTCTCTCTCTCTCTCAAACATGATACACAATGCCCTATTTTATGTAGGCAATTTGTGTCCCAATTCTTCCTTTCTGCCCTCCTCGTCGTCCTCCCCCCCTCCTCCTCCTCTCCTCTCCTCTCTCATCCTTCTCCTCCTCCTCAAAGCAAATGCAAAAGTGAAATCGTTACTGAAGTACAGCAGAACAAAGGATTTAGGTTGTTCATCATCAGTAATGATCTTTAAAACCATCCGCATTGCTAGCTGCCAGTAAAAAGGCCGAATATGATGTCTGGGCTTTATAAAACGCAATTTTGAACACAAAAACTCCGAAGTAATGACAAATTATACCACGTCCCTTGGTTAGGCCACACTTGGAAATTGCCGTCCAATTCTGGTCGCCCTTGTTTACGTAAAAGACCAAGCAAATTGGAATCAGTGCAAAGAAAGAGAAACCAAACCCAATTCCATCTCTGCGAAATTCCCTTTATGAAGAGAGGAACTGGCGGAAACTTAAATGTTTTACATTAAAAGCGAATAGTAGAATCCGGTGGGCGACTGATAGAAAACCCTTTAAGGATACTAAAAGAGATTGATGTCATAAGCAGAGAACCTATTCGAGCTTTCAACATCAAGTGACAACAAGGAAATAATGGTTTTAAAACTGTAAACGGTAAACGATGCATCACATGATCTCCGGTAAAAATTATATTGTCAAGGAGAGTCGTGATCGAGGGAACAAGTTACCAACAAATGTGTCGAAAGCAGCAACAAAACTACATTTAAAAACAGACTTGGAAGCGCACTGTAAGTACATGGTATTGATAGTGCCCTGCGAATTCATATTTAGCCCCGGAAAACCTGAAAATGACGCGCAGGATCGATTAGTTGTAGTGGTAGTTGTAGTTAGTCTATTTCATACCCTATTTTTCTGCACTATGAAACTTCCGGTTGTTCCTATCTTCCTTTTAAGGACATGGTATCCTTTTCAACCTGTTTTCTTACAAGTAGTTTGATAGGTTAGTAGTATGTAGTTCAGGCAGATACCCTGCGTCATGGACCAATAGGTCTTCCTGGTCGGTCTGTATTCATATGTAATCTCCTCCTCTTCCTCGCCTCGTCCTCCTCTTCCCTCCTACTCTCTCGTCGTCCTCCCTCCTCCCCGCCTCCTCCTCATCCTCCTTTCCTCCTCCTCCTCCTCCTCTACCCTCGTCATGGACCAATAGGTCTCCTGGTGTCTGTTATTCCTATGTAATCCTATGTAATCCTCCTTATCTTACCTTAACACCACACTGTAATAATCTACATAAATATATACATATCAATAATTAGTCCCCCTAGA
>JACEEZ010006748.1:0-7500 GCA_016584305.1 Chionoecetes opilio
CCTAGAAGCAACCCGTGTTTGGTTCTGCCTGGAAGGGCACGATGCATCCCCCCACCTCGTAACAGGCCGTTACTGCACCGCCACATCTCGGCGGGGGGGGGGGGCCACCCCCTGCGCTCGCCATCCTGACGGCGTAGCAGAGGCGTATGGGAAATTTTCTTCATCCTGGCCCTCCGAGGTCTTCCCTGCTGGCTGCGCGGCTTCCCTCGCTCACACGCGCTGGCTCCTTCTTCAGCCGGGCGGCCGGCCGGCCTTCAGCTGTGGGTGTTTGGTCCGCACCTGCCGGAGTGTCAGGCCCCCAGCACGGCCCTTCCCACGTTCACCCCACCGGCGGGTCTTCAGCCGGGGCAGCAGGCCGCCCTTCAGCCGTGGGCGCGTGATCAGCCCCTGCCGGAGTGTCAGACCCTCAGCGCGGCCCTTCCCTCCTGAAGAAGGCAGAGCGGGGAGGCGAAGAGCTGATGATGCCACCGGCGCGCCTTTTACGCCGTTAGCCAGCGCAGCGGGAGGGGCCCGCCAGGCCCTCAACGCCGCCTTTTCGTCACCTCCTGAAGAAGGGGTGGCAATGAGCACGCGCTTAGCCGCTACCCTGCTCGCTGGGGCGTCTCCGGGGAGTAAGGGCACCTCTTAAACTGCTCCCTTTCTGACGGCGCCGCCTTAAATTTCCACGCCCACTTCCTCAGTAGAGACGTCACCTAGGAGTTGGGCCCAGCTCTTCGTCGCCAGACCCTAACCAACTTCTTCCCCGCCTCGCCGCACGCCCCACCCTTCGTCAGGTCCTGCCTCGCGTAAGCCTGTACCTCGCTATTTAAGCCTCTCTTCGGTGTGTTTCTCATTTTCAAAATATCCTGTTCCATTTCCTTTCTCATTTCTCTTAAATATTCATTGTGGTTAACCATTTTCTTTCTCATTTCCTTTAAATTTTCACTTTGGTTAACCATTTCTCTTCTCATTACTTTCCTCATTCTCTCATCGTCTCTCATCATGTCTCTCAACATTAGAAGCGTGCCACGTGGCCATTCCTCAGTGACGTCAAAAGGCTTCACCTCGCCTTCCCTATCTCTCCCTCCCTATCCGCCATTTTAACCGCTGGTACACCGCCATTACCGGCCACAGGTTAATCTACAATTTATCCCAGCTCTGATACCAGTGTTGCACGCCGCCCTCATAACCTCAAAGACTTACCTGTCTTAATTTACCCCCAAAGGCGCGGCCACGTAACCCCTTAACTTTCCTCCTGTAGAAGGGCTCGGCAGACTTAACCTGGGCGAGTTATCGTGTGCAATCACGTAGTCAATAACATAAGGCGGATAAGGGGTAATGACTACTCACTGGTCAAATTGTTCCTTTACTACACGGAGGTTAACACAATACACAACGGCCTGACGGCCCACTCCTGAAGGTGGAGCGGCTGAACCAAAGTACACACATAGGTTACACTGTCTATTGTTCTTTTAACACACACGGGCTTCCCTTGAGATACACACACGATATACTGGCTTACAGCGAGGCACTCCTAGCTACTGACGAAGCTACTGACAAACCTGACGAAGGCGGAGCGGCGCTCTCCCGTCGCCGCCGCGCTCCAGACCTACTCCCTCGTCTCTCTCTCGCCCTGCTCTCCTCTCCCCGTTACATCCCCTCTGTCTTCCTGTCCACCCTGCCCGCTCTGCCCCGTCTCCTAACCAGCCAATGATCATGTTGTAACGTCGTGCGCGCTCCAATCCGGCTCATCCTCGCTCATGACGTCACCCTCCTTTGTGTGTGGTGTAACCTACCCTCACACCCACGCCGCCCTCGTACATCCAGACGTACAGACATACACACGCCTCTCGCCCCGACCAACACATTCAGACACGCCAAGTGTAACACTATACAAAATTATACAAGTATATTCCCTATATACAGCACTTATTTTCCCTAAACATATCACACAGAGATGCTACAGCATCTCTTGACCACCCAAGATTGGTCATTTTTCTTTATTTCACTGAAATGTGTAGTTCGTACAAGTCTTGCATGGCGTCGGCTGCTCCAAAATGTAAACAAAGATGCCAGTACTGGTGGCAAGAGAACCATCATGCGCGACTCCGCGTTTGCTACCAAAAGATGCCGGTATCCGGCATCAAATGGTAGCAAAATACCAAAAGATGCCGGAAAAAGTGTCCGTGTGACACGGCCTTTAACGCTTGGCTAAACTATTAATTTAATGATATGTTTGCTTGCGTAGTATTATGTTCACTTGTTATTTGTTTCTCATTTTATGTAAGTTTATTGATTTGGGCAAAATATTCCCATATTCGCAAACTACTACGAGTGGGAGTGCGAATGCGAATGCGAATATTGAAAAAACCTGCGAATATTCGCAATTGCGAATGCGAATGCGAATATTTGGTCCATCACTAATATATATATATATATATATATATATATATATATATATATATATATATATATATTTCCTATATATTTATGTATCTATATGTCTCTATATGATCTATATATATATATAGATATCTACTATATGCTTCCTATTCCTTCACTCGCTCCTCATTCTCTCATCCTGTCCTCACATTTTGAAGCCGGCAACGTGGCATTCCTCAGTGACCGTCCAAAGCTTCACCTCCCTTCTATCCCAACCTCCCTATCCGCCATTTAACCGCGTGGTACACGCCGTTCCGCCACAACGTTAATCTACAATTATCCCAACTCTGATCAGTGTTGCACGCCGCCCTCATATACCGATGCCTCACGCATAACCGATCGCCGATGTGAATTTAATTTGCGATAATTTTGAGCCTACTCGCATAAACAAATTGAATTTACAGAATCCGGCTACCCTCATAGCATACATAAGAATGACAGACAGACAACAACAACAGACAACACACGGCTACTCCTATAGTATATATATATATATATATATATATATATTATATATATATACTATAGGATATATATTATTATGTATATATTATAGTTTACATCTATAGGAGTAGCTTGTGTTTGTCTGTCTCGTTTGTCTGTCTTCTGAGATCTGTAAAATTCAATTTTGATGAGAGTAGGCTCAAATATCGCAAAAAATCACAGGTGGTAAGCGGCTTGGTCCCATGTCGATTGAATCATTTTGAAGGGGGGGTTTGGGCTAAAAACACTTTAGGAGTATTAGAAAACTCTGTTGTAACGTCTTGCCGCATTCCACAAACTCAGTAGACTCATGGACGTTTGTGTGCGTGTGTGAGTGTGTGTGTGTTGGAATCACACGGAACGTGGTCTACCCCGAGGCACTTTGACCAGTGACCAACGACAGCATCAACACGATTGGAGTTTGCAATCACATGTTGTCTAATATATACTACTACTACAAACATCAATACATGGGTCCGAAGGGCCCACAAGCACTTGTAATATACTATAGGAGTAGCCGTGTGTCTGTGTGTGTGTCTGTCTGTTTTGGGTAGCCGAAACTGTAAATTCAATTTTGATTAGAGTAGGCCCCAAAATTTTACAATTTAATCGTAGGTGGTAAGCGGCTTGGTCCCATGTTGATTGAATCATTTTGAAGGGAGTTTTGGGCTAAAAACACTTTTAGGAGTATTAGATGACAGGAAGAACCTCTCCGGTAACGTCATGCCGCATGTCACTTACTCCGTAGACTCATGTACTTACCGTTTGTTTGCGTGTTTTGCGTTGCGTTCAGTCCCGTGTCAAACTCCACCCCAAGGATGGAGATGGATCTCTGAAGCGGGAGTCCTCTACCCTCAAGCTGTATATCTGGTGCAGGCAGGTTGGCGATGTCTTGCCTGCGGGAGATAAGCAGAGCCTGGGGTTTTGTCAGGGGCCAGGCTGACCTGCCATCGACTACTCTAGGTGACGATGTTGTCCAATGCCAGGTTGATGCGGCACACCGTGTCCTGCCAGTCACGTCTGTCGCACGCAGGGGAAGGCAAGGGTGCAGTCGTCAGCGTAGGCCTGGGCCTCAGGAATGAGGTGGAGAATGTCATTGAAGTAGACATTCCACAGAAGAGGCCCGAGTACGCTCCCCTGCGGGACGCTGGCGTGGATGGGTTAGTGGCTGGAAGTGTGGCCGTTGATCACCACCCGTAAGGTCCTGTCTTGGAGGTAGTCCTGGATGAGCTGCAGCAGGGCGCCGCGCACTCCCAGGCTCCTCAGCTTGGCAGCGAGACCTCGGTGCCACACCCTGTCAAAGGCTCCGGCGATGTCCAAAGCCACGACAAAGGTGTCCATTCCTCTATCCAGCAAGTGGTTCCAGGAAGCAGACTGAAGGAGGAGCAGGTCAGCAGCTGACCTTCCATGCCTGAAACCAAATTGCTTGGAGTTGAGGAGATGGTGGGCGTCCATAAGGTGCTGATCTTGGCGGTGTTGAGGGACTCCAGGATTTTTCCAACTGTGGTGAGGAGGGAAATTGGGGGGTAGTTCTTTGGGTCCCGTTTGCTTTTTTTTTGTGGATGGCTACCACTCTTGCTTCTTTCCATTGCGTGGGCCACTTGCACGAAGAAAGGATGTTGTTGAAATGATGGTGAGTGGTTGGAGCGAACTGGGCAGCACATCCCTTTAGTTAGTGAGGGATGATATTGTCGGGCCCTGGCGCCTTTTTGGGATCTATTTGCCGTCGCTGATTTTCTACTTCCTTATTGTTAAGTGCGAGACTCTCCAGAGAGGCCCTGGTGAGGGATGGTATTTCTGAGGGCTTGCGTGAGGGGTCTGGCACCGACATCTTAAAAGAAAAAATGACCTGCCAACAGCTCAGCCTTGTCCTTGTCGCAGACAGCCACTGACCCGTTTGGTCTGGTCCGTTTGGAATGGTGTTGTCAGCAAAGAGGCCTTGCTGCTGCTTCACTCCACACCACCACTCCCTACTCTCTCTCTCTCTCTCTCTCTCTCTCTCTCTCTCCTCTCCTCTCTCTCTCTCTCTCTCTCTCTCTCTCTCTCTCTCTTCTCCTCTCCTCGCTCTCCCGTCAGGGTGGCGCGGTTGGTAGAGTTGTTGTCTCGCGTGCAGAGTCCCTGCATTCGGTCAACGGTTCGAAGCCACCAAGTTCGTTCTGGCGTGGTGGCGCTTTGTATAGTCAATAACCTTGTAGTTGGTACTTGCGAAGTGTCTAGATAGGATCAAAGTATCTTATATATATTCTCTCTCTCTCTCTCTCTCTCTCCTCTCTCCTCTTCTCTCTCTCTCTCTCTCTCTCTCTCTCTCTCTCTCTCTCTCTCTCTCTCTCTCTCTCTCTCTCTCTCTCTCTCTCTCTCTCTCCTATCTCTCTCTCTCTCTCTCTCTCTCTCTTCTCTTTCTTCTCTCTTATCTATCTTTTCACTTTTACTCTCGCTCTCCGCCTCTCTCTTTCTTTCTCTCTCTTCACGTTATATCTGCAGGATGTTGAGTCAGACTTACTTCCGACCCTCTGACTTCCGCGCGAGAGCTTCACTGATAATTTATTTTCGTCTGTTGCCTGTCTTTCTTTAATCTATCTATCGTTTCTGTGTCGTTTTGTATGTTGTGTGTGTTTTCTTCTTTGACTTTTCACTGCCTTTTTCCATGTGTGCTAATATGACTGCCAATATAATATGGCTATCTTTCTGTCTCTCTGTCAGACATTTACCCATTCAGACAGTCAGTGAGGATCAATCAATTGGTAATTCAGTCACTTTTCTGACTCTCTCTTCTCTCTCTCTCTCTCTCTCTCTCTCTCTCTCTCTCTCTCTTCTCCTCTCTCTCTCTCTCTCCTCTCTCTCTCTCTCTCTCTCTCTCTCTCTCTCTCTCTACTCTCTCTCTCTCTCTCTCTCTCTCTTCTCTTTTCGCTCTCGCTTCTATGTAGTTTCCCTCGCTCTCTCTCCACCCACAAGTAATTTCAATGACTTTGAAAGTTACTCCTAAGAATATACTTCCCATATTCTAAATTTCATTCCATCCCTTACCTTGCCTTTTCATTTATGTAGATCTTCACTGAATGAATCCTGAATGCATCCTGCGTAATGTAAATAAAATTACAAAACTGGACCTGTATAATGATTCACCTAGACTAAATTAGGCAACAAACCCATGAGTACTATTGAGTTTATAATGTGATGTTGAACTTAGATGCTACATTCATAATAAACCAGAAAAGACACGTTCGTATGCTAAAAAAAAATTAAAAGGCTGTCAGTATGTTGCTTTTTCGTTATAAACGCCACTTGTAGGTTACTCGTGTAGCACAGGGCCTGAACTTATAATAAGACTATGGCAACACCTTAATTCTCGACATACTATAAAACCATAAGATTTTATATAAATTTTCGGAATACCCATGTATCAAGCAGTTCCTGCTGACATAAATTCCCGTTAAATGCAACACTTATATTACCATCAAATGTCTTGTATATCATGAAATAACGCTTGAAATAGGTAAAATATGAGCTATGTGAGAACTTTAAAAACTGAAAATTAAGTGATTTTAAAGATCACCTCGTATCTCTCTCTCTCTCTCTCTCTCTCTCTCTCTCTCTCTCTCTCTCTCTCCTCTCTCTCTCTCTCTCTCTCCTCTCTCTCTCTCTCTCTCTCTCTCTCTCTCTCTCTCTCTCTCTCTCTCTCTCTCTCTCTCCTCGCTCGCTCGCTCGTCCTCTCTCTCTCTCTCTCCTCTCTCTCCTCTCTCTCTCCTCTCTCTCTCTCTCTCTCTCTCTCTCTCTCTCTCTCTCTCTCTCTCTCTCTCCTCTCTCTCTCTCTTCTCTCTCTCTCTCTCTCTTCTCTTTATCCTCTCTCTCTCATATATATATATATATATATATATATATATATATATATATATATATATATATATATACGTAATTATATATATATATATATATATATATATATATATATATATATATATATATATATATATATACATATATATATATATATATATATACATATATATATATATATAATATATATATATATATATATATATATATATATATATATATATATATATATATATATATATATATATATATATATAATATACTATAGGAGTAGCCGTGTGTCTGTGTGTGTGTGTGTGTGTGTGTGTGTGTGTGTGTGTGTGTGTTGTGTCTGTGTGTGTGTGTGTGTGTGTGTGTGTGTGTGTGTGTGTGTGTGTGTGTCTGTTTGTCTGTCTGTCTGTTTTGGGTAGCCGAAACTTTAAATTCAATTTTGATGAGAGTAGGCTCAAAAATTTGCAAATAAATCGTAGGTGGTATGCGGCTTAGTCCCATGTCGATTGAATCAGTTTGAAGGGAGGTTTTGGGCTAAAAACACTTGGAGTATTCGATTACAGGAATAAACTCTGCGGTAACGTCTTGCCGCATTCCACAACCTTAGTAGACTCATGGACTTACGTGTGTGTGCGTGTGTGATTGTGTGTGTTGGAATCACACGGAGCACAAAGGGTTGGAATCACACGGAACACAAAGGGTTGGAATCACACGGAACACAAAGGGTTGGAATCACACGGAACACAGAGGGTTGGAATCACACGGAACACA
>JACEEZ010006748.1:30000-61966 GCA_016584305.1 Chionoecetes opilio
GTATGGTCACCATTTCTGCATTTTACCATTCATTCTTAGTTCTTAGTGATTGCAGAAACCATCACCCCGAGAGGCTTGGGTTTTATGGAGACCGCCCATCTTTCTCTGGTCCGCTCGGGGATCAAACCCGGAACTTCTCGGTTGTGAACAGAGCGTGCTAACCACTAGCTACACTCCGGTACTACTCCTTACCGAAACCGACCGAAACCGAACGAAACCGGGTGGTAGAGTTGGGCTAGGGGGGTGAGGGTGGTTTTGGAGGGGCGGGGGGTGTGTGGGGATGCTATATTCCAAGTTTCAGATCGATATGTCGGGCCAAAGTAGACTTATTCTATATTTTGTTAAGATCGGCGAACGAAACCGTGTTATGGCCGCCGCCATGTCGTCATGTGACGTCATGTGACGGTGACGGTGTCATGGCCGCCGCCACGCCAATCAACGTCCATTTTATTCAGCCATATGCATACAGTACACGTGCCCAGTTGTACCAGTGCAAGCTTACGGAATCCCCATTCACCAGAGGGCGTTATTCAGTTTCACAATGGCGGCTATGGACGAAACCGGCTGGCCCCGGGAGAAGCAGATATAAATGGCCGGTTTTGACCACTTAGCGACCAGGTATTGATCTGAAATTTTGCCAAAGGGGCATGTTGAGATACCTGCATACCCCCCACCACCTTCAGAATCAACATTAACCTTGTTTGAGCCCTGGTTTTAGGGTCGGTTAGGGTCGGTTAGTGTAGAATTCGGTCGGTTTCGATAAAAAGGACCACCCGCTACACTCTGTGGCCGGATTAAGGGTGTATTGGGCCCAGGGCTGTGAGATGGACTGAGCCCACCTGCCCTCCCAATTCCCCAATCTCCAACATTACTGCCTCCACTGATCCAAGGGGATCAGTGGAGGCACAAACAGAACATATATAAAAAAAAACCCCAACATATAACATAATATCAATATAATCAATCAACAAAAACACAAACAGAAAATATGTCCTTCTTTGAATCATATAAACAGAAATTAAATTAGCAATGGAAAGTGCTATAGGTATTACTTATAGATAAGCAAGGCTGAAGACATTAGGTACTTTATTTGATGTCTGCATTTTTGCCCTCCTATCTCAATGACCTCTTGCGTGCTTTGAGTTTACTGAAGTCATCAATGATGTCTTTGAAGTCAAAGGTTCTTAGTAACTCATTTCTATACTCATTAAAGGGAAAGTTTTGCTAAAACCTAACTTGCCCAATGCTGTTTCTGAGCTCATTTTTAAATAGTTAAGCTTTGAAAATTACGTTCCCTCCAGCATTACTCACCATCATAGACAATGTAATATTTATATACAGAGAGCTATTTCAGTATTTGGAAATGTCTGAACAAGGCTGTGTTCATGAAGTGATTGATACATTTTAGATCTGCAGATTTTGGTGACTGGGCAAAGTTGAGGAAAAAAAACTGTGTAAAGTGTGTAGTACATACAACTGGAGAGATTTGAACTAGTTCTAACTCAAGAGAGGGTTAAAGGTCATTGGGATAGGCTGATCCCAAAATTTTTAAAGTAGTCTTTTATTGCTGATGCTTCAAAAAGTGAACCTTTTTGCTATTCTGGATAAAAGTCCAAACATGGTGTTAATCTCCTGAATGCTTCCAGACGCTGACTCAGAGCAGTAATCATTCTATAAATGAGAATAAAGAAAAAACTTCAGTTCTAAATTTGTCTCTAGGTGATAACACGACTTCTTCTGCACCCCCTTTATCATAACGACGGTTTCGGACACTTACACGGTTTTGTTGTGACTTGTACCTGTCATGTCCACTAACTTTCATGCCTTGAGATTCATAATGGTCAAAACTCATTCGCTGACTCCCTACAAATTTAGCAAGGGGTTCCAATACTGCCACCATAACATTAAGGCATACTATTGGGTCCTGGAGAGAGAGACTAGTCAAGAAGAATTGCAGTTTCTAGTTCTCCAAACTTCTTTAGGATTAATTGAGCTTGGTTTCGGCGTTCAACTTTCTGTTCATTGTCAGAGGAGATAGTTTCTAAAGTTGTACAGATTGGGATGAATTCTTTGTATAGGGCACTTACTGATTCATACATTGCAGACCATCGAGTATCTGAAAAACTTTTGACAAGAGACAAATTTAGAGGCTTCAGTGCATCACTAAGTATAGTCAGCCCAGCTCAACTTGGTCTCGCGGGTGGAGTGGGGAGATTACTGCAGTGTTGTCACATTCATCGTTGACAGGCTGACAAGGACCCTCTGTCATACTGTTAGCTATTACATTAACTATATTTTAATCATATAGTTTTATAATACGGCTGCATGGTTTTGTGAATGGCTTGCGATATGATGGTAAAACAACGAGTCTGTATACCTTCCATTACATTTGGCATGGCAGCCCATGCGACGCTGCTGACAGGCTGAGTGACCTGACACAGCCCCACCCGTCGGTGGGAATGAATGAGGTGAGGAGGGTGGTGACCTGGCGGGAGTAGTGGGGTGATCTGGCACCACCGCGAACTTAGGCCGCTCCACCCGCGAGACCAAGTTGAGCTGGGTCGACTATAGTTGCCAGCGAAATGTAGAGGCAGAGAAAAAGGTATACACATTATTTAAATAAAAAAAGAACTTACAACTAAATGGACAAGATTCAGAAGCACTTCTCCCAACTAAATTGAGTGAAGTGAGCGCACATGGTACGAATGTTGCAAAACGGACAATGCTGCTTAATTACATTAAAGGACACCACATACTTCCCACTCATGTTTGAGGCATTGTCATAAGCTTGACCCCGACAGTTGTTGTTTATGTCAATTCCATTTTCTCTAAATATGAATGTACCATATTTTTTTGTTTCATATTTTCTCTAAATATGAAATATCTGCAATTATCTGTCCTGTATGGCAATCATTGGCAAAAATCCTCGGCACCTCTCAACAGGACCATGCTGTAAACATATCTTACAATAAAAATTATGTTTTTCAAAAGATACCATAAAGAAAATCTCAATTTAGCCTTCAAAAAAGTTTTTTATTCATTGGAAAATGCACACCCTACAATGCTCTACATTACGGACAGGCTGCAGAAAAAAAATAGGATAAATGTACACTGGATGACTGGGCCTTGGAGTGTGCAGACACAGTTCCAATATATTATCATGTGCAGAAAAATGTTCCTCCCACAGGGGAGGCGGTGGCCCCAGTGGTTAGCGTCTTGGAGTGCTGAAATCAATGTCCCGAGTTCGAATCCTGCCGGGGCAACTCTTTCAAGGCCTGGTAGGGTCGCAGAAGGTCCCGAGTTCAAGTCTCACCAAGGAGCAACTGTCAAATCTGTCGTCGAGTGGGCCGTAGCAACCCACAGGCAGGGTATACCTGTCTTCCGTTTGCGAGTGTGACGGGGGACTCTAGGGGGAGCATAGCCTAAAATGAAGAACCGAACGTCACAGAAAATGTGATCTTCACCTGAGACCACAGGGGTCACTATATATAAAAAGTCCAGCCTGGGGGCCCGCAACGGGCGCGATCGACCAACATCAAGACTCTCCATAAGCCTACAGGCGCTATAGGCTACAATACAATGTAAAAAGAAAAAAAGAAGAATCCGGCTAAATTTTTTGAATTGTAGGGACTAAACTAACCTGCTCTGTATAGAGTTGCTAAAGGGTGCTGCCTAGCCTGCCTTAAGTCTAACTCGAACAATCTGACTTATGAAAAGGTTAGGTAGCAGGCTGCCAAGCAGAGCAGCCTAGGCTGGGCTAGGACAAAGACTACTGTATACTGGACGTGCTACTCAGTTTGGGCCCATTTCCAGTGGAGGCCAAAGCCGCGATTCCTGACATTTTTGAAACATCACTCCCATTCCCCTTCTATGGTTTATCATATAAATGATATACTGTTATCTTCGTAAAATGTTTGTTCTATAATATTATCAAATGCAAAAAAGTAAAATACACAAAAGAAATGTCATTATGAGACTCTGAAGAAATATGCATGAACTTAATATTCACTTAAAATCTTCGCCAATTAATATTTTGCGAGAAAACCTTTTGCATGAAACATATCAATAGAAGCGGAATTTTATTAGGTTTTAAATTAGCGTTAACTAAATAAATAACCTCATCAATCGGGAAAATTACCCGATTGATGATGCTATTTGTTTTAGTTAACGCTAGGTTATGCATAGTGCCAATTCATTTATCAGAAAACGAAATATATCAATGGAAAGCTAATAAAATTCCGGTTCTATTGATATGTTTCATGTAAAAAGTTTTCACGCAAAATATTAAGTGGCGAAGAGTTTATGTGAGTATTTAGTTAATGTATATTTCTTCACTCTCTCATAATGACATTTCATTAGTGTATTTTACTGTTTTTTATTTGATAATATTATGGAACAATCATTTACACAGATAACAGTTTATCATTTATACTGATAAACCATAGGTAGGGAAATGGGAGTGATGTTCGAAACACTTTTTTACTTTGCCGGTCGGCTTTCACTGGTCATGGGCGGGTTGGCGCGGGGCACGAGTAGCAAGTCCAGTATACAGTAGTCTTTGGCTAGGCTATCCCCCTAAAATATGCTTACATAAATTTTCCCAAGATTTAATTAATAATAATTAATAATGAAAAGATAAAAATGTTAGTGTAAACATTTTTGGTCCAAATTTGTTTCTTCCTTCATTTTTTACCAGACTTTTCATACAAGTCCCCCCCAATCCATCCATAATTTTTGTATTTAATTTCCGAACCTGCCTTTTATATTTTGTTAACATGTAAATTGGTGCCTTTGGCCCTGAATGTTGTTTTTTTTACTTTCTTTTTTCTGATCACGATAGGCCCCCTTTTCAATGCATCAACAGAAATATATCCCTAAATATTTTCAACAAAACAGAAATATTTGTTCCCCCCTCAACCTTAAATAAAATGTTCAAGCCCTATAAAAGTCCCCCCAATTGAAGGCAGGAGAACCTTAATAGTTGTAAATGAAGTCAAAATAAGCCCCTGGCCCAAAAACAATTAAGAAGGGTGGGGGGTTACTGGCACGAAGCACTAGTTTTTTTTGTTTTTTTGTTTTGTTTTGGGGGTTTTTTGAGGGGCCCGTGGGCAAGGCGGTGGTTGGGGCCCCACAGCCTTCCTTAGTGCCCCGAAGGTGGCAGAAATGCAAATGAATCAAGCAAGGTTAGATCCTGTGGGCAGATTGGCCAGGACTTTTTTCTGGTTTAGGAAAGGTCCCCCTTGGTGTGGCTTTGAAGGATTTTTTTTTTTTTTTTTTTTTGAAGGCCCAACCAGTGGTCCCCCCCTGGGAAAGAACCCCCCAAGAAGGTTCGGACCCCTTTTAGAGTTTTGGTCCCCCCCTGGTCGGAGGGAGGCGTGTGATTAAATATTTGATTTTTTGGGAGGGAAGTGCCGTGCCGGGTTGGAAAAGTGGTTTGGCGAGGGAACATTGCATGAGGAGGTGTTCAGGTGTGTTCCGGTTATGTGGGGCACAGGGGGCAGTGAGGGGTCAGCTGTCCCCCATGCCCCAGTTTTTTTGTTGTAAAAAGGTGTGGCGTTGAGGGGCCGGTGGTTTGGCCAATCCGGAAGTCCCCACCCCCTGGGTGACTGCGGTTGGTCCCCCCCAGAGCCAACGGGCTTGGGGGGAAGAGGTGGGTCCACCAGTGGTGTCCGTGGTGTCCCCCATGTCCCCGTTAATACGTACCGCAAGTGGAAAGTGTTTAACTGGGGTGAGGCCCGGTCAGTCAAGTTAGTTTTCCCATTGTTCCCCCCAGTAGTCCCGGTTTTATTTTTTTTGCATGTAGTCCTGAAAGGTTTTATCCCAGTAATCAGTCCCCCAGGTTTTTGTGGGGTCAATGTCCCCCTAAAATGGGAGAAGGGGAGGGAGGTGTGCCTTCCTGCTGCCCGCCCCCTTGGTCCCCGGCCCCACAGTTGTTGCCCCCCTGAACACCAATGTTGGAGGGAACCCACTGAAAAGGGTGATGACAAAAATGGCCCAGAAGGAAGGAAATAAAGTGAACAGCAAGAAGTTGGTGGAAATGGTGAAACAAAGGGCATGTGGAGTGATAGGCGGGTGGAAAAATTGTCCGAGAAATTTGGGAGGGCCGCCCTGGGAAGGAGTTTTCAGTGGGGAAAAATTGGTTTTATAGCAACAGGAAGGGGGGCACGGTGGTGGCAATATTTGAAATTTGCCTCACCCTGATGGCCAAAAAGTTTCTGCCCCGTCCCAGGGATGGAGGGCATGGGGGGGTTGGCAACCCCTCCCCAAGGCGGTTTGGCCCAAGGTGGAACCTGGGCCGGGATGGAACCCATGGCCGCCCCGCAAACTACAGACGGAGGGGCCTGGGCAGACGGAAAGCCCTCGGTGTTAATGGGGGGCTTTATTGGTAGCGGGGGCTTTGTAGGAGGAGTAAAAAAGGTTACACTGCAAAAAAAAAAAAAAAAACCCTGCAAACCGGACAGGGTCTAGCCCTCTTGGGACCCCATGGTGGGGTAAGGTTGTTGTGGAAGGACCGAAAATTAGAGAAGCGAAAGAGGAAACCCCAAAGGGCCCCGGGGAGAGGTCCCCTTCCTCCAGAAGTGCAAAAGGAGGGGGGAGTCACACCGTATAGAAAACAAAAGGAAGGAGAGGGCCCCCCCCTCCCCGGCCGCTCCCCTACGAAGGTGTTGTTGAGGTGCTTTTTTTGATACGGGCAGGGGGCCCATGGAAAGTGGTTTTTCCCTACCGTTGGTCGGGAAGGAGAATGGGAAGTGGAGGGCATGGCCCAAACTAGGGGGAGGAGGCCAGAGTTGTTTTGGGTGGTAAAGGTTTGCGGACCAGCAGGGGGTGGAAGCCTTCGGTGTTGACAGGGAGGGGAGGGAGGATTCTGCCTGAAGGGCTGTGACTGGGGAGGACCTGAAGGCCCCCCAAAGCTATACGAAAGGGCATTATTCTGGATTACATCTAACTTGTGGAGGAGGGAAGGTGAGGCCCCCACCATAACCTCAACAACCCCGTAGTCCTAGCTAAGGCCTACGGATGTAAGTGCTATAGAAAATTGAAGGAGGGTATTCCTGTCCCCCCACCCCACTTGACCCCTGCAAGGGACTTTCATTAAGTTAAGGCCCTCTTGAGGCACGAGGTCAACCAGTTACTGTATGTTGGGCGGCCCCCAGGTTAGGCGGGGGCCATCCAACATAAACCAAGGAAATTTTGGGCTGGGTTTGTTTTTTGAAAGGAAAAATTGGGGGAACCCATTAATGTGACCCATTGGGGAAAGGTTTTGGTTGGGAATACGCCCCTTTCGGGTGAAAGCACAGAAGGCTAAGAAACTGTTCTGGGCACTCAACCGTCAGGCCCCCAACGGGAAAGGTCCATGAAGTGGGGAGGGGCCCATAAAAAGCCCACGGTTGAAAAAATGGGTCTTGAAGCCTCCTGGATAGTGGGGAGCGGGAGCAAAAATTTGAAAAGAGGATGTCCCAATTCAGCATAGGATGGGGTGGCAAGGGTTGGTGCATGGAGAGCAAGGGAAAGTCTGAAAGCAAGAATTGTTTTGAGGGGGGACAGGACCTGAGGGGAAACCCTGGTGGGGACGCCCCCCCCCCGGGTGGACCGGGAAAGGAACCTGGAAAAGGGTTTTTTTCCCGAATCACCAGAGGAAAAGGGGGACCCTTGGAAAGAAACAGGAAAGGATTTTAACCCCATTGGAAGGAAGGGAAGCCAGGGCCAGCCCCCCAGGCGGGCCAAGTTTGTTTTTTCAATGAATGGGCAATTTTTTTAGGGGAGGGTTTCCAAAAAGCTGCTTGGAGGTCAATAAAGGGCTTTTTTAGTTTGAATTTGTTTTGGTGGTTAAATCCTTTTCCTGTATGTGGTTTGTTTTTCCCAGCCCTGGAGCAGGGGCATCCCGGGGTGCCCCCCCCCGGTGAGGAACGAAAACCCGAAACATATTTTGATGGAAAGAAGGGTGTTTTTTTTTGTTCCAACCCCCCCAATGCCCCCAAAAAACCTAACCCTAATTTTGGTTCTTACTACTTTTACTAAGATTTAGAGAAGAAAGGGCTTTAATGGGGCCTATAGGAGGAAAAGCCTCAGCCCGAGGGGGAGGCCTTGCAGGCCTTTAAGAAATAGGAAAATTGGTGATGGCCAAATTGAACCCCCCCACAACAGAAAGGGAAACCCCCCCCCCCCCAGCCCAGCTGGCGTTTTTTAAAGGACGCCCCAGGAAGGAGGCGGCCAGAGAGCCAACCCGGGAGGGCGGCGAAGAAACCTCGTTTTCGGGGGAGGGTTTGGGTCCAGAACCCCCCCGCCTTCCCCCGCCGGAAGGGGCGGGTGCGGTGGTAAGCAAGAAGGGAAAAGTTTTCCCTGGGGGTTTTAATAGCAAGTGCTAATTGTATGGCCGGTGTTGGTGGGAAGGGGGGTAAACCAGGGGGGGGGGTAACGGGGGTTCCCCTTGGAGGAAGCCCGAGGGGTAGTGTGGGAATGTTGGGAGGGCGAAGGCACTCTAACTTTGTTCCGGCAACCCAGTGATGAGGGGAAAACCGTTTTACTTAGTTTTAACGGGGAAAAAAAGTGAAGGGGGGCTGGGGGGTTGGACCATCTCCCCCTGAAAAAAAAAAAGCCCAAAGGGCCCGGGAGACGGGAAGGGAAGGAAAAGGGGGGAAAAGGAAAGCACAAAAAAAGGAGGCCCCATGCCAGAAACGTTTTTTTTCATCAAAAATAAAAACACGTTTGGCAAATCGGGGCCCCCCCCAATTAAAAAACCGGAAGCGAAACTACGGAAGGCAAGGGAATGGGGGTTTTTTCTTCCCCCCCACCGCAGTAAAAGGGCCCGTGGCGGTTTTTTTTTTGGGCCCTGAAGGGCTGGCCGCCACTTCCGGGACACCCACCAGGGGGGCCCCCGGAAAGAAAGCGGGAAGGGGGGTGGGGAAGTGATTAGATGAAAGGGTTGGGGGGGGACCCCCACGTTCCCCCACCCAGGGGTTGGACCGTGAGGTTTTTAAAAAATTATTATCCGATGAAGGGAGGGTAAAGGGGAAAAGGGGTAAGTGAAATTTTTTTTTTCTGATTGAAAAAGAGACCCCCCCCAGTCCCCTTTGGTAAAGGGGAACCAACGAGGTCTGCCTTTGGGGAAGGGGGGGGGGGTGGTTGGTTACTGAAAGGGAAGGGGAAAATTAACAACCAGGAAGGAATGGGTCGCTTCCCCTTTGTAAAGGGGGCCAGTTTGTGACAGTGGGGGGGGAGGGGGGGAGGGGGGCCCCTTACCCCAGGCAAGAGGTCCCAAGGTGGGGGGTTCCCCCGAAGCTGGAAAAAACAGTTCCCCCCGGTAGGGAGGCCAGGTTGGGGGTGGGGAGAGGAATTTAAAAGAAAACCACTGTCCCGCCAGAAAAAAAGCTCGAGGAGGGACCTGGCCCGAAGCGGTTTTTTCCCTTCCGGCTCCTGGGGGGGGGCCCGGTTTTCCCCCAGAAGGTTTTTTGGATGGGCCATTTAAAAAATCCAACCCAATTTTTTAAAGCTGGGAGGAAAAAACCCCCGGAAAGAAAACAAGTGCCCTTTTGGAATTTCCCCTGAAGGGTTTTTGTCCTAAAAAAAACAAGGAATTGTAAAATTCAAAAGAATCTGAAGGGGCCCTGAATCAAAGGTAACAGTCACCCCCAGGTGCTCCAGGCCACCTCCAGGGAAAAAGGAGTGATAGTGAGAGGGCTAGAAGAGAGGGATCGGTGGACCAGCAGAAGCAGGCCGCCGCCCTCCCTGCCCCCGCGGTCCCCCCTGTCCATCCTGTAGGAAGCATAGTTGGGAAAGGAGGGGGGAGAATGCGTCTGTGAGCCACGTCCTCACAGACGCCAACAACTAGAGGAGTGTATGATGAGAGCGTGGTTTTTAAAGACTGGAAGTTTTCCGGTACAGAGACCGGGCGTTTCCAGAAGATGAAGTGGGGAGGGGAGTAAAGGACTCACGGCGTGAGTGACATAAAGAAAGGTAAGGAGGCCTGGCAGGCATCGAATGAGGCAGTCTCTAAGGCAGGAACCTGAAAGAAGGAGATTAAAGAAATCAAGTGCTATGGGTGCAATTCCCTTAATGAAGGCTGGCCATGCAAAAGCCCGAAGCATGCTGGGCTTGAGAAGGAGGAGGGCGGCGCAAGGCTAGCACTACCCAGTGAGGGCAGGGGCTGCTGGGGCTGCTGGCGGCTGGGCATGGGGCTGAGGCTGTGGAGGCAGGGAAGAAACATGGCGGAGGGTGGGGGAACCAGGTAATAAGGGGGGTAGGAGGATGAAAAAAACAGCCTCCACAGCCTCCCTATAAGGCCCCTCCGGCAGGAAGGCGGGTCTGTGCCCTTGTTTAAGGGCGGGTAATGGTAAGGTGCCGGGGGGACGGTCCGGCGTCCTTTGGGGTTTTTTTGGGGAAGGGGATCCACTGGCAGTGGGGTGGGCGGGTGGGGGTGGACGCAACCAGCAGCCATCTGGACAATTTGTTGACTTGTGGGGCTCAATGGCTTGGCAGGGGCAGGCTGACTGGCAGGGGCAGGCCCTGGAGCAGGCAGGCAGGGAAGGGGCCCGAGTAGGGGGGGGCAAGCTCTTGTGCTGGGGGCCCCCTGGGGACGGAAAGGTCCCAGGGAGGATGCCCCTCAGCTGCCGCTTCACGTCTGACCATGGAAGAGGTAGTCCTCGTGCTGGAGCTGTTGCACTTGCCTCCGCCTGGAGGTAAGCCGGGCACTGCTTTATAGGTGGGGCGGTGGTCACCCACCACAAAAAAAGGCAGGACTATCCGGCCGGGCCACACTTCTCTGCAAACATGAAAGCCGCTGCAAATTACTGCAGCGGACCTTCATGTTGCAGGTGGCATTACCGTGGCCAAAAAGGAAGGCAGCGGGTTACAACCGGAGGGACAGGGGGAGGGTTGTGGGGCCCGGAACCCGGTAAAACGGCATGTTTGAAGGGAAGGACCCCGGGTTCCGGGAGGGGGGCCCCCGAAAATTTTAATTCCTGATGGCCATGTTTAGCCTCCCGTTCTGACCCCCGTCCGGTCCCCCGGGCGTTGAGCCGGGAGCCGTTAATGCGTCCTACAAATTTTTGGTAGGGGAGAGTCCGTCCAAGTACTGTAAGTCCAGTTAGAAATGTCGTCATTTGTCAGTTTCGGGAGAGATAGGGAAAATTCTCCCCGAAACATGTAGGTCGGGTCGTCCGTTCCCGATGGCCACCCCAGCACTTCACGGAACCACTCCCCCAGCTTGTGACAGACCTCTGGGGGCCTGGGGCAAGGTGTGTCAAGGTTGGCCACCTCGAACTTTGATACCTCTGCCCCCCCCGGTGATGGTTTAGAGTATATGACCGAATTTCTTTTGAAAAATGGAGTTAAAAATGCTGGACACCTTTCCCAGGGTTAATGAAGGGAACGGAGGCACATCAGCTGACCTGATAATTGATGAGGCGTTGAGGCCTGAGTGAAGGGCATGCGGAAGCAGGAGCAAAGCAGTGGAGCAGAAAGCAGTGGGGTGTGTGGTGTGAGCAACGCGGGGAGGAGGTGAGAGTCAGTGATTGTGGCGTAGGAGCGTGTTGTTTTTGCATGACTTTCAGTCTGTTGGGTCTCACCAGATGAAGGGGAAGCGAGGGGACCTCTTGGGGCCAACTGAGAGAGGTCCAGGTGGACGTCATCGTCACGCGGCATGATCACGGAGAAGGGAGTCTAGGGCACAGGCACGCACAGGCCCCAAACGCAGAAAACCCCGGCACACAATACCAACGTAGCGTAGTGGCGTGGCCAGCGAAAAGCGGTATGGTAGGATTGCGTTGGAGGAGCGAAGCAAATATGTCTTGTCACCACCAAGGCAGATCAAAGAGTTTGCTACGGTGTTTATCTGGCAATGAGTGTTTGTTTACATGTACCGCCCCCTGCTGCCGCTGACAGCGCTCGTTGTAGACGACGCCTTCACCGGCCGACGCGACTGCCATCTAGATGGAAACCAGGGCAGGAAAATCTGGCCTCACCTGGCCCTATTGCACAAAGACTGCCTTGTCTCTCTAGCTCCCCTTGGTCAAGGGTGTCCGCTAGTTCTATTTGCCATTATCCCTACCAAACCAGCTTACAATAAGTGTTGACATGGTCAACATGGGTTGATCGCAAAGGAAAATAGAAGGGGTTTACTATTATTATTCATGGGGATATAATGAGGATTGTTGGCAAATATAAGTTACTCGACCATAATGTTTACAACACTCTATCCAATGATTTTGAGGAATTCATCAAGTCGGGTGTAGGGTAAATATTGCCTTCATTTTATCCCAAAGAGAGGTATAACGAAACCAAATAATGGTGACATGACTCTCTTTTTGGCAATCATAGGGGATAGATATGGATTATTTCGCCATTCAACATTTCCTTCTAGGTACACGCAACGTACGCCGGTACGAGGCATTATAAACAAACACGCCCCCCAGTTTAGAGGCGGTAAGAGGGCCGTGTGACTCCATCAATATGAATCACACGACACGATGACACGTTGTCACCCGCTTTACCTGTGTCTTCCTGTTGGTCTACCGTTGAGATTGACGAACTTAAAAGTTTGTTTATGTTCTCCATGTGGTCAGCTGCCAGGAAAATCTCGTACAGCACCCGCAGCGAATTTATCAACTATTTTTAATTCTGCATGAAAGCATGATCTACAAATGCTTACCATTTAATTGTATTCCATTTATTATACTGGACTTAAATCAAGCAATAAGTATTATATAATGATTGTTTCCTTGGAGAAAATTGTAGTTTTTCAGGGTTTTCATCGTTTTTTAAATACCACTTATATATGAATTGTATGTAAAGCCGTAGCTTTGAGAAAAATATTGCGATTTCAAAACACCAAGTGAAAACGAGTAAGAAAAAATAATCTTATGAAACCCGCTATACATTTATTTGGATGAAGTTCCAGAACGGCCACCAGATGGCAAATCCGTTCACTGTTATGGAGTATTGTGAATATTCGCATGTTTTTTCAATATTCGCATTCGCATTCGCATTCGCACTCCCACTCGTAGTTGTTTGTGAATATGCGAATATTTTGCCCAAATCAATAAACTTCCATAAATCAACAACAATTGAACATAATATTACACAAGCAAACATATAAAAAAAATAATAGTTTAGCGAGCATTAGTTAAAATAATGGGGTAAGGAAGCGTAGTGGTAGGCTAGGCCATAGTCCCTCGAACACTACTTCCATCCTCTACCCTCCAACAGAGTGGCAGCTGCTGCTCTCAAGGTCACTGTTACTGAACTCAGCTCATTGGCTCGTGCGCCATATAGTCCATGGGCCGGACCCCCCTAAAATCACTTTTTGGTACTGTCCGAGGTGGCAAGGCCTAGTGATGTTTTTTATATTCCCCCATTTCTATAGGATATATTTTGATATGATAGCCCTTGCTAGGTGGTAGCTTAGTGCTAGTAATTGCGACTTTTATAGCCGCACCCAACGGCACTCAACTACGGACATCCGCAACTGTGAAAGTGATATTACTATAGGTTAACCTTCTAAAAATGTTCAAATCGAAGTTCGTTCAATTACAGTTTTTTTTTGCTAATATACACACAATAACATAATAAGCTGGCATCAGGTTAAATGACATAAAGGTTAAAACACTAATACTAATGAACATAAATGTGTCGCTACCATATGCAATGAAGTCTGAATGTGTACTTCTATGCGACTTCTTGTGAACATAACAACGACTAATATTCTTGAAACTATTGTATTAATAATTTGTTGAGTCATATGGAACCTTTAACATGCATAGAAGCGCCAGAAACATATGTATCTGCTGTACCGTTTACTCATCCTCTGAATCCTCAGAATCCGGCTCAAGGTCGGTTTCCTGCTGCTGCACTGCTTGGTTGGTGCAGGTCTGGAGCTTGCACATATCAGTGCATGTGAGGCCATTGACCAGGCATGCACAGTCCAGGCAGCTTGCAAACAAGTGAACACTTGCATGCCAGTATCTCCAACACCACCTCTGGTGCTTGTGCCGAACGCATCCAGAGGATGTTCAGCTTCCCGTCTTCTTCAGTCCAGCCATGCTAAATGGGGCTTGGCACGTTGGCCTTGGGCTCTAAAAGCGTCTCCAGATAGCAGCCTGGAAGTTGGCTCTCTGTGCGTGTAGGTCCGGAAGAGGCAGTCTCTGCATGGTGGCAGCTGGCTTGACTCTGCTTCCCCTCTCTTTGCACAGAAGAGCTGGTAGCGCAGCTCGTTGACATGTTGCCCCCTGCGGCGCTGCTTCTGCTCTTGTTGCTCCTGCTGCCAGCATACATTGCACAGGTGAACTGCTCAAGCTTATTAAAGATCTCATCGCTCAATTCCCAGCATTGGCCCAGCTGCTTGAATGCCTGGTTTTGACGTGTCCTTCTTGAGTAGCGTCAGTGCAATTAGCTTGCCTTTACGGCAAAGCAGCTTACAGAGTCACATCCAGTGAACGCATGCCCGGCCAATCAGGCTCTCGCAGACCCCTGCCCTTGAATTCTCCCGATCTTGTCTACATCTGCGTATCGGGTGCGAGTCTTGGTTCCAAACTTCTGGTAGATAGAGATATCCATGGTGTTGTGCATGGCAAGGCTAATGATGAAGACATCAGTGTCCTCTGAGCAAATTGAGCAGAGCCTCTGAGCAAAATGAGCAGACGGCTGCCTTGTAGCCATCTCTCGCTGCATGCAGCGTGTGGAGAAGCAGGCGGGTATCAGCCTCTTCTTGTGTCGACTCGAGCTCAGGTACCTCCTCCCACTTGTCTTCTGTTAGCTTGAAACAGCTTTGTTCACAGGTGACATGCACATAGAGCGCCTTGTCCGGTAACTTCTCTCTGTACTTTGAGAGTTTCCACTCCTCTGTCAAAAAACCTGATCAGGGAGGTTTTGTTTGAAGACCCAACAGGAATTTCCTCCACTGCTGCACATGATGCCCGCCAGCTAGGTTTTGTATTGGAGAGAGTTGTCGGTACCTCGGTTGACTCGTTCAGCTTGTTTGGTTGAGGTTGGGCGGTAACATCAAAGAAAATATCAATTCTCTTACTTTGTCCCCCTTCATGAAGGATAGTCAAGGATATAGAGGACAAGGAAGGTGATTCCTGTAGTAAAGATTCGAAGCCGCGATTTGTCACGCCATCTAACCGCGGGATAGTGGTAAAGACAGAGCAGGGGAAACTTTTTAGAGAACGTACGGAATCGGTGGGTGACTCAAATGCTCATAATATCCATGATTCCTATAATATTATATATATACTATCCAAAAAATGTATATTTTTTTGAAGGTTATAGGCTATAACCTTCAAAGAAATATAATATTTTTGGATATTTATCTTTGAAAAGGAAATAAATTTATTAAAGCAAAATTTGGTAGCCAAATTTTTATTAAAAATGTCTATGTACTTTGAGGTTTACAAATCATGTAGAACTTTATCCCAATACTTGATTATGTACACCAAAGCAGAACAGTAAGATCATTACTCTTTTACATGCAGCTACATGACAACAGAAAACACCTGCCTATTAGACATTGCAATGCATTGCAGGAGAAAAACCAAGAAGTTAGTTGCATTTTTACAAGAGATCACAAAAACTTCGAACTAATATCATCCCATTAATGGCAGCAGTAAAAGCCCACTGTGATGCATAGCACGAGAAAAAAACATGAGTTTGTTGCAAACATGCTGCACCACATGCCCAAAACACATCAAGAGTTTTATGTTAGAACCTTGAGCAATGGTGTGGCAAGTTATGCTATACAGCATACATGTTGAGAACAAAAAGCAACAAAGAAAAAGCTTTTAGCATAACATTACAATGGGCAAAACAGGCAACAAAAGTATGTAAACGACATATAAACCAATACAAATATCGCAGATTTATAAGCATTAAAAGCTACTGCAAGGAAACTAAGTGAAACCATTATTGAAAAACATGTTTGGTAACAAAACAGCACAAACCTGTTGTTGTCCTGCAGAGCATGAGGAAAAAGGGGGACAGTTTACCAAATGCCAAAGTATATGAGGTGAACATAAAACAAAAAAATAAAAATACATAAAAAAAAATTTTAAATAAATTAAATGCAAAATTCAAATATACTTTTACAAACAAGTATATAGGGTAAGCAGCATATGTAGCAGTTAAAAATGCATTGAAACAAAGTGGAGGAAACATTATATGCAGGGAGAAATAGAAAAGGCAACAGCTAGATACAGTACATGCAGTACCACAGTAGCACAAACCAGGGGGCAGTCTTGCAAGAACACATTAAAAAAGCAATGACAAAAAATATAATACAAATTTAGATGAAACTCTTCTTGACAGCAGGCAAAGAAACTCTAACAGTTTACCTCGAGGGAAAAGGGAAAATGAAGGATGGAAAACACTAAAAAAAAACCTCGGTGGACGAGAGTTAACCAGAAAGTTAAATTGAAAATAGAGGGAAGAGATACTGAGAAGGAGGATGAAATAGACTCTTTATAGAAGGGTACTGGAGTAAAAGTAATTAGAAAGGACATGGAAGTAGAGCAAAATGGAAAACATTATGATCTACAGTGACAAAGAGAGAAATGGAGGAAGCATTACCTAATTGAGCTTGGAGGTAAAAAAGGTACTGAAGTTTTTGAAGAACGGCAAAGCTGCAGGGACAGATGGACCCATTGGGGAGTTTGTTAAATATGGAGAGAAATGGTAAAACAGGCAATATATAAATATGTGACAGTGCTGGAGCAAGGCGCGTGCCACAGGACTGGAAAAAGAGCAGAGTGACCCTAATACACAAAGAGGAGGAAAAGATAAGGAGGAATAGCCAATTATAGGCCCATAGCTGTCATACATACTAGCCAAGGTTTTTGGAATGATTATAAATGAGAAATTGAAATTGTGGATAGAGGAAAAACAAGATGTTAGGAGATGAGCAAAGTGGGTTTCAGGAAAGGCAGGGGTTTGGAATGGTAAATAATATTGGAGTTAGACAAGGATCTGTCATGTCCCCAACATTATTTAATCTGTATTTAGAGGAACTCATCGTGAGAATCAGGAAGTCCAGTTAAAGGAGTAGCAATTGAGGGAGAATTTTTTTTTAGGATGTCTGGCCTATGCTGAGATGTGGGTGCTGATGGCAGAAAGTAAGGATGAAATGGGGGAGATTTTACACATAACAAACAAGTACGGAAGGGAATGGGACCTGAAGTTTAGTGAAATGAAATGTAAAGTCATAGAGTTTAACAGTGAAGGTAGGAGTCAGTGGCTGCTTCAGAATAATGTCCTAGAAGTAGTAGATAAGTACATATGTATAACTAGGAATGGAAGTTTTACAAGGAAGGGATAGGCGGTGAAAAGCAGGGGAAAGTTAATGAGGCAAGGGCAAGGAGGATGATAGGCATGAATAAATGGTGGTAACAGTCTTTAAATACATATGAGGTAGGCAGGAGTTATGGAAGGGGGTGGGCTGTACCCTATTGTCTGTATGGGTCAGAAGTGACTCGTACAGGGAAGGAGACATCATGCACTTGGTTTAAAGGCTCAGAAAACACGTAGGCAGATGGGGACTAGGAGCTGTAGGAGCACTGATGTAGAGGCCATAAGGGAGACATGGGATGGAGCACCCTTCGGGAAAGGATAATTAAAGGAAACTGGTGTTCCACAAGAAAATTGAGACTACTAAAGATAGAGGGGCAAAGAAAATATCACAGGAAAATAGATCAAGTACCACCTGGAAGAAGGAACTAGAGAGATGGAAAAGAGAGAAACTGTGGGAGAGGAAATAGAACAAGATGGGATAAGAGATATCAAAAAAAAAATTTGAGAAGAATGGGCTAGTTAAATGGCAGGAGGGAATGGCCAGGAATCAACTTTTCAGTGAAAACGGAAACCAGAGGGGGTGACTTGGCTTTGTGGAGACTGGGAAGTAAGTTACTCTATAAGCAAGAACAGGCACCTTGGAAGTCAAGGGAAAAGGGAACAGGGAACTGGAGAACCAGAATTGTAGCTACAGGTTTTAGGAGCGAAAGAAACTGTAGAAGATGTCATTGTAGAATGCAACAAGTATAGGAGTCAGAGGGAAAGGCTTATAGCGTCAATAGTAACAGTCCTAGGCAGAGAGGAGTGGGACAGGAGACTAGAGCAGAAAGACGGGGCCCTGTGTAGGGTGTTAGGGTTTGTATGGGGACGGGAAAGGAACTGAAAGTATTGTAAACCTCCCCAGTGTTCCTAACGCAGTGTTTGGGAGATAAGAACACACAAGAGACAATGAATTAGGATGATTAATTAATAATCAAAGGATTGAAAGCTGATGAAAATGTCTTTCCCAGGTGAAATTTAAAAAAGGGTGTTACAAGTTTTGTTAACGAAGGAGATGAAGTGGAAGAGTACCTATGAAGCGATACTAACGACTAAGGTCACAAGAAGAAGAATTTATGAGTCCTTTAAAAAAATCAAGCACCTCCGGGCCAGAAAATTGCAGCCGTCGCTATCAGCTGTGTGTGGGGTTTCTAACAGCCTCCCTCCCCATTTTCTGTATTCGCATACGCAGCCTGTAGATGTGTTTCGTAGGAGGCTTCTTATGGTGTCCCTAAGAATATGGAAAGTGTTAACATTGTTTACATAAGCATAACTTACTAACATAATTATGTACTATAAATGTATGTATGATTTGCTGATATGTTAGTAATTGAGAAAGGAATGAGCTGTTGGGAGTGGTGATGGGGGTGAAGCACAGAACACTGAAATGGTAAATGATGGACACCTTGAAAAATGGGTGAGAGTGAGATGACAAGGATATATATGTGTAGAATTATTCTGGGATTGTGAGAGGATGACCCCTGATAAATGGGAGGATATAGTGTTGGAGTAGATAGTGTGAGAAAGAGGAAATGTAGAGTGAGACGACTGGTAGGGTTATGAAATTAAATATCTTTAAAAATAATATGCAAAAATACCGTATGTTTTATGTCCTTAAATCTAAATCATGCCTTGTAGAGAACAGCAAAATAATTCCTGAATATTACACTTTTGGGCATTTGAGGCTTGGACATCCCGGTGACCTCCTCATTTTGCTGTTCCACATCTGTTGAAAAAAAAGTTTGTTTTGTTTTGTTAAAAAGCAAATAATTGCCAAAAATATTTTCCCTTTTTCTGCTAGAATGGGTGAATTAGCAGTATGGAAAGGAAATGTAGGATGGTGAATAGGAAGTGGGTAAGAGATGAGGAGGAATGTGAGATTTGTATAGTAAGAGAAGGTTGTTTGAAGTTTGAGGGATAAGAAAGAAAATGACAGTAACAATAACAAACAACACTTTGCAATGGGCATTATGCATATTTTAAGAAAGGAATTACTCGATGAGTTTTTAAAACCCCCTACAGCATGCATGTGAGGTGGGTCACTGGTGCTGCTGGAGGAGGCACCCCTGGAGGAGGGCAGCAGAGGCTCTGGCACACACCTGAAAACCACTCATTGTTGAAATCTTTCTGAACTGTATACGGAAATTTGTCGTACAAGGTTTTAATTACAATCTCAGCTTTTAAATCATAAGTGAGAACAACATCATGCAAAATGTTAACATTATAACTCTCAATACCACCATTTGCTGTGGCTGTGACTGATGTGGTGGGGAGGCTGGGCTGTGGCTTATGTGGTGGGAGGCTGTGGCTGTGGCTTATGTGGGGGAGGCTGTGGCTGGTACTGGGTTTAGGCACACTCCCAAACATCGGTGTCAAAACAATCTGTCAAAACAAAATATCAGTAATATCCTGTACCAAAAATTAGAACATTGATACTGTACCTGCCAATGCTAAAACCATATAATTAAGAGAGTAATAAAAACTTTGTCCATACACTGATAAGGGCTGGAAGCCATTAATAAGAATAAATACACCCTTAATATAGATGGGTTTTATGATAACATAATGCATAGTCTGTACAAACCACTGTGTGCCATATTTCCGGTAGTAATGGTAGAGCTGTCCTCCCCTGCTGCCACATCTAGCCCAATCTCCGCTGATGCTAATGGCGCTACAGAAAGATATGATCAAAATAAATGTTTGAGAAGGAACTACGTACTTACAATACAAATATAATATATATAATATATATATATATATATTATATATATATAATATATATATATATATATATTATATATATATTATAAAATAATAATTTTTAGTATTTAATCACAACACCAAAAAAGGTTATCATGCACGAAACCAACTTTCAACTGAGCTGAGTGTACGAAACGACTTTCGTATAGGAAAAACTTTTTAGAGTACGAATCTACTGGTGTACGAAACAACTTTTATACGAACTGACTGCACAACTGACCCCACTCGACAATCTAACCTAACCTCCTAACCAAATGTAACCACACCACCTAGCTGGGGGGCTCCGCTCCCCTTGACCCCCGATATCTAACCTAACTTTTTAAGAGGGGGAGCTCCGGCCCCCAAACGACCCCCGGTAACATAAACAGTATTTTACCTTGCCTTAGCTGGATAGCTAGACACTCTCTTGTCGGGGGGCCCCATTCCCCCAGCTTGGTTTGAGTGAGGTGGGAAGTATGGGGGTAACTGAATAATATCGAATATTTACCGACACACTTGTTATCTGTGTATTCTCGTCCATTACAAGCAAGTGTGGATAAAGGGGTTACACGTGTGCACGGGTACCGTTGATTCGGGCCGCCAGTTGAAACAGGCCGCCTATAGTAGCATGCATACCCAGCAGACAGGGCAGTTTCGCGGTCGTTTTCAGAGACACCGACAATATTTTCTTGGCTTACATAGGGGCTTGTTTAATGGAGATAGTTTATTTTGCGTAAACCCATAAAAAAAAAAAGGTATAATTTGTGGTTAAGGGTTTGGTTGGGTTTCATTAAAACCTATAAGGTTAGGTTAGGTGTCATTAAACCTTTAAGGTTAGGTTAGGGTTTCATTAAACCTATAAGGTTAGGTTAGGTTTCATTAAACCTATAAAGGTTAGGTTAAGTTAATTTCTTTCATATTTTTTTTTTTTTTTTATTTTGCGCAAAATAAAACTATCTCCGTTAGAACAAGCACCTATTGTAGGCCAAGAAAAAATAGTCGGTGTCTCTGAAAACGGGCCGCGAAAAATCTCGTCCAGTATGCATTTAATATAGGCGGCCTGATTCAAACGGCGGCCCGAATCAACTGTATCCCGTGTGCACGGTAACGGGCTTATCTAGTTTCTTTTATTTTCGCCAGCACGGTGGCAGGCTTGACTACCTTGACCCTTTAGAGTTAGAGACATGCCCGTGATAGCTTAAGAGGCAAGGGAGGGAGCGCTCATAAAGGGTAGCTCTTTTTTTAAAGGGTATTTGGTCACTCTGGATTTTCTCTTATTGACTAATATCCTTTAAAACGACACTTACATACCCTTCTAGCA
Organism: Chionoecetes opilio; assembly: GCA_016584305.1. Taxonomy (NCBI): domain Eukaryota; kingdom Metazoa; phylum Arthropoda; class Malacostraca; order Decapoda; family Majidae; genus Chionoecetes; species Chionoecetes opilio. Next base: position 51,374 of record JACEEZ010006748.1, read on the forward strand.
GATTTGGGGAAAAAATGCAGCCTCACTCCAGGGTGTTTACGTCTCTTCTTGTTTAAAACACCCCAGTAGCAATAGCGAGAGGCGGCGAGCGGCATTCTTGCGTCTGGGGTGTCAGTAGCCATGTGGGGCCCTTGTGGGTCTGTTTGTTTTCATTCCCTGAAGAGAGGCGACGGTAGCCCATCTAAGCGCCAGCAAGTGCATAGGGCAAGGATTTTCGCCCACATAGGACTCCACCTTCCCTTTTCCTCTATATTCCTTTAGGATAGTGGTGAAGGCCAGCTCTGCCCCCTGTCCCCAAAAGTCTTGTTGCTTCCATTTAGGTTCTGGATCAAGCCCCTCCGTCAATGATGGTAGCAGATGGGGTTGGGATCTCTTCTGCTGCGGGGCACATTCTTCTCCAGTTCTCTGGGAAGGGCCGCCTTGTTTGTTTTCCTTAGCGTCCCATCAGTATTTGCCAATGCCCATGGCAGTGGGCCTAGGGGGTAGGCAAGAACATCCTTAATGTTTACCTGCCGGCTTTCAGCAACCAAGATCATGTGGCTGAATAAGTTCCTATCGGCCTTGAAAACAATATCCTGCGAATTCTTGGACTTACGTTTGACATTGATGTTGGCAAAGTCTTCAGGCCTTGCTTCTTCAATTTGCCGTGGAATTTCTCCTGCTGGTCCTCGTCTAGCCTTGCCTTGAATTCTTGGTATGTCGCTTCTCCTACTGTATGAGCTCTCAGCAGGCCCCTGCTGACTTCAGGAGGCGCTACAGTGCCAGTGGACAGGCTGACTAGGTCTTCCTCGTCTGGAGACATGGGGTTGAGCCAACTGTTTTTCCATCAGGTCTGTCAGGGTCTCTACATCCTGCTCATCCTTCTTCTTCCTTTCAGTTTGAAGATCGGGATGAGTCAGTTTTTGAGCTGCTCCCTCCTGTCATTTCTCTGAGTTGTCTGAGGTATCGGCTTCTGTATTCCTGCGTTATGTAATACTTTGTGACGGCTCCTGGTTTGAGACTAAAGCCTTTTGTTCCCCCAGCTGTCTGCGTGTCCTTGTTCACCGTCTCTTCGATAGTTTGGTCCACAGGGATGCGACCAAACGGGTTTATCGACCCCAGCTGCACGGATAATTTTCCTGCCATGAACTCAGCGTGAACATCTGGGTGTGTCGTGGTAGCTGGCTCATCTGAGCTAAGTAATATGGCAAGTACCTAGCGTAATTGACCCTGTCGTATGCGAAGCACCATGGAATCATGGCTCGGATGCACGACAGGTGGTGCATCCAGTCCCTTCTTTGGATGCACGGATAAGGCCTAAGATGATCTCCACCATGTCTAGGTAGGTCACCCAGAATGCTGCGAGTCCACTGCCGCGTCTGAGAACCTCAAAGTATTCCTCGAAGAGATCCAAGATACGTGTGCAAGATTGGTTCTTGAGGATCTCTCCAGACCATTTTGAGAGATGTCTTTGGCAAAGATGTCAATGACTCGCAGAGACTCCTCCAGATGTACCATGTCGTCGATGTTTGTCGTTTCTAGCCAGGGCAGGAATCCCTTCCACACTAAGCGCAAAATGGCTTCATAGACCAGCTTGTGCAGTCGTACTGCTCGGTTGTACTTCTTGCCATCCATCATGCCCGCGACTGAGTGTTGTGCAATGACCCCAACTCAACACACAGATCACGGTGCCCGGCATCTTGAAAACGCTTCCCGATGGTTGCTAGAAGAGTGCAGATGGTATGAAAAGCACCCATCCTGATGATGATGTTGCTGAACTGGTCAGGGTGCTTCCAGGTGATCTCGACAGCCTTTGTATATAATGCCTGGTCAAAGACGCAGACAATCTTCGTCATGCCCAGTGACTGCTGGATGCTGAGTGACTGCTTGAGAACCTCATTTACTGTGGACATCTGTGTGGCAGGGGCATTGATTGTGGGAAGGTAGCCGACGTTGTCAGGGGTGACTGCCACCTCCTCTCGGGTCATGATGTTGAAGCCGGTCCAGCTGCTCACTGACTGGTCTTTCTCTTGCAGCATGCGGCCCAGCATCCAAACAAGATTCTTCTGCCTGGCTAGCTGGGTCTCCACGTCAGCAATAACTTCAGCTGTCTGCTCATGGTGGGCCTGCCCGTTGCCCGGCGTTATACGTTGGCAGCATCAGCGGAGGTGCATCAATGCTCCTCTTCTTTGTTCTGGCCACAGTAGGCCTGGGTTGGGCAGGGAACCAGGTCTGTCGGCTTTTCCTGCACAGCAATGTCATTCACCCTGTGCGACGTACCTTCGCCACTCAGCGTCTCTTCTAGACGGTCGATGTTGTCCCAAGCCAAGGTTGTGAAGACACCGGGAAAGATGTTGCTTGGCAGTGCGGGATAACCTCCTGAGTCAGACAGCTTCTGCAAGCAAAGGGCGCTGTCGATCTCCTCCATTTGCGAGTACGCAACACAATGCCCAAGGCGGTTGAGGATACTTATCAGCTCACATTACCTGTCAAAGACTTGACACTGAAGGACAGGGCCATGTGTTTTTGGGCGGCTTTGCTTTGCTACATGTCACTGCATACACAAAGTCCTGGCCAAACGATTGCAGGAGACGCTGAACTCTTGATTTTACATTGTCAATGCTGTCAGGGTCGTCGGACCCTGTGAGCAGGGTGCGCAAGAAGCACAAGAATGATTCTGGAACGATATCAGGTTTGACACTCTCTATCTCTGGTGGCCAGGATTGGTTGATATCTTTGGTTTTGGTCTTGATGTCAGCCCTGAGTTGCTTGGCAGCCTTTGTTTGGAGTTCCTGGGCATCACAGTTTTTTCAGTTCTCTGCACTTCACCAACACTTCTCGAGTCTTCTGTCGTTTGGCGTACTTGTTTGTTTTTTTGGCAAAATATGCACTCTGTTTCATATGTTCTTGAGGTGCTAGGGATTGCACGACCAGCCCTTGCAGGGTTGCTATCCTCAGGACAGCCATTGGTAGTCTTCTCTTTTTGAGCAAGGATGCCATCTAGTGCATTCTTCATCGTGAAGATGCTGCGACATTTTCTGTGGTAATTGAGAGCAGGGATCTCTCCTTCGGGAGTGTCTTCAGCCAACTCCAAAATATCCCAGCAAACAAAAAACATTTTCACAACGTTGTGTTAAGGTTGTAATTTCGTCCGTCCAAAAGTTACGTTGTCAGTACGTACCAATTACGTTGTGAATTTCTGACCAAACAGTGACGTTTACAGGACGTCGTCTCTTGGTTGCAGCTGCGACCAAACTTAATTTTTTTTTTATAAAGCATTAAACTTGAAATTAAATAATCAATATCCTAATAAAATGTGTAATTTAAGATAACATTACTACTACATGGTGATGTGGGGAGTTCGGCTTAAGAGGTAGAGTGTAGGCCTACATGAACGATCGACACTGCCGGGAGGCGAAAAAATATAATTATATTTTATTTATAATTCTTCTCCGCGGTGGTGAGGGAAGCGGTTGCCAAAGTTATCGCAAATTTTTGATTATACGAATGTGCGTGTATATATGTGAGTATATGGATGTACTTGTGGGTTTGCATTAAAATTTGAATTTGGCGGTTGAATTTCAAAATTTCCCTCCTGAGCGGCGAGCCGCCGCGCCGGCCGCTGGATGGTAGCGATCAACACAGCCGAGTGCAGTCACAGCGTTGTCCCTCCTCTCCCTGCTTTTTGCGCCTGTTGCCTGGTAAGTGCCTTTCTGTTAGTCTTTATGGACTAAAATAGTGCAGGGACCGTGATAAGTGCTTTGCGAGTGCCCAAAAAATACGGCATGTGTTGGTGTGGCGATGTTGTGTTGTAGGTGACGGTGTGAGTGACTGTGAGTGTGTTCGCAAGTGCCAGGAGTCGAGTGGACATCACTACACCACTAACAGAGTGGTAGATTCGAAGGATACATGCATGTGCTGTGTTGTATAACAAGGGGTTGTCTCTTAATACCGAAATACAGGCGAAATACACCTACACACATACATAATATACAAAAAAAAATAATACTACGGTAATAATGGACGAGGACTTCACGGTCGTTTTCAGAGACACCGACTATTTTTTCCTGGCCTACAATAGGTGCTTTTAGTAATGGAGATAATATTATTTTCCGGTAACCCATATTAAGAAAAGATAAAAAAAAAAAATTATAATTCATCACCGAATTTTATGGTCGCCGTTTCCATTAAAAACACTGTACCTCCATCAGACAAATCACTAAAACTTGGCCGGGAGAAATTAGTCAGGGTCTCAGATAACAGGGAAGTAATTGAATAGAACATACCAAACCTAACCTTATAGGTTTTAATGAAACCTAACCTAACCTTAACCACTAAGTATACCTAGCCTAACCTTAACCATGCATAAAATTCGGTGAATTATTTTTTTTTTAATGGGATTCCGGAAAATATAACTATCTCCATTAGGAAAAGCACCTACTGTAGGCCAGGAAAAATTTGTCGGCGTCTATGAAAACGACCGCGCGGTTCTCGTCCATTATAACCCAAAATAATACAGAAATGCATTTTTCTAACTCATCTTATGTCAATTAATACTATATTAAAGTATATATTGGTATTAAAAGACATAATGTATATGTAAAAAGCTTATTTATGTATATTTTGGTATATGTCGGTATGTGTTTGGGTGTATTTCGGTATATTTCGGTATTAAAGAGTTATCTACCGAAATATACCGTAATACACCCAAACCAGAGCTGGGCAGTATTTAAATACATTTTTCCTATGTATTTAGTATTTAGTATTTAATACATTCAATGTATTTAGTGCCCAGCTATGACCCCAAACACATACCGAAATATACCAAAATATACAGAAATACGTTTTTTAAATACATGTATGTCACTTCACACCATATTTGAGTACAATTGGTATTAAATGACAGTATACTGTATATGTAAAAAAACTTTCTGTACATTTGATATGTGTTGGGGTGTATTTCTGTATATTTTCGGTATTAAGAGTTTATCTTAATACCGAAATACACCCAAACACGTTTAATATAGTTATGTATTATGCTCTTGATACCATATTTTAGTGTATTTTGGTATTAAGAGACAACATTATATACAAAAAAGTACATTATTATATTTTGATATATTAATGTAGTATGTGTTGGGTGTATTCGATATTAAGAGATACTCTTAATTAATACCGAAATTTTCCTTTAATTATCCCTTTTTCCTTGAAGTGTGTGGTGTTTGCTGCTTTTTTGCCTTGTTGTGCTTGTTCTTGTGAATGTCTTGGCATTATTACTAATCATTGTTCTTGCTGTTTCCTTGTTTTCCACAGGCGTCAATAACCCCGTAGTTGCGGCGCCTTAAAACTATAATATCTATCTATCCTTGTTTTCCACATCAGTAACAAATGTTACATGTTGTGCAGGTTGTCTTTCCGTTGTATGTCTGTTTCTGTAGTTTAATTTGAGTGTGTTGCTTCTGCATCTGATCAGCTGAGCAGGGAAAATCAGTGTTCGTTGCAGTATTGCATGAATTCTAGAAGTAAGTGTAGAGGGTGTAAAAGTCATCATTTACAGTCTGCCCTCTTGGTCTCAACATCAAATTTCGATAACGATTACATGAGCATTATAACTAATATAACTGATAAGCAAATATTTTTAGTTCTAAACATCAGTGTGTGTGTGTTTATTATAATATTATGCATTTTATTCAGACATTGTCATATTCCAGCTACCCATGGAGCACAGTGGGGGAGTTTCTTAGTGCGGGAGGTGCTATAGGTGTGGCACATTCCTCATGGATCAAGGCTGAAGATCAGGTAAATATATATTTAATGTTATACATAAAGAAAGGTCTTATTACTATTTTTCTATATTTAGTATCTGTAATGTACAGTACTCAACAGCAAATTAGCGTTAATTAATGAGCCTCTTTGTTATTAGTTGCAATGTCAAATATGATTTAATGACTTTAATGTGATTTATCTACAGGTCATGTACTGTTACTGACCTTACAACCAATCGGAGAGGACAAAGAGGACGGAACTGCCTGATACCCACGGTGGTAATGCTACAAAATACGCATTTTATCTTATGCAGGTAAGAGTTCTTGCACAAGTGTTCTAGTTACATGAGAATTACACAATAGAATGTGTGGATTTCTATTCGAAGTAAATATCTAAAATATCTAAAATATCTTCCAATATTTGACTTGTATTATCTAGGTATCAATGTATCAATACCACTAATTACTTGCTTCCCTCCGGGAATGTCAGCCAAGGGGATGGCCTGTTAGAAAAGGCTCCACCTCTCCCTACAAAACACTCTCGCCCCTTTCTTTCTTGTTTATGTCCCCCCCCTCTACTAGCACCTTTTGCTTATGTATATACTCCTTTACCCTAGTCTTGCCATCTTCCAGGTGCCTCTCCTCCTAGTAGAACCCTCAGTCTCACTCAAGCCTTTTCTTACAAACTCCTCACTCATCATCCTCATCACTTTGACCCAACCACCTCTTTGTATTTCACTTCCATTCCACCAATTCCATGTCCACCATTCACGGTGGACGCTTTCCAACCTGAAGGGTTCAGCTTCACACCACTGGTTACAGGCATGGACGCCCCTCCCATTGACGAAACCGCACCCTCTCTTTGACGAAGTCAGAGAGGCCTTACAAAGTTGAAAGGGTGGAAAGGCACTGGTGTTTGTAATATCAGTGCGGAGCTCCTCAAGCTGGGGTGAGGCATGATCCGCGGGTTGCATGCTGTCCTGACTGCCGTGTGGCAAATCAGGTACCAATTCCTCCTACTGAAAATTGGGGGCTGGTCGTCCCCCCTATCTGGAAAGGGAAAGTGACCGTCATGACGCAACAATTACCCGGTATTACACTGCCAGGTACCAGGCAAGGGCTTGCCCATCATTGCTGACACACGAATTCGCGTCATCTGGTGAGCATCGAGACCTCGCAGTCTGTGGTCACGCCTGGTAAGTCAACACGGAACCGATCCTAGCGCTTCGTGTCCTGGTGGAACGCCGCGTGGAGTCTCGATAGGGGATGCTTGCAGCCTATGTTGATCTCAAGAAGGCGTTTACCCTCAGTGCATCGTGAGTCACTCTGGGAATCTTCTGCGACTTCGAGGGATTCCTGCAAGGACTATTGGTTTGATCACGGGTCTGTATTCTGGGACTGAAAGTGCTGTGAAGTGTGGGACAGGTGTATCCAGCATCTTTCCTGTGAATACAGGAGTGAGGCAAGGGTGCGTCCTTGCCCCATCACTTTTCAACGCTTGTATGGACTGGGTTTTGGGACAGGTTGTAGATAAAAGTGATTGTGGAGCATCCGTGGGCCCACACCAAGATACTGATCAGCTTTTGCCGATGATGCAGTAATCTTTGCTGAGTCGCTGGGGTCCTGGTGATGGCTCTCGAGGCGCTGCATGAGGAGGCAAACCCTTTTGGGACTTGAGGTCTCCTGGCTCAAGACCAAGGTCCGGGTGTTTGGGACTTACTAGATGAAGCAGTACAGGCTGTTCATGGCGTTGTGGTGAGGGCATTGAGATTTTGGGAAAAGTTATACATACCTTGGTAGCGCAGTCCATAATGACGGGGTCACGTCAAGAAGCCTTACGGCGGATTGGCATAGCCCACGGTGTTATGGACTCGCTCAGCGGGAGTATTGGCGTTGTCGGTTACCTGTGCAGGGGACAAAGATCCGGATCTTCAAGTCGCTTTTGATCCCTGTCTTACTCTATGGTTTTGAGACAAAGGCACTAAATAGTGACTTGAAAAGCGAATCAATGTCTTTGGTAATAAGTGTCTTCGCAGAATCATGGGTATCGCTGGGATGTTACGTGTCAAATCAGCGATTGCATCGTGAGACTGAATCGAGGCCTATTACCTGCATAGTCCGCCAGCGCCAACTTCGGCTATATGGGCATGTGGCAACGCTACCCTGAAAACCCATCCTTCCCATCGGGTTTATCTGTAAGAGACAATCCGGCGTGGAGGGGCCAAGGGGGCGCCACAAGGCTCGTGGCTGGGGGAAGTTGATGTTTCTTTCGAGAGCTGCTTGGTATGGGAAAGGAGCCTGCATGGGAAATCGCGCGTGGTGACCACCGGGAGTGGGTCCCTAGGGTGGGCGAGGCGACGGGGCCCCCCCGGGGTATGCCCCAAATGATTGATTGATTGATTCCACCAAACTGCACTCCACTCCATTACACTCGTTCCCATGCTGTGATCTTTCATACATGATTTTTTTTATTTCACCCTTTTCATCTTGTAATCCACATGCACCTATCAGATCACTTTTTTTCCACTGATTGCACTCTTGATTGCTGTACCCTTCCTTTCAAATACCATCCCCTTATTTTTCTTATTTTTCACCCCCTTATTTTTTTTTCTCATTTATTCAAAGACATCCATTCTACCACCGCGGGCTCCCCATATTTTAACAATTCCTTTTATAAAAAGCATGTAATGGGCATTTTCCTGTATTGATTATTTTAATGTACCCTTTGTCTGCATACTTATATGATTCATTACTTTTATACAACTTGCTTCAGGCTAATAAACGAGCTGGAAGAGCAGAGGTAACCTCCAATATTGACTCAGATGTACAACAACACAGGTGAAGGAAACGCGAGTCAGGCGGTACTCTAGCAGTGATGCGAGTGATAAGGGCAGGTTTCCTATGTCTTCACTCACTAAAGTTTCGTTGTGGTTTCTATGGCTGCTTATTTATGCTTAGTACAGGTGATGGTAGCTGTACAAAATGTATATACCAAAAGATGGAAACAGTTCTTCGCATACTTTCGGATGTTTTATATATATACATATATATATATATAAATATATATATATATATATATATATATATATATATATATGATATATATATATGATATATATATATGATATATATATATATATATATATATATATATATATATATATATATATTATATATATATATATGATATATATTATATATATATATATGATATATATATATATAATAATATATATATATGATATATATATATATATATAATATATATATATATTATATATATATATATATATATTATATATATATATATAATATATATATATATATTAGGGTATGCTGTAGGGCCAATGAAAAGTGAAATATAGATTATTTCGAATTTGGCAGGGTGTTTTCTTTTGTAAAATTGAATTTTAAGAGTGGTTTGTCCCTTTCAACATTTTGGTTTGAGTACTTCTTGCTATGCAAAAATGGACTTTTATATTTATATGCAATACATAGCTTAGCATACACCATCTTTAAACTCACAGAAAAGCCACTTAAGTTAGAGATTTGATAAATTTCACTGAGGACAAAGTTGTAGAGCGCTAAAAACTCTATCGGAAGTATGCCCTCGATATTGCCGTAAGACCTACATTAAGTCCGCCAGACGCCGGAAAGCTCACTTCTCATACAAAATCGCCTCGTTTTTCGGGTAAAAACCTTTTTCCTGGCAACTGAATTTTCCACGTTATTATTTACCCAACGTAGGTGGTTTCAGGGCTGGATACTGTTTAAGGCAGTGATTCTCAAACTGTGCGCCGCGGCGCACTTGTGCGCCGTAGGAGTCCCCTAAGTGCGCCGCGTAATTTTTCATAGTTATGGGTATTTTGCGCTTTGAGGTCGCATTTTTTGTTTTTTTATATTGAAGATGGAAAATCGTAAATGAATGAGTTAATATGTAACTAGGCAGGTAGTTGCAAGGTCCTTTTAATAATATTATAAGTACTTTGGGTAGATGGATAAAGTAAGAAAGAGAATAAATAAATAAGTTATTCATGCTTAAAAAAAAATACTTCCCGCTTCCACCACAATACGTGTTGAACGAGTACTGCAGTGTCATTCCGTCGGTCATTCTAGAAAGACGTGCGACTGCGTGCTCCTGATACGGGTAAAGTCAGGTCAGGGGTGTTCGGTGCTGGGAGGGTGTGCCCGGGGCTCCCTCCCTATGTAAAATTTCGTGTGTCGTGGCGAAAATTGACTTCCTTGACTTAACTTGCAATATGGGACCTGTGCTGCGGTCTCACGGTACGGCGCCCGTGCCCCCTAGTGCTGTTGACGCCCCTCAGGAACAGGGTGGTGGTGGTGGTAATGGGGATGAGCTGCGCCAAGGCGAAGGACACGCCGACAGTGACAGTGCTGACACTGACAGTGTTGACGCCCCTCAGGAACAGGGTGGTGGTGGTGGTAATGGGGATGAGCTGCGCCAAGGCGAAGGAGACGCCGACAGTGCTGTTGTCGCCGCTCAGGACCAGGGTGGTAATTGGTCCACCGTGACCGCCAGGGGCAGAACGTCAGCCAGCACCTGTCACGCAGCAAGCGGCCGAGGTTCAACTCGTTGTACGACAGGCTATGCCACCCTACCTGGCCGTGCTAGCCCTGCAGCAGACCTGCAGGGCCTGCAGATGATGTCAGGCCCAACCTGAAGGGGGAATACATCCTGACCCCAAGGACCTTGCCTCCACCGATAGGATGTGTGGCCTGCTCAGGAGCGGGACGCCCCGGGCCCGACTTGTGTTGCTTGATCCCGCCGAGAGACACATCAAAGCTGTCCTCCAGCGCTACCCGCTCGACATGCTCTTGAAGCGGTCCA
>JACEEZ010006749.1:0-18352 GCA_016584305.1 Chionoecetes opilio
ATTATCACATAAAACATAGTAAACACATTAATAAGGTCTTATGGACTCTTGAAGAATATGATGACTTAACATTCACTTAAAACTCGTCGTCATGTATAACTTTGTGGGACAGCTTATAAGATGGCAGATATCAATACAAGCAGAATTTAATTAGCTTTCCATTGACATATTTCGTTTTCTGATACATACAATAATACATGCAAACTTTAAAGGTTAACTAAATAAATTGCACTCTCCCGCTCTCTCTCTCTCCGACCGCTCCTCTCTCTCTCTCTCTCTCTCTCTCTCCCTTTCTCTCTCCTCTCTCCGTGAAAGAGAGAGAGAGATATAAGTGAAAGAGAGATGAGAGAGTATGAGAGTAACCAAAAAAACTTTATAATTCTCTCTCTCTCTCTCTCTCAATATATTATAGGAGAAAGAAAAAAAAAAAAAAATAATATATATATATATTTAGAGATAATTTGAAAAAGGTTTTTGGTTACTCTCTCATATCTCTCTTTCCTCTCCTCTCTCTTTTCTCTCTCTCTCTCCGTGAAAGAGAGAAGAGAGAAATGAAAGAGATATGAAGAGTAACCAAAAACCTTTTTCAAATTCTCTCTCTCCTCTCTCTCTCTCTCTCCTCTTCTCTCTCTCTTCTCTCTCTCTCTCTCTCTATATATATATATATATATATATATATATATTATATTATTTAGAGAGAGAGAAGAGAGAGAGAGGAGAGAGAGAGAGAGAGAGAGAGAGAGAGAGAGAGAGAGAGAGAGGGGAGAAGAGAGAGAGAGAAGAAGGAAAAAATTATAAAGGTTTTTTGGTTACTCTCATATCTCTCACTCATCTCTCTTTCACTTATATCTCTCCCCTCTCTCTTTCCCCGGAGAGAGAGAGAGAGAGGAGAGAGAGAGGAGAGAGAGAGAGAAGAGAGAGAGAGAGAGAGAGAAGAGAAGAGAGCGGTCGGAGAGAGAGAGAGCGGTCGGAGAGAGAGAGAGCGGGAGAGCAATTTATTTAGTTAACCTTAATGTTTGCATGGTATTATTGTATGTATCAGAAAACGAAATATGTCAATGGAATGCTAATTAAATTCTGCTTGTATTGATATCTGCCATCTTATAAGCTGTCCCACAAAGTTATACATGACGACGAGTTTTAAGTGAATGTTAAGTTCATCATATTTCTTCAGTGTCTCATAATGACCTTTATTTAATGTGTTTTACTATGTTTTATGTGATAATCATATAGAACAAACATTTCCGAAGATAACAGTCTATCCTTTATACATGTATAACATGATATACTGCGGGGTAATGCCTTGAGAACTTCCCCGGGTCTTGGGTGAACGAGGAGGCCTTGGCACCAAGATGGCGCCCAGTAGCGTTTAACATAGGGCCTATGAATGGCGTTACCCTCTTTATAGAGGTACCCTAGGCTGGACTGGATCGCCCTGGTAAACGTCGCGAAAACGCGCTATTATATACAAAAGTAGGGGTTTAAAAATTGAAGAATTAGAGTTGAGAAAGGTGAGAAAGGGGAAATAAAGATGAGGGAGAGACAGGTGTATAGCTGTCTGCCTTGCTGTTTTTGTTTCCTTCTTTCGTGATTTTGTTTTGTGCATGTTCATATTTGCTGAATATTTGATCATGTTCACTGTTTTGTTAGGAAGAGTAAATACCAGACCTTAACCAAAATAATTCCATGAGAATGGACTTTATTCCTGTTTGCCATCAGAGGGTGAAGATTGCTGAGGTACCTCAAAGGAACTTACCTGGCGTAGAAGGCTTTTCTAATACATGATAATTGCTCGTAATTCTATCACCTACTTGTGAATAATGTTGGAATGCGAATATTCTATTTTTATTTATTTATTTTAACGATTTGTTAATTTATATTTTTTCTTTTCAGGTGGTTGCTGAATAATATTCTCATAAAAGGTAAGTTGGGTTTGTTGTTCTTGTATGCGTGCTGCATGTGATATATTTTATTATATATATATATATATATATATATATATAATATATATATATATATATATATATATATATATATATATGTGGTACTCCCGTCTACAGGATCTCTCGTCCCCGTCGGCGAGAGTTCCAACTTTCACTTCGTCGAGTGTTCCTATTTTCTACGACTCAGTGTATATATTTTCTATATATATCTATATCTATATCTATATCTATATATATATATTATATATATATATGTATATGTCAGGGTTGTTGATTTTTTTTTATTTAAAAAAAAAATCCGATTATTTGATTTAAATCAGATTTATTTGATTTAAATCGATTTTATTTTTATTTGATGTTCTACATGAAATCTAACTACTACATGATATTGTTTAGCATATTTATAACTAAAAAGAGATAGAATAAAGTGAATTAAAAATGCATATAACATGAAATACAGATGAATTTACATATTTTCTATTTATGTGATGGACGTTTTCACATCAATAGGCTTATGTCTATAAACGCGTTTTCGCGACGTTTGCCAGGGCGGTCTAGGCTGGCCCTTAGTATATTTATACCCATTAGTATATTTTATATATACAGTATATTTATACCCATTAGTATATATATACCCACTTACTATATTCATATCTATTATCGGTATAAATATACTAAGGGCTGGCCCAGGCTGCACTGATGCCCGCGAAAACACATCCAGACTGGCCCTGTCCCATTCGTGGTTCCTATCGGCTAGGGGATCGAGTGGGCGTTCCTACCGTCCTGCAAGCTTTAACCCCCCACAAGACGCACCAAATGATCAAATTATTATTTATTTGACCTCCGGTAATAACCTCTAAGCTGGCATATGAAAGGTGAACCGTGGTCATGATTCTGTCTGTGATGAGAGTCAGCTACACAAATTATTGCCTGATTTTGCTATATCGTACTGTTCGGCTTAATTTTTTATAGTCATCCCTGCTATACTTGACTTCGCAATGGGAAGTCAAATAAAAAATCAAAATAAAATAAATAAAATTGGTGCTCAAAAGCCCATTTGCCTAATTTTCCTTCTTTCCCCCTCCTAGTCCGGCAGAAGTACCATGGGACCTCATTTTGGAGTATAATTTTTTTTTTAATGTTGATTATTTTGATGGTAAGGGCATATATATATTCAGAAACTGCCGGATGACATTTTGTCATACTTGAGCAATTCGTGCTAGGAGGCGAAATCCAAGATGGTCGCCATCGAATCTGGGAAAATCTATTTTCCTCATATCTTCGTAACTATATGAGATAGAAACACGAATAAACGGTCCTTTTATATGTTTTTAGGCATCAAGATAACAATGCTGCCATTATTATATCAATAAAACACACAAAACAGATGGCCGCCATAAATGTGTTTTTCATTGCAAAAAATTGACTTTCTCAACACGCCATTACTAGATCTGATTAATGACATGCACTAGCACGGATATGGCAAGGTATGTGTGGTATTATCATAAAATTAACGCTTATGTGTATATTATTTTGCATTATTGCAACGGCACATGAGTTAATTTCTGGTTAAATCACATGAGACACAACTTGTTGGTTTAATCACTGAAAACATTTATATATTTGTTAAACGTAAGATATGGATTTTGATTTTTCGACTGATAGTCACTGTCACAAGTCACAAAGCATTTGTGTTGCAGCAAATTCCATCGTGACAGGCACAGCACATTGTGCACGACAGATTGGCACTCCGGCACCACACATCTGGATGAACGACAAGGTGTGTCACACATCCACACCTGATCAGTCGCAAGACAGCATTTGGTGCAAGGCTGTATCCGGGACTGTCGTAGGTACAAGTGATCTGTTAGTTTTCATCTTTCTTCCATCCATATTTTTCAACGTCCAGTTCTGGTGGATCCGCGTCTTTCACGGCGCGCCATATGGATGCTTGATGATGCGCACGTTTCACGTTTTCCTCGAAGGGCCTCGCTGGTCGGTGGTAGAGAGCATAATTTTGGTGTTGATGTATACCCTTTGTCTGTTTTGCTGCCCAAGCACTGAGTCGTGCATTTGACATCGTGTCATTATTGTTCTGTCCATAGCAAGCAGTCATGAATTTCGTTGCCTGCTGTATCACCGAGGGCAGCGAAGCATCAATTTGTTCCCAGAAGTGACAGAAGAAGTCCACTTCTTACAACCTTTCAGAACAGTGCTTTTTCCAATGCCGAAACAGCAAGCAACTGTGTCGCAACCAGAAAGTGCATGAGCAGCTAGGATTTCTGGTATGATATCTATGTGCTTATCAACGGTCTTGCCGATATCGACTATTGCTCAATCTTTGATTGGAGATTCCATACTCACCATGAACTTGAGGCCATCTTCCAGATAGTAATGTAGAAGCAGTACAAACACGTCTGTGTCATCTGATAAGACGGTGATGCTTGTGGGTTTCTCCTTTGCAGCCAGAAAGGTAACTGGCATGGGTCTTTGTCGTATTAAAAGAGCGTACCGTAGGCAGCTTACAGAATGGGTGCAGAGCAGATGTTAGGGTATCGTGGGAATTGTGAAGAGATGTACTGAAGGAGCATAACAGTGCACAATTCTAGGCACTGATGTAGTGGATGCCCGGCAGTGTAACAAGATGTAGATATCACAGGGATCTGTCCTATTCATCCTTTTTGTGCTTTAAGAAACATTAGCAAACCTGACCAACTTCTTTGTTTTTGAATTTAGAGGATCAAATATAGCTTTGATTCTAGACATCACGAAGCTAGTCGCCTTGTTAGATATTGATTTTAAGCATGGAAATTGAAAACTAATATCACAATCGTGAATTAATCAGCAATTTTTTCATTAATAATGTCCGTATTGAAGTTTAGTAGCACAGACTTAACCCTTCGATTGAGGTGTTTAGTTGTGAGAGGATCTGGGTCCCGGTGTGGAGGGTAGCAGACATCAAGAGGGCGGACTGGGGCAAGTTTCAAGCTTCCCTTGACGAGTGGTGGGTCACTTACGAGCCACCCGACGACCTGCACCAACAGGAGAGGGACCTCACGGCAGCCCTTCAGAGGGCAGCCGACGCAGCCATTCCTAAGTGCTCTCCGGGCCGCCGCCACCGTCCCGACTGGTGGTTCTACAACGAGGACGTCAGGGAGCACAACCACCGAGTCAACCTGCACAGAAAGCTGTACAAACGACAGCCCAACCCCACCAACCTGCGGCTGTTGCAGGATGTGGTGACTCGCGCTCGGCAGGTGTCTCAGCGGGCCAGGGAGGCCAAGTGGTTGGAGTGTGTGCGCCTCCTTCAACCAGCACACCTCCCTCGGCCAGCTGTGGAGGAATGTCAGGACGGCTTCCGGTGCCGCCCCGCACCGACCGGCCGCCACACCACACCCACACCGAGAGGCGGAGAGACTCATCGGCGTGTTCACCGCGCGTGGCTCCAGCGCCCAACTTCCTCCTCGCACACGCCACCTCCAGCAACAGCTTCGACAACACCGCGTCGAGGCTGTCAGGGAAGCGCGAGGGGAACCTGACGTGGCGGACCACCTCTTCACTCGCCAGGAACTGTCGTCGGCGAGGAAAAACGGGCGCGACACAGCTGCAGGGACGAACGGCGTGACATACTCCATGCTCGCTCATGCCGGGCCTGCCGGGGACGCCGCGCTGCTCGCCACGCTCAACGCGTCTTGGCTGGCAGGCCACCTGCCACCAGCGTGGAAGGAGACCGATATTCAGCCCATCCCCAAGCCCAGGGAGCCCACCAAGCTCAGGCCTATCTCCCTCATCAGCTGCACGGCTAAAACAGCCGAGAGAATGGTGCTCTCGCGACTGCAGTGGCGCGTGGGAGCCCTCCACCCTCACGTGTTTGGCTTCACCCGCGGCGTGGGCACAGCTGACAGCCTCCTCACCCTGCTGACTCAGGCCAACAACTGCCCCACAGTCACAGTCTTCCTCGACCTTGAGAAAGCGTTCGAGCTGGCCAGTCCTCACGCTATTCTCGCCACCCTCGCGAGGAAGGGGATCCGGGGAAGACTGCTCGCCTGGCTCGAGGACTACCTCCATCACCGTCGGGCCAGAGTCAAGTTCCAGGGCCTCAAATCACGCTACAAGGAACTGGAGAACGGGACGCCCCAGGGCGGCATCCTCAGCCCGTTCCTGTTCAACCTGCTGATGGAGGAGCTAGTCGCCCTGCCCTTCCAGGCTGGCACCGTCCTGCTCAGCTATGCCGACGACCTGGCCCTCGTTATCACCGGGCGGGGTGACAGGCTTTGCAAGACGCAGCGCGCTCTCGACCTCATCACCGCCAAGTGCAAGGAGCTGGGCCTCAAGATCTCGACGCAGAAGTCCCGGGCCATGACTATCAAGGCAGCCAACCCAGTCTGTCAGCTGCGCGTCCAGGGCATCGGCCTGGCCTGGACGGACTCCTACCTGTACCTCGGGGTGTGGCTCGACAGGCGGCTGTCGTTCACGGAGCAGCTTGACTACCTGAGGGAAAGGACGCAGGCCAGGCTGAACGTGATGCGGGCCATGACGCGGATTAACGCCGGCGCCACCTTCTCTGTCCTCCGCCTGTACTATGTGCAGGCTGTGCGCTCCCTGGTAGATTATTGCGCCCCTGTCATCATCGCGCTCTCCCCCAGTCAGCAGGAGCGGCTCGAGGTGCTCCAGAACAACGCCATGAGGACCATGCTGGGGGCTCCGAGATGGTCCAGCGCCTGCGTAATGCAGAGCGAGACCAGATTGGTGCCCCTCGCCACCAGGGTGCAGTGCATCATGGCCTGTCGCGTGGCCAGAGTATTCCGCCGCGACGTGGAGGGCGTGGCGCAGAGGAGACTCCGGCTGGCCATGACGCAGGGCATCGAGTGCCTGCGCAGCAACACGTGGCTCATCAACACCTCGCTAGCCACCCACAGCCTCATTCACGCGGGGATCACCGGGCCGTGGCGGGAGGCCGATGTCCCCGCCCCCACCTACAATGCTCCGCCCCCGTGGGGGCCCCCCGCCGCAGAGTTCACCGCCACGCAGTTGCCTGCCTGTAAAGCCATGTGCACCACCCGGGAGCTGCGGCAGCCACGCGCTGATGGCCATGGCCCAGGTCGCCGAGCGGGACAGCCGTGGTATACTTCACTGACGGCTCGGTCGACCCGGATAGTGGCAGAACAGGTGCCGCGTTCGTCACCACGGGTGGGACAGAGCTGTCTTGGCGGACGTCTAACAACTGCTCCACACTCCAGACTGAGCTGGTGGCCATCCAGCACGCCCTCGAACATGCCCTGCACCACCGGGAGGCAACTGTGGTAATACACACCGACTCCTGGACGGGGCTGCAGGCCCTCCAACAGCCGCATCCCAAGGACAACGTGAGGCTCATCACCACCATCCTAGGCAGCCTACAGAGCCTTGTCGCGCAGGGAAGGCATGTCAGGCTCAACTGGATCCCCAGCCACGTAGGGGTCCGAGGTAACGAGGCGGCGGACGCGGCCGCCAAGCGAGCCGCCAGCGGCCCCAGCGTCACCATGCACGTGCCTCCCAGCCTACAGCAGCTCAAGGCGCAGGCGAGACGGGCCGCAGCACACTGCGCTCACCAGACACACCGAGAACTGGAGGCCAGGAAGAGGCAGGCGGCCTGGTACGCTGCAGCCACCGACTACCACCCACTGGACGACACCCAGCAACAACCCAGGGCAGATGGCGCACTACTGCAGCGTGTGCGTCTGGGCTACTGCACCAGAGAGGAGCTACAGGAGGACTTCGAGGGGCAAGTGTGCGACCACTGCGAGATGCACACCCGTCGCCCACTGGTGCACTACCTCCTGTCCTGCCCCGCCACCGCCCCCCTGAGGCCCGGCCCGACCCCCGCCGCCCAGCCTGCAGGTGGGGGGCTGCTGAGTGGGCGTGAAGGCAGGGCCGCCCTCATGGTCCGCCACACCCCGAGAGACGTGATGTTGGGGGTGCTGCGAGCAACGCCCCCTCCCCGCTGACACACCACGTACCCACACCCCGTCGCGCCCGGCAGGGTGACCAGTGACGCAGGTGACTCACCGTCACACGCCTCCACGCGACCCTCCCGTAGCCTGACGGGATACCCTCCTCACTGGCGGGCTGATGCCCGCTTTGTACTTCTTTGCTCCTGCATATGCATTTCTGTACATGCTTGTATTGTGTGTGTGTGTCCTGTATGCTTAGTTGTACAATAAACCTTTACAAATCAATCAAAAAGTAGCAGGCATGTTCTTATCAGCTTAATATCTGATACGATCCCCATGTGGGATCAACGATATTAATCTGATTTTTGGACCATGGCGAAGTGCTAGGGGCTTGCTCCACCTTTCCCGCGGATCGGCCCGGTATTGTAGCGAGACCACCGAGAGACAAGGCCTGGTGGATCGCCCGTGACGTCACACCATAAGGATACCACCCGCTCCTCTCCCCGTACAAGTTTACCTACCTAATATAATGTTTATCAGTATAAAAGATATACTGCTATCTTCGGAAATGTTTGTTCTATAATATTATCAAATAAAAAACCGTAAAACACACAAAGAAAATGCCATTATGAGACTTTCAAGAAATATGCATTAACTTAAACTCTTCGCCATTTAATATTTTGCTCGCAAACATTTTAAATGGAGAATATCAATAGAAGCGGAGTTTAATTAGCTTTTCCATTGATATATTTCGTTTAGTGATAAATGAATTAGCGGCATGCATAAATTAGCGTTAACTAAATATAAAAAATCATGAAATCGGGTAATTTCCTACCTAATATATCAGTATAAAATATATACTGTTATCTTCGGAAATGTTTGTTCTATAATATTATCAAATAAAAAACCGTAAAAAACACTGAAGAAATGCCATTATGAGACTTTCAAGAAATATGCATGAACTTAAACTTTTCGCCATTTAATATTTTGTAAAAAAACTTTTTACATGGAGAATATCAATAGAAGCGGAATTTAATTAGCTTTCCATTGATATATTTCCTTTTCTGATAAATGAATTAGAACCATGCATAAATTAGCGTTAACTAAATAAATAACATCATGAAATCGGGTAATTTACTCGATTTCATGATGTTATTTATTTAGTTAACGCTAATTTATGCATGGTTCTAATTCATTTATCAGAAAAGGAAGTATATCAATGGAGAGCTAATTAAATTCCGCTTCTATTGATATTCTCCATGTACAAAAAAATTCACAAAATATTAAATGGCGAAAAGTTTAAGTTCATGCATATTTATTTATTAAAAAAACATTAAAAAAGAACACATACACCCTCAATACCTAAGAAGCCTGACCTTCCAAGTCATTTATTTACGGTGATAAACAGGCGACAGGTGTGTTGCGAGGCCGTACAGGTGTGTAGTGACAGGTGTGGTGTATATGGTAAAGCGAGAGAGCTAAGAGTGCAGTGTTAGCACCCGAGTGTGTGTGTCTGACCTAAAGAGCGAACGCGTAGTTCTCGTCCACTATAACGGCGTCAGCCCCGTACCGCCACGGCCACGGGTACGGCGCGGGCCACAGTGGTCCATAGAAGCTACTCTCGGGGATTACAGGAAGTTTAAATGAATCAAAAACCTTTGGCCTAATCAAAAAACCTTTCTTAATTAGGTATATTGAATTGAAAGTAGTTAGTTTCGGACACTGATTTTGAGTATTTTCGTACATACCTGGTGTCATTTCGTAACTCTAGTAGTCAAGTTCAACTCTGCGCTGAGTGTACGAAACGACTATGGTTTCATATAGACTACGAAACAACTTTTGGTAATAATGGACGAGAGTTTCGCGGTCGTTTTCAGAGACACCAACTATTTTTTCTTGGCCTACAATAGGTGCTTGTTCTAATGGAGATAGTTTTATTTTGCGCAACCCCCCCCCCCCAAAAAAAAAAAAAAATTATAATAATAATGAAACCTAACCTAACCTTATAGGTTTTAATGAAACCTAACCTAAAGGTTTTAATGAAACCTAACCTAACCTTATAGGTTTTAATGAAACTTAACCTAACCTTAAAGGTTTTAATGAAACCTAACCTAACCTTAAAGGTTTTAATGAAACCTAACCTAACCTTAAATAGGTTAGGTTTAAATGAAACCTAACCTAACCTTAAAGGTTTTAATGAAACCTAATCTAACCTTATAGGTTTTAATGAAACCTAACCTAACCTTAAAGGTTTTAATGAAACCTAACCTAACCTTATAGGTTTTAATTAAACCTAACCTAACCTTAAAGGTTTTAATTAAACCTAGCCTAACCTAACCTAACCGTAAAGGTTTTAATTAAACCTAACCTAATTTTAACCACAAGGTATACTTTTTCTTTTCTTTTTTTGCGCAAAATAAAGCTATCTCCATTACAACAAACACCGCTTATTAGGAAGCGCTATGATAATTTGTATCATAACCGCACTTAGGTCTGTATGCATTTTGCTCATCAAAACACAGATCACCGTGTAATAGTTTCGTTGAGCAGCTCAGTGAGCAGAAAAGTGCCCGTGTAATAGCGCCTTTAGGGTCCCGTAGACTACAAACACCGATGTAGTAGCACCACAATACGACACTTTATAGTACAATATTGTTATAATCAATCGGACATAGCGAGTTGGAAGAATTTCACTAAATCACGAATCAGCTGAGTCTGATGATAATTGTCAAGGGTTTTTTCAACACCGTCTGACAAAGATCCACGCGATAAACAAGATATTATTGTAACACTTAAACACTATGAAGTGCTGGATACTTTAATGGATCCAATTTCGGATTCGTCTAGTTGTGATTCATCTCAAGGTAATTTCCTCCCGGCTGGGAGGCGGCCATAGGCCCAGTAACAAAAACAAAGGAACCCTATAGTTCTCAACCACTCAGCTTGTGCCCGACCCGCCACTTCCCATTAACGGGTAATGGACGGTCCTCAAGCCCCTGGGGAATCCCAGGAACAGCATCCCGCTCAGGGAAGAACACTCGGCCTCGTCATCGTGGTATGAGGTTACACCAAGTTTCGGTCAGGGAACTTGGCAATCATACTATAGAAGTGATCCTATGAAGTATGATCATACCGTGGTTGATTTGATTTGTAAAGGTTTATTGTACAACTAAGCATACAGGACACACACACACAATACAAGGATGTACAGAAATGCATATGCAGGAGCAAAGAAGTACAAAGCGGGCATCAGCCCGCCAGTGAGGAGGGTATCCCGTCAGGCTACGGGAGGGTCGCGTGGAGACGTGGTGACGGTGAGTCACCTGCGTCACTGGTCACCCTGCCGGGCGCGACAGGGTGTGGGTAGGTGATGTGTCAGCGGGGAGGGGGCGCTGCTCGCAGCACCCCCAACATCACGTCTCTCGGGGTGTGGCGGACCATGAGGGCGGCCCTGCCTTCACGCCCACTCAGCAGCCCCCCACCTGCAGGCTGGGCGGCGGGGGCCGGGCCGGGCCTCAGGGGGGCGGTGGCGGGGCAGGACAGGAGGTAGTGCACCAGTGGGCGACGGGTGTACATCTCGCAGTGGTCGCACACTTGCCTCTCGAAGTCCTCCTGTAGCTCGTCTCTGGTGCAGTAGCCCAGACGCACACGCTGCAGTAGTGCGCCATCTGCCCTGGGTTGTTGCTGGGTGTCGTCCAGTGGGTGGTAGTCGGTGGCTGCAGCGTACCAGGCCGCCTGCCTCTTCCTGGCCTCCAGCTCTCGGTGTATACCGTGGTTCCTGCAGCCGTGCTCATAATGCTCCCAGACTAAACACCCGCCTCGTGCAGGATATAAACAGCAATGTGGCGCCGCCACTTGGATTGCAAAGACTTCCAGATTTCAGAGAATAAATGTATCATTTTAGTATAATACATCAGTACTTAAAATTTTGCAAAAAGAGCATACAGCGATGGTAAAAATAGCTAATGAAGGCATAATAGTTACAAACTAAAATAGTACCCCCCAACATATTCAAGTTTTCTCGCAATGCTGGCAACGCTGCAGTAATTTTCGGTGTTACAACGAGAACTAAGCTATCTTTTTGGTGTTATTATCTTTATCATTATCTATTAATTATCTTCTAAGCCTAACCCAATGACCTATCCACTGTAGGCCTACGCTAATGACTTTACCATGCATCATTCAACGTCGTTCATTAGACGACCAACTCTACAAGCTGGAAAAGCGTAGATTTAGAAAGGAAATAGGAAAAAACTGGTTCACAAATAGGGTGGTGAATGAATGGATTGGACTCAGTAGACAGGTAGTTAGTGCGGAGTCATTAGGAAGCTTTAAAGAGGGGCTGGATAGGTTCATGGATGGGGATGAAAGGTGGATGTAGGTAGTGTTAGGTGACAGGAACTACCACGTGTAGGCCTCGCGGACTCTTGTAGCTTCCTTATTTTCTTGTTTTTATGTTCTAATTAAATTTTTCACGGAGGGATGCCACAGAGTGCCTAAATTAGATTTTCTTCTATAATTTCTGATTGGGGCAAAGCAAACCTTGTTTTGTTCAATGCCTCAAAAATCCAATTTCTTCACCAATCTACTCGAAATAACCTTCCAGACAATTATCCTCTCTTCTTCAATAACACCCAACTGTCTCCCTATTCTACAATGAACATTCTTGGAATATCCTTTACTAAAAATCTAAACTGGAAATAGACTATAACAGTGAGCTCGATCTGCCATCTGGGAACCTCCTGTCAGCTCAGGACGTCGGGTCTCGGGGTGTCAGGCTTGACTTATTTTCCATTATTCCCTACCAAACCAGCTACAATTAAGTGTTGTCATGGTCAACATATGTTTATGCAAAATGAAAATATACGAGTTTTACATTATTCATGGCGTTATAATGAGGATTGGCAAAATAGAAGTATTCGACCACAGGTGTCCTACAACATTCTACTAAATACTGTAGAGGAATGCTTCAAGGCGAGTGTATGGGTTAATATTACCTTCATGCATGCAAAGAGAAGGTAATATTAACTCATACACCCGCCGGTGCTACTTTAGTATGCGTTCTACCGCAGTACCGCAGTCTACAGCGGTGTGAGGTGTGATCTACCCCAACACTGGTCCACAGGTTCCCTAACCCTGCATCTGAAGGGATTAGTTACTGGTCCACAGGTCATAGGTCAGGTAGCTAACACAGGTCAGGTTATCATAGTTAGTCCCCTACCCCTGCATCGTGGAACGTGCAATGTGGAACGGCGTGACAGAAATACTCTGATTCCCATCATTCAGCAGGAATGTGAAGCCGGTTCAGTGATTCACTCTGATGAATGGTCTGCATATGGAAACTTAAATAATCTGGGTTATCGCTATATAATACAGTGAATCACCAAGAAAATTACGTGGATCCAGTAAGGAGCAAACACTCAAGGCATAGAACGATCTTGGTTGGATGCCAAAACACGTATTTCAAAGAACATGACAGGTGTTAGCAAGGAACTGTTTCAGTCACACCTTAATAATTTTTGCTGGAAAGTGCTCAGAAAAGATGAACCTGATTTGTTTATAGCATTTTTGAACGATATTCGTAATGTATACCGCTAATTAGAGAGAACTGCAACTCCGAAATGCCAGTGGTCGCTGGCAGTTTTAACTCACAATTTGGTGAAAAGTTGGTCAACTTGAAAGAAAAATATGGGCTTATTCCACTGCACTTAAAACACACAAGTATAATATTAAGAACGATTTTCTTCTATATGTATATTGTATAGAAGCCTGATTCTGTAAAACATTGTATATAACCAAATAACCAAGGAGGTCATAGTTAAGGAGGCGAGGTAAATGCTACTCTATGATATTATATAGTCAATAACGAATGTTTAGAAGTTATCTTTACCTAGGCAGTCATATTTTCCTGTTATTATTGTGTATCAATCAGATAGAAAGCCTGGAAGTGCAATGAGTCGACGCGTGAAGTGGCAATGTTTTGATTCAATCTCCCCGCCACAATCTCCCCGCCGCGGCGTATCGCCTCCACAATTATAACCTACATTGTCGCAGCAGCAAGCCGATTTCGGCATTCTTTATTCTTCGTTTTTCCAAGGCATTGCTTATTGTATTTTGACAAGCGTTTGCCAGACGCAGCAGTAGTCTTAGAAAACAGTGTGAACATCGCCCAAATTTTACATGCCACAATATACATGTAAAAAATATATTAGGCTTTGCTACACGAGGCGAGTAATTTGCATTAAATTGCTATTATAAAACGTTCCATCGTAATGCATGTCATCCATATAATTAGTAGAACAACAGAAGAACTATATTTTTTGGTTTTCAGATGCGGTGCATCAATGTTTATCGCGAAATTAATTTATGAAAAATATTAGTCGTGGAGGGAAAACACAGTAGACCAACCTTTGAGTTAAAACTGCCAGCGACCACTGGCATTTCTCGAGTTTCAGTTCTCTCTAATTGGTTATGCATGATATACTATTGTATTAGAATTAGCAATGTGATGTTATTGTTCATTAATAAATTGATTAATAAATAAAAAAATTGTTATTCTCCGTTGGAAATAATCCATTTCCAACAGTTTAGCGTGGTAGCGCGGTAGAAGTAGAAGCAGCCGGTAGACCGCATACTAAGGTAGAAACAGAACGGTAGAACGCATACTAAAGTAGCACCCACCCGCCTTGAAGCATTCCTCTACAGTATTTAGTAGAATGTTGTAGGACACCTATGGTCGAATGCTTCTATTTTGCCAACAATCCTTATTATGAGCTAAATGCAAGAATGCTCGTCAAACCCCGGCAGGTGGATATTGCCGACCGTCGTACCTCCACCGGTGGGGTATACAAGAATTGTTCTCAAGAGCCCGGCCAGTGGAAATTTGGGCAGGCGTACCAACACAAGCGAGTCCAAGACGGCATCAGTATTTTTACTGTTTTACACATATCTAACACATTTTACTAGTGTAATTTATCATTTTTGCCATTAAAATAATAGCTTAGTTAATGTTCGCCACTTATCTGAGGTGTTGATGTAGAATAAATGGGCCCGAGTGATGTTTGTGAGTACATTTGAACCAGTGTGGCCAGTCGCCACAAAGCAATATGGCGGACCACCTCCACCACCACCGTTCTCCCTCATCACCACTTATCACAACAGTATAAGGCCTCCTGCACCTAATTTTACCTTAATTATGACACGTGTCCATTCACAGTGTATGAATGTCACTCGGTTATGTTGAAAACTCGCCTGTAATGGTTTGGGAAGAAATATGATGGAATAAGGACAGAGGACAAGGCATGGACAACGCAACCAGTGGAGCAACGCAACCAGTGGAGCAACGCAACAAGTGGAACTCAACGGGTGGAGTGTTTTCAAATGATTCTTGCTTGCCGAAACGCGATGCAAAGGGTCGAGAAAATTTCTTGCATATGGCCCTATAACGCCATAAATAACACTGGGGAACAATTTGAAGAAAAAAAAATTGTTGAGTTAGATTTTTGAGCTTATTTAGACTAAAATTGGCATGCTGATTCCAAATCTGTAGTCAGTTTTTTTCTAGCACGTCAAGTTTTTTTTTCCACAGCTTACCCTCCAGATAAGCAAAATTCCACTTGTGAGCTGTAGTAAAACTTGCCAGCTGATTACGATTTGACTCATTGAGAGCTATGTGGCAACTTGTTTGTGCAGTTACAATTGAGACAGTGCGGTGAGAGGTGTGTGCAGCTCCCAATAGGTCAGTACTATCAATATCTGCAAACAGAAAGCTAGGATAGTAGGAATTAGGAGGATTTGTTATGGCTTTTCTCTTAACCTTGTAACAACATACCATTGTAATTTCTATTTCGTTTTATGCTGTTTTTTTTGTTTTCAAAGCTTGTAACTATTCCAGCTTAGTGTTTTATTTACATAGGTATATATTTCTTTTGTTTCAGATCATGTCTGCTCCTGCTACGTCTCGTCGTAAATGCCTAAACAACCCTGACTCCTTCTGCTATATATGTGGTAGTTTCACCATTCCAAGTCAGAGGGCAAGCATCAGCGTATTTGTCAAACAAGCATATTTCGCATATTTTAAAGTGAAACTCGGTGATCAAGACAAGCTATGTATGGGCCCCTCACAAAGTGTGCAAGCAGTGTGTCGAGAGATTACGGATGTGGACCAAAGGAACACGTGAAAAGTTGGCATTTGGTATCCCCATGGTTTGGCGAGAGCAAAAAGATCATTCCACAGACTGTTACTTTTGTTTAGTGAAAACATCAGGATTTAACAAGAAAAATAAAAGTAAAATAGAATATCCTAATCTACCGTCAGCTATAAGACCAATGCCTCATTCAGCTGAAATTCCAGTGCCAGTTTTCGAACAACTACCTCCTCTAGAAGATCTGAGTGATGTTGAAGAACGCAGTGACAGCAATGATGCAGATTTTGACATTCACGATGATTCAGTTCGTAGGGGATTTGATCAGCACGAGTTGAATGATTTAGCACGTGATTTGGGCCTATCCAAAAAAGCTTCAGAAATACTAGCATCAAGACTGAACGAGAAAAACATACTTGAACAAGGAGTGAAGGTATCATACTTTCGAACCAGAAAAAGTACATTTCTGCAGTACTTTCGAAGTGCCAGCGGTTTTGTGTTTTGCCATAACATTCCTGGTTTACTGAAGGAATTAGGGCTTTCAATCTACAATCCAAATGAATGGTGATTGTTTATTGATAGCTCAAAGCGGAGCTTGAAGTGTGTCCTTCTACACAATGGCAATTTGTTTGGCGCAGTCCCTATTGGGCATTCGGTCTGTCTTCGTGAAGAATATGGAGATGTAAAGAGAGTCATTGAGTTTATTGCAATATGACAAACACAATTGGATCATCTGTGTTGACCTTAAAATGGTGTCCTTCCTTCTTGGTCAACAACGTGGATACACAAAGTATCCCTGCTTTCTCTGTATGTGGGATAGCAGAGCTCGAGAGAAGCATTGGGTTCAGACGAATTGGCCTCCGAGATCTGATCTTAAACCTGGAGATCCTAACATTGTACATGAGCCACTTATTGACAGGAAGAAAATAATATTCCCACTCTGCACATAAAACTAGGTCTCATGAAACAATTGTAAGAGCATTGTCAACTGATGGCGACTGTTTGAAGTACATCATCTTGGCATTTCCTGGACTGTCAATTGAAAAAATCAAAGCCGGTGTGTTGTCCACAAATTCGACAGCTCATCAAAGATGAACATTTCAACGGTACTATGTCAGACCTTGAAAAGAATGCTTGGCTATCATTCAAAGACGTCGTCAAGAACTTTCTTGGAAATACACGTGCAAGTAATTACACAGAAATTGTTCAGAAACTATTGGAGAGCTACAAAGCGCTGGTTGCAACATGAGTATTAAAGTACATTTTTTGCATAGCCATCTTGCCAACTTTCCGGAAAATCTTGGTGCTGCTAGCGACGAGCAAGGTGAACGATTTCACCAAGATTTGAAGGTTATGGAAGAACGTTACCAGGGTAGATGGGATGTGCATATGATGGCTGACTATTGTTGGAGCATCAAACGCGATAGTCCTCAAGTTGAACACTCCAGACAAAGCTACAAACGTAAATTTTTACCTTAACCTGCACACAAGTATAGCCTTATCCTTTCTAAAAACATGATAATGTTAAATAAACATTCTATTCATGCCTATTTCTTTCATTTTTCATTGTATGTTAACATTTGCAACTTTTTATAAAATAAGCACTGTTACTGTTATGTACAGTATTTTTCATATTTTTTAAGAAAACGAAAATCCTACAGTTCAAAAACTTGACGTGATAGAGAAAAACTGAGATCAGTTTTGGATTCAGCACCCAAAAATTACTTAATAACAAGTGTCAGACCTAACTCAACAAAAATTTGTTCCCCAGTGTAATGTAAAACTCGTATATTTTCATTTTGCATAAACCTATGTTGACCATGACAACACTTAATTGTAGCTGGTTTGGTAGGGAATAATGGAAAATAAGTCAAGCCTGACACCCCGAGACCCGACGTCCTGAGCTGACGGGAGGTTCCCAGACGGCCACCAGATGGCAGATCGAGCTCTGTTATAGTCCTATTTTATTTCATCTCTTGCTAAAACAGCTTCTATGAAGTTAGTCTTGTAGCATCTGCGTCCAATTTTTTCTTCCTCCCAGTTGCTTGTGTAATGCCCGGAAATTCGGAAGAGACAGGATGGAAATTCCTATCATACAATTCCCGGGTTTTGTATCTGTAAGAAGGAAAAAGGTTTCAATAACCATATGTTGTTCTGGGGCAAGTTGTCGCCTAGGCCCAGCATATGGAGGAACAGGTTATTCTTATTATACTAAGGTCAATCAAATCTTCTTCTGTTCTTCTATCATTTTTATCTTTTATCATTTTCTCCATGTTGCTTTTTTCCACTTCTATCTCCCCCCCCCCCCCTCCCCCATACCCACAGTAGTCAG
>JACEEZ010006750.1:0-32500 GCA_016584305.1 Chionoecetes opilio
TTGGAAAAGGAACAAAAATGAAGTCAAAAGGAAGAAAACAAACGTAGGTATCACCCTCTATATAATATAAGCGAAGGTGTGTGTGTTTTGTGTGTGGTGTGTGTTTTTGTGTGTGTTGTGTGGTGTGGTGTGTGTGTGTTGTGTGTGTGGGGTTTGTGTTTTGTGTGTGTTGTGTGTGTGTGTGTGTGTGTGCCCGCTCCAGGTGCCGCCCCCTGGGGGGCGGAATCCCCTCATATGGCACATTTTTGGAACCGGCTCGAGCAGGGGAAGGTTTTTTTAAGCCCATTTGAGATGATCCAACCCACTTTTTTTTTTTTTTTTTTTTTTTTTTTTAGCAGCCTAATGGGCGAGAATTGTGAAGAAAAAAAGTGGGTTGTGAGAATTGAGGAAACCTTGATGTAGGGTGATGGGTAATTTGGGCGATGTGAATGGGTGGGGTGATGGGTAATGGGTGTGGGGTGATGGGTTTGAGTGAATGGGGTGGGGGTGATGGGTGATGGGTGAGGGAATAGAATGGGGGGTGATGGGTAATGGGTGGAGTGAATGGGTGTGTGGTGATGGATAATGGGTGAGTGAATGGGTGGGGGGTGTGGGTAATGGGTGAGTGAATGGGTGGGGGGTTGATGGGTGATGGTGAGGGAATAGATGGGGGGGTGATGGGTAATGGGTGAGTAAATTTGGTTGTTTTGGTGATGGATAATGGGTGAGTGAATGGGGGGGGGGTGGTCGGTAATGGGTGAGTGAATGGGTGTGGGGGTGATGGGTAATGGGATGAGTGAATGGGTAGGGGGTTGAGTGAATAGGTTGGCG
Organism: Chionoecetes opilio; assembly: GCA_016584305.1. Classification (NCBI taxonomy): domain Eukaryota; kingdom Metazoa; phylum Arthropoda; class Malacostraca; order Decapoda; family Majidae; genus Chionoecetes; species Chionoecetes opilio. Next base: position 811 of record JACEEZ010006750.1, read on the forward strand.
TTAATTCATACATTCTACATCCATGATTTCAGGAAAGCTAGAAGGGGCTATCTGGAGAGTCTGTGTTTGGTGGGGCGTTATTAATAATATAAGCGAAAGTGTGTGTGTGTGTGTGTGTGTGTGTGTCCGCTCCAGGTGGCCCCCCCTGGGGGCGGAACCCCCTCATATGGCACATTTTTAGAACCGGCCGAGAAGGGGAAGGTTTAAGCCCTTTATGAGATGATCCGATAAACCTTTTTTTTTTTTTTTTTTTTAGCACCCCTAATTAGGGGAGAATTGGGGAAAAAAAAAAAGGGGGTTTTGCGGAAAATTGGGGGAAACCTTGATGTAGGGTGAGGGGTAAGGGTGAGGAATGGGTGGGGGTGAGGGGCGGGTAAGGGGGGTGAGGGGGGGGTAAGGGGGTTGAGTGAAATGGGGGGGGGGTTTGGGGAGGGGTTTGGGCCCGTTTTTTTAATTACTTTTTTCTAAAACCATGATTTCAGGAAAGTTAAAAGGGGGGCTACTGGAGGGGGCCCTGTTTTTTGGTGGGCCGGAAAGGGGCCCCCCACCAATAGCCCTCAGAAGGGGGGGGCAGCCAAAAAGTCCCCCCCCGGGAGGGCGGCCCTTTTCCCGGCTATTTATTCAAAAAAGGGACCTTTCGGGGAAAAACACCCCTTTTTTTAATTTTCATCGTTTTAAAAGGGGGGACTTTAAAGGGAAAAAGAGGGGTCCCTTGAAGGATGCTGGGGCCCTTTTAGCTTTCCCAATATCTCAAGCACTCCCTTCCCGGCGGGCGGGCCCGCTCCCGGTGATTGCCGGGGGAAAATGCAAATAAAAAAAACCTAATCGAGGGCACTTTGGGTAATTTTTGGGCCCCAAAATATACTGCGCATTACTTGTAAAGTACTTGTATATTATGTGTCTGTTTTTAATACACAGTTAAAAAATAAAACCATCAAATTTTAATAATACAGATAATAAAAACACGTGGGGAAAATTTTTTTATTTTGTTAAATACAGAGGTTTTTTGGTTTTTTTAGTTTAGGGAAATTACGATAGGGCCTTTATTTTTTTCAGCAAGCCCAAAGGTAGTAGGAAATGGAAAGAGATTTTTTGATGATAGGAAAAAATGGGAAATACAAAAAAAGAGAAAAAAAATTATGGAAAAAAATTAACTAGGGGTTTAATAGTCCCCCTTTTTACATATTTACTGTGAATTAACTGTTTAAAAAGGGGGGGAAAACTGGTAGGGGGATAAATTAAATTTGAAAAAACGGGGGAAAAGGGGAGTTTTTTAAATAAAAAAGAAGTCATAGAGGGAGTTTATGTTTGGGGTTTTTAAAAAAGTCACGGGGATGTCCACTATACCTTGAGATTTTCCCTTTTATGGTGCTGAAGGAAAAAAAAAAAAAAGGCTTGCAAATAAAAAATTTTGTATACAAGTAAAAATAGATGGAAAAAGGAAAAAAAAATTTAAGGGAAAACCCCCTTGGGGCCCCAGAAGCTTTTAAATTTCCCAATTTGGTAATCGGGCCCTTACCATTAGACTTTTTTTTTTTTTTTAAAGTAAAATATAAAGGCAATATTTTACAGTTTAAAAACCGGTTTTTTATTTACCTTGTCCAACTGGTTTTAATTTTTGGTTTTTTTATTTCAAATTTTTTAAAACCTTTTTTGTAATGTTATGGTTTCCAAAACCCGGGAAAAAATTTTTTAAATTTTAAAAGGGAAAAAAGACCCCTGGGCTGTGAAAAAAAGGTTTTTTTTAAAAAAAGGGGAAAAATAAAAAATTAAAGGTCGGGAAAACAAAAAACATGAACAATCCCCCTTTCGAGAGGACAAAAAAAAAAAAAAATGGGGAAAAAAAAATCAACCCAAAGGGGGGGGAAAAAGGGAAAAAAATTTAAAAGTTTGCAGACGAGGAAAAAAAAAAAAAAAAAAATAGAAAAAAAAAAAAAGGGGGAAGGGGGAAAAAACGGAGGAAAACTTTAAAAACAAAAAAAATAAGTTTTTAAAAAAATAAGGGCGGGGTTTGCGGGAATAAAGAGAAAAAATAAAGGGAAGCGGGGGGATGAAGGTTTAAGGGGGGGGGCCCCCAAAATTTGGAAAAAACCAATCCCCTTATTTCCCCCTTCCTTCCTTTTTTTTTTTTTCCCCCCCCATCCTCCCCCTACCCCTTTTTACCTCCCCTTTTCCCCCTCACCCCCCCCTTTTAAACCGCGCCCACCCCCCCCTCACAAAAACAGAGGGAAAGTGCCGGGCCCCCCACCCGCGTTTTTGCTTTGTAAAATATCCAGAGCAGTTTTTCCCTCGGCCCCTTTCCCCAAAACCGTTTCGCCCACACACACAAAACACCAACACACCCCCACACACCACACACACACACACACCCCAAAACCCCCAAAACCAACCACCCCTTCCTTTCTCTCTCCTCTCCCCCCCCCTTCCCCCTCCTCTCCCCTCTCTCTCTCTTTTCCTCTCTTCTTATCTTTTCCCCTTCCCCTTCTCTCTTTTTTTTCCTCTTTTCTTCTCTCCTCTCACCCCCGCCCCTCTCCCCTTAAAACAGTACAAAGCTCAATTGTTTACCATTTGGTGTTTAAACAAATTTTGCTCGGTTTAGGGTTTGAAATTTTTAAAAAAGGAAATTTTTCGTTTTCGGAGATCTGTTTTTTTCTTACTTTTTTTTTGGGGTTGTGTTTACATTTTTTTTTTTTTTTCCCTTCGGTTTGTTTTCTTTTTATTCCTATTCATTACACGAAAAGTAAAAAAAAACTTTTGGTTTCGCGGGGCGGGTTTTTTTCGCGGCCCACGTTTTTTAAAACACCTAATTGTTTAAAAAATTGGGGGCCCCTTTTTTTTTTAAAACTCTGCTCCACTAAAGGGAAATTTGAAAAACAAATAATTTTTGCCCCAAATTTCCCGTTTTTTAAAATTTTTCAAAAATTTTTTAAAGACCCTTTTCAGAAAGGTTTTTCTCTTGCCCTTTGTAAAAATTTTTTAATTTTCCCTTTTTTGGGGGAAAAAAAAGTGTTACCTTTTGGTGGCTTTTTTGGAAAACCCTTAGAGGGAAAAATAAATTTACAGTCCAAAATTTTCCAAAAGCCCAAAAAAAAAAAAGGATCCAAAAAGATTTCAGAGTCCAAAAAGTAATATTGTTTTTCCTATTTTTTAACCCACCCAGGGTTCCTTTTAATATAAATAAGCAATATTTAATAGGTTAATGCATTTTTCTCTGAGGGAAAATTTGTAAAAAATTTCCCTTTTTTCCCCTTCAAATTTCCTTTAACCCTGAAACCCCTTTTTCTTGCTGTAATCCCTATCCCTTTTTTTTAAACTATTCTTTCATTCCCGTAACGATATTTTTTTTTTTAAGATTTCCTACCCTTTTTTATCTAAAGTAAGGGAAAAAAAAAAAGGGGCGCTTTTTTTTTGAAACCCTTTGGGTTTAGATCGCTTTAAAAAAAAAACAAGTATGCCCCGCGGGGGCCCCCTTTTCTCCGGGGATCTTTTCCCTTTTTCGGGGAAAAAAAACTCACAAAAAAACTCGCGCCGGTGGTCAAAAGAAAGAAAAAAAAAAAAAAAAAAAAATAGTGGGAAAAAAAACGGGGGTGTGCTAAAATGTTAGAACCCGACTGGGAAAAAAAAACTAAAAAAAAAAAATAAAGATAAAAAAGTAAAAACGGGAATGAAAGAAAAATAATTAGTGGGGTTTTAAAAAGGGTTTCTTTTAAAGTTGCACATCCGAAAACTATTTTGATTTTGGGGGTTTATAAATAAGACTTAATAGTTTTCACCCAAGCTAAAAATTGTTTTTTTTTTTTCCTATAATAATTCCCCCCAAACTTCTTCTCTCTCTCTCTCTCTCTCTTTTCCCCCTCTATCCCCCTCTCTCTCCCCCCTTTTTTTCCCCTTCCCCCTATCTCTCTCTCCCCCTCTCTCTCTCTTTTTCTCTCCTCTTCATATCCGGGGGGTTTCGTTTCCTCCCCAACCCTAAAAACCCATTACTTTTCCAAAATAAATTTCCCAAAAAAAAATCAAACCCTGGAAAAAAGTTTTATTTTCCCACCCCAAACAAAACGTAAAGGAAAATTTTGATGACGAAAAAAATAAAGGAGCCCAAAAAAAATGAAAGGGGACAGAGGGATCAACAGCTCCAACGGGGGGAGGGGGGGAAAAAAAAGGTTTCAAGAAAAAAAAGGGGGAAAGGAAAAAAAAAGGGAAGGGGAAGGAAGAAAAAAAAAAAGGGGAAAAAAAAAAAAGGGGGGCCAAAAAAAAAAGGACGGGGATTAGTGGAAAAAAGGAAAAGGGGAGGGGGGGAAAAAAAGGAAAAAAAAGAAAAAAAAAAGAAAAAAGGGAAAGGGTTTAAAAGGGTGGGGGTTTTAAACTTAAAAAAACCCCTAACAGGATAATTAAAAGAAAAGGGGGGGAAAAAAAAAAAAACCCTCCCCCCCGGGAAGGGGGGGAGGGGAAAAGAAAGGCCTTTTAAATTGAAAAAAAAAACTGGAAGCCGGGGAAAAGGGAAAAAAGGAAAAAAAAAGTTTTGGGGGTGGAGGCAGGAGGGGAGGAGGGGGAGAATACAAAAAAATCCCAAAAAAACCAAAAAGGGGGGGGGAAAACGAAAAATTTTAAAAAGGAACTTGGGTTGGGGTTTTTAAACTAACCCCCAAAAAACCCCCCCTAAACTAGGAAAAAAATTAAAAGAGGAGGGAAAAAAGGGGATAAGGGAAGGTAAATAAAAAATAAGAAGGGCCCCTTCCCTCCCCCACCCCCCCACCCATCCCTTTCCCCAGTCCTTAACGTATGAAATAGATGACTAGAATATTTCACCCAAGCTAATTTTGTCAATACCCAACCTCTCTTCTCTTCTCACCTCTCTCTCTCCCTCTCATCTCTCTCTTTCTCTACTCTCACTCTCATCTTCCACGTCTCCTCCTCCTCCCTTCCCCCCCCCCCTCTCTCTCATATCCGGGATTCGTTACCTCACCAACAAAAGCCCATTACTTCCTAACTACAAAGCAAAATAAATCAACGCCTGGAAGATATTTTCCTACAATCAGTCTCGGAATGATGCGGAAAGTAAGGAGACAAAAAAGTGAAGTGACAGAGTATCAAAGTGCAACACGGGAGGGGGAGAGAGTTATAGTAGTGTGGGGGAGAGTAACTAAAGGAGAACCAGGCTATTACAGGCCATGCAGGATAGAGATCAGGACGAAAAGAGCCGTGAGAGGGTGAGAGGCGTCTGGCAGCCGAAAAGAAGACTGGCGGTCGTGCAGGAGAGGAGGAGGAGGAGGAGGAATACAAAGGAATACAAAGAAACACAAACAGCAACAGACCGATAGGTCCTTACAAGATGTTTGCTTTTAACTACACTACACTAAACTAGATAATAAGAGAGAAAGGATAGGAAGTAGAAGGCACTCCTCCCCACCCACCCATCCCTCCAGCCGAAGCTGGCCGGGAAAAGAAGTGATACCATGCAATATAGAAAAAACTGCATGGAATTTGTGAGGAAAGTTGAAAGCTGTAATCTATGGCTAACTACTACTAGTTTGTGGGGAGGTGGTTTAGTGGCTGAAAGATAGGTCATGTTAGTGTGTTTTGTAATGGTGTCGAACACAGTGTGGAGGTTCAAGGGTGGTGCAGCGAGCCTTGCCTGGCGCTTTCTTGGGAGGCAGCAGTCAATCAGGCCCCAGCTCCGTTCAATCCACTGCGGATGTGTACTTTCCATGTAGGACGCCGTACACTTCAATGCCTCCTGCAGCAGTGACCCCTGGTACCTTAAATCCCCGATGGTGGTCACTAACTGTCAGGACCCTAACTGAACCACAGCCCGTCACAGGTCGAGAGTAGAGTGGTAACCGTTAACTCGGGGCTATCCCGTGTGTGTTATGAGATATCTAATGTATGTTGGTGTAGGCTCAGTGGGAAGTTTCGGGGGGGGTGGTCGGCAGCCTTGCCTGGCGCTTTCTTGGGAGGGCAGCCAGTCAATCAGGCCCCAGCTCCGTTTCAAATCCACTGCGGATAGTGCACTTTCCAAGTAGGACGCCGTGCACTTCAATGCCCCCTGCAGCAGTGACCCCTGGTATAAAAATTTCCCGATGGTGGTCACTAACTGACAGGGCCCTTACTGAACCACAGCCCGTCACAGGTCAAAGTTTAGTATGACCGTTCTCGGGCTGTCTGAGACGTGTGGGAGGGTTGTGTAGACGCGACTCGCAATCATTTTACGCAATGAGAGTAAGTTTCAGAGGCCCGCGAGATAAATTTATTATTCCGAGATAAACAGTGACAACCGGGTATTTGATATGAAATATTTATCGAGGCGATTTTTAAATGATTCTATTGTATTTGAGTTTACTACGTCTGACGGCAGCCCATTCCATACTTTACAACACGGTTTGTGAAGAAGTTACTTTGCTTCGTTTCGTTACAAACCGTTTTCCTGCTTATTTTAAATCCGTTGTTTCTAGTTGAGCTTGACCCGGTCTAGCGTGAAAAGATTTTCTGGACTACGTTCGTAAATCCATTGAAGATTTTAAATACTTCGATGAGGTCCACCTCTTATCCTTCGTTTTGTTAGTGGGAATAAGTTAAGTTCTTTGAGCCGATTTTCGTACGATTTATTTCGCAATCTAGGTATCAATTTTGGTTACTCTGCGCTGTATTTTTTTAGTTTATCTATGTCCTTTTTATAATAAGGTGACCAGAACTGCACACAGTATTCTAGATGGGGGCGAAACAAGGAGTTAAAAAGAGTGAGTATAACTTTTTCAGATTTGAAACTGAAAGTTCGTCCAATAAAGCCAACCAATTTATTTGCAGTTTTTACTACCTCTATAATTTGGTTATTCGGTTTGAGATCTTTCGAGATTATAACGTCTAAATCTTTTTCTTTATCAACACTTGTTAGTTGGAAAATCGTTCATCACCGTAACTTTTTATGAGGGTTGTTATTACCGATATGTAGTACATGACATTTGTCAAGGTTGAAATTCATTTGCCATGTTTTTGACCATTCTGTTAACGTGTTTAAGTCGTTTTGTATGAGTTGGCGCTGAGATTCTGTAGAGGCTATGTTTTGTGATTTTCGTGTCATCAGCAAATTTCGATATCCTGGCATGTGATTCCCTCGTCAATGTCATTTATGTATATAAAACAGGATAGGTCCGAGAACTGATCCTTGAGGAACACCACTATTTACACTGGTCCAGTCAGAAGAAATTTCCATTTATTACCACCCTTTGTTTACGATTTGACAGCCATGTTTTCTATCCAATTTGAAAGATGGCCTGTTTATACCATGAGCTTTTACTTGCTAATGAGACGCCTTATGAGGAACTTTGTCGAACGCTTTTTGAAAATCGAGGTAAACTACGTTACTGCCCTCGTGTGTCGTACATTTTTAATACACTTTGTAAAAATCAAGTAAGGAGGAGGAGGAGGAGAGGAGGAGGAGGATGGAGGTGAGGAGGAGGAGGGAGGAGGAGGAGGAGGAGAGGAGAGGAGAGGAGGAGAGGAGGAGGGAGGAGGAGAGGAGGAGGAGTGAGAGAAGAGTGAAGAGGACTAGTATATACTTTCTTTTGTTTTCCTCTTTTTCACTTTACTTACAGATATCGGCTTTCCCATCTTAATCGGCTTGAAAATAGCGTTTTTCGTACTCCCGATAGAAAAAACTCAGCAGATAAAGTTTTGCTAAATAAGGAATTCTACGCTGTACACTTATAGGTCTTTTGTTGTGTGTGTGTGTGTGTGTGTGTGTTGTGTGTGTGTGTGTGTGTGTGTGTGTGTGTGTGTGTGTGTGTTTTGTGTTTGTGTTTGTGTGTTGTGTGTGGTGTGTGTGTGTGTTGTGTGTGTGTGTTGTGTGTGTGTGTGTTGTGTTGTGTTGTGTTTTTAGTAGTGCAGCGGGAATACTACAGGTATATTAACAGTTAATTAATGGTACAGGTATTGAAGCGCCTTACCTGGTGGGCGGCTGGAGGCAGGTTGATCGAGTGCGTCCCCTCGTGAAAAGTTTTAATGGCAAATCAGAGAAAATTCGCTTTAAGGCAGGCAAGCAATAAACAGAGGGCGACTAGAAGATGGGATGCGAAATGAAGAATCGAGTGAGAAGAGCAGAGAGAGAGACAAAAACATCGGTGAGAAACAGTGTGTAAATGGGGTGAAAGCAAATCAGATAAGGAATGACTCCCCCCAAAAAAGAGTGACACAAAACAAACAATATATGATATGATGGAAGGAAACGCCGTCAGGGTGGTGAACAGAGAATAAGAAGTATGCTGAATATCTCCACAGGGTCGTTGGAGTGTTGTGAGGTGGCAGGACAATCAGGCGAGTGGAACGAGCACACACACACACTACACATACACACAAACACACACAAATCATCCACACCACACACACACATATCCATCCCCCTACAAAAATAACCGTTAAACGTAACACAAGACGATTTGACACCTCAGTTTTACCACGAGTGCTTCACGTCCGCATCACTCACGAACCACACGACACATAACGACGACTCTGAGCTGATGACACGACAATGTCAAACGCCTTCACCTCCCCCCGTCCCCACCCCACCCCCTGCCCAACACCTCACTCATGTCCTATCCACTACAACAAAAACAATAAAAAAAAACCGGAGATAAAAAAACACAGCCACCTAAACACGCAATAGAAATCACTTTAGACGGTACACATCCTTGCGCGAACATCAAAAGAACGACGTCCATCTTCAACCCACACGACCTTACAAGAGCGTAGTGCTACTCACTAATTTCGTGTCTCTCCTCCTTCTACTCCCTCAGGTTCATCCGTGAGTCCTCAGGGGGGGGGGGTAACAAAATCCAAAAATCCCACACCTGTATCGTACTCCTCGCTGGTATAAAATCTCCCGTGTTGCTGTTGTGTCGCGTTCACCCCATAGTGTTTTTATAAAGCAAACAACGCACGTCTTCCTGTGCCTTCCTTCCGTGATACGCCTGTTTGGATAGGATTCAACTCGCCCGCTCTACACACTGCCAGTAACTTACCCCACAGCCATCCTCCCCACACACTTCACACACCCTCACACCACACACACTATAAGGGGCTCACGTGTTGTCACACAATGCCAAAATACTGAAAGCAGAGATGTTTTTAACTAACCCCCGACGCCGTCGCCGATCCCGGGCTGACTTACTCGACGCTGTTGAGCCTCGGGTAATATTGGCCCAATCGGCTCTGTATCGACCACTTAAGGACACACTCGAATGCGGTGACCTATTTTTGCTCGACCGCGTAAAATAACTTGTAATTATAACACCAAATCTGCAATGTGTAGGATGCCTGGAGGCCAAGATTTGTGTTTATACTTCAAAACCCGCCCCAAAACATGTGGGGTTGTTTTTTACAAGTTGCTCGATGTTTGAGGAGTGACATAATCCGATGAGGCGCGCGGCAACAGAGCCTGGTCATGGAGGAAGGAGGAGAGGAGGAGGAGGAGGAGGAGTAGGGAAGGGAGGAGGAGGAGGAGGAGGAGGAGGAGAGGAGAAGAGGATGAGGAAAGGAAGGAGGGAGGAGGAAGGAGGCAGGGTTAGGGGCAGGCAGCGTAAGGGAGGGAGGAGGGAGGAGGAGGAGAGGAAGGATGGATCAGCCGTATGAAGGAACTGGAACTGACACGGCGACGAAAGAAAACAGTTATGGGATAGAGGTGGAAAGAGACCCGTGAAGAAAGAAAGATAACCTGATTAACTAAACAATGTAGTATCAATTTACTGACACTTATTGTTCTTATGTCCTTCCTTAATTCGGACTCACTAACACTCTAAAATTTTTCATTCACTCACACGGACATTTACAATATCATAAATTTCTACCATCTCTCTCAGTTAGTTTATCAATCTTTCCCTACATTCAAGTTCGCAATTTTGTACTCATCTTTGACTTAATCACAAGAATAGGTACACATACACTCGTGTTGTTTTAAATGCTACTGTAACCAATCCTTCCATCATTTCGTCGCGTATATAAGAGAGCAAAAAAAAAGAGGCTGTTCTCTAGTCCTACAAGATTCCCTCAACTGGACTCGCTGCCAATATCTTTAGGTGCTTACAGGTCCTGTCTCCATTCATCCCTGAGGGACTCGTCACCCATTCATCGCAGCGGTCACCTCTCATTACGTGCCTTTCAAGGGGACGTGGGAGACCGGCCTAAGAAGACCAATTGACTACTTCCTCCTCTTGCCTGCTATACCGTTTAGCTAACCCCTTCCCTGGGGCTATCCCTTCCATCCCTTCCTTCCTCCCTCTATGCTATATTGTTTCTCTCTCTTTCTCCAATGTTCATAACTTCGGTTAATCTTTCCTCCCTCACTGTCACTTTTCTTTAGTTTTCTTATCCTCTCTCCAGTAAACGTTCTGACACTTTCACGATTTATCTATTGATATATCTGTCTAGTAATTAAGGTCAATGGTACTGTATTCATGCGCAAATCACTGAAGCTTATCAGTATAAAACTTATGTACAAATATCATAATACACTTCCTTGATAGACTGCGAAGAAACCATGCTGATCTCTTGCCCACGATATAAAAATATTATGTCCATTTTCCAGGGTGTCGCTAATCATGCGCCTGAAACCTGTAATTTCTGATGCAGTCCTTACAAAAAAAGTAGCGACACATCTTGCACGCAGATAACGGAACACCGTCGATTGTCTTGCACAGGCGGCTTGTGATGCACACACACACACACACACACACACACACCACACCACACACGCACACACACCACACGACACACACATACGCAATGTGATTATGCCCAATGACACGCTTTCCTATAATGTGTATATCTTTCAACCCCACATCCGGCGGCATTCAAGGAGAGGAAGGACAGTCAGGAGGAGGAGAGGGAGGGGAGGAATGAGGAGGAGGAGAGGATGGAGGAGTGACAAGACATAGAACGGAAGGAGGAATAGGAGGTGTTTCTGAGGGAAGTTTGTGGTAGAGCGTGATAGGGTGATCCAGTGTGGATTGAGGACAGAAGTCGCGACCCGGGCAGGGTGTTCAGCTACTGGGTGTGTCACATGCAGGTAAACGGACCAGTCCACTTGCTTGATGATCCCTATCTGACCTCACGTGTGTGGATTGAGATTGATCAGCATAGGGACAGATTCTCCCTAATGAATATCCAGCCAGTAAACTTCAAATTTATCTTCCTTACTATCGCGTGCTATCGTCCACTTAATTACTGCAACTAAGTGGAATTAACTGTTGCGTGGTTGAAAAGGAAATGGTTTGTAATTGGTTTTCGACTGTCTAAAGTGCCATCCCCGTGTATATTCCAATTGTTTAATTATTTTTTACTTTATGTTTGACCCCTTGAGGCCACCGAACGTAATTTCATTAGTAATTTGGCTTACATTACGACGATTTTTTTGTGTATATGAAGCAATAATTTTCTATAGATCGACCTGTTTTCAGTCTATCCTTGTCGACTAACTAATTTGAGTATATTCAGTTACTTTAATCATCGCAATTTTCTAATGGCTGTATAACGGACGCATTTTAATATAGCAAAGGAAAGATCTGGGCGTGGAAGCTGACTAAATTCTATCTCTCTCTCTCTGTCTCTCCTCCGTCTATACTCGTTTCATCTGATCTCATCAATTCCGCAAGCCATCTCTCTCGCTCGTTCTCTTCCTTCTCTCTCCTCTCTCTCTCCTCTCTCTCTCTCTCATCCTCTCTCTTGGGTATCTTAATAACAATAAACAATAGTAAATAATAATGATCTAAATGATATAAGAATATACATGATCCTATCTATACAGTTTGCAAGTCCCAACTACAAGGTTATTCGACTATTACAAAGCGCCACCGGACCGCCCAGGACGTATACTTGTGGGCTCGAACCGTTTGAATCGGAATGCAGGGGACTCCTGCACCGAATCCCCGTGACTCTATCAAACCGTACCACCCTGGCGGGTTTAAATGAATATAAGAATAATACTAATATCAATATTTTTGCCCAATAATGACATACCTTGCTCAGAATACTATAACGGTTACATAATACATATTACAGATATATAAGTTTATATTCATAGTAAGTATTATAGTTAGTAAGATGAGTTATAGGAATAATACTTTGAATATTTCCTTATATTCATTGTGAACAAGAACCGCCTCAAGCGTGAATGATGAGGCGGAGCATTTGTGCGAGTATACCGCGCTCTCCTCACACAGGTCCAGCGCACAGCTTTTTGCTGTTAATTAGTTGTGGCGTTCCAGCTCCGGCGTGCTTCATGCGCGTGGAGCCTCTGGTGCTGCTAGACGTTCTGATGCCTCGTTGCCTCTATGACAGCGCAAATTGACTGTCGGTTATGAGGGGAAGGCGCGCCTGCTGGGGGGGCACCTCCTGGAGTAATGGTACTCCTGACTGTTTCTTGCGATTGGGCGGCGCAATCCTGCACTGAGGCCGCGTGGGTTGCGGATGCCGCGGTTCCCTTTCACCATGACCGTGGCCGAACTCTAGCTTGTTCATCTCCCTATGAGTACGGATAGTCGTTGCTGTATATGCCGACAACAGCCTTTGTGATGTATCTTGCCATGGTGACCCACACTCGCATCTGTCCTGGAAGTATTTAATGCACGGTCCATCGCGTCGCTGGATGGAACCATAACGCCCCGGGTTGAAGGAATCGTTGGGGTATCTTCTTCTCGGCGCGCGGGACCACAGCCCTTGCTGGCGTCCACAGCGTGTGACAGAGGCGAGTCCCTGAACACCACCAGGCCCACCACGAACCTCGCCTTCGTCTTTCGCAACATTCACAGTACACACGTCTACACTCCTCTTACCGTACTGCTCGATGTACTCTGCCACCACGCATTCCGCCACCTCGACTGCGGGCACGCCGCCCCGCCACCAGTGGCACTGGAAGAGGCGATCAACACCCAGGTAGGGGTTTCGCTACTGCCGTCCGGGACAATTGGCGACCAGTGAGCGCAAAAACTGTCGAAATAAACTTCGTCTGCCACGCCAGGTGTGGCCTCGGCGCTCTTTAGCGAGTGTGTGGCGCGGGGCGCCTTCAGGACGGCTCAACGACCTGAACGGATTTTGGCGATCCTCTGCAAGAAACGTCTCGCTGAGATCTTCCTCACTCAATTTTGGGTCTTTACGTCTGGTCGATTCATGATAAATATACACTCAGTATCGGTCAACACTGATCTTGTTGAGTGTTTAACATTTGAGGGTGAGCGCCTGCCCCTCACCAGCTCGAGTGGGAGGTCCTCCCTGCGGCGTTTTCGGGAAGATTGCTGGACAGGGAAAACAGTCTCTCTGACTTTCTTTGTGTTTCCCTTCTTTTTAACTTCTGCTGCATTACAGCAATATTTTGCTCTTTCCTAGGCAGTGAACCATTGTTCCTCCTCGTCACTGTCCTCTTGCCCGTATCGGCCATAGTACTCAAATGTCGAGGTCAAAACCCCGCATCTTGTGTGGACGTCGCCCCCCAGACATCTGGTTTCAAGTGAAGCACATCACTCGCATCCATTTTATCATAAATACCTGCATTTGCTCAAAAACACCTAGGGTTCCAATATTAAAGATCTATTTTCCTTACAAAACAAACATGAGCCAAATATAGAGATCGGAAGATTGGAGTTAAAGGCATGAATTGGAGTTAAGTGAGAGATTGCAGTTAGAAGAATAAACCTGGGCAAAGATTGGAGTTAAGTGAGAGATGGAGTTAGAAGAATAGAACCTGGGGCAAAAGATTGGAATTAAGTTTGAGAGATTGGAGGTTAAGAAGAATAGAACCTGGGGCAAAGATACAGCACGTACAGTTGCTGGGCTGCTATCGCCACTAAGCCCCTTCTCAACACTATTATTCTATAGCCAGAGTAAACATCACACTAGCCTGCGTCAAGGCTGAAAAAATCAATTCCTACTCGTCTTCAACAAAATATATAAAATAATTTATACTTAACAATAGTTTAATACAGGTTACTAAGCTAAACTTTGGGGTCCCTACGACACACTCTCCCTCTCTGCTCTCTCCTCTCATCTCTCTCTCTCTCTCTCTCGTTCGTCATCCCAGTCCTCTCTTCTCTCTCTCCTCTCTCTCTCTCTCTCGTGGCCATCCTCTGCCACTCAGGAAGCGGTGTATGGAGCTAATTATCCCCTTTTGTCACATCCTTCGTGGCCCGGCAAAACTTGGGGGTGCGAGGCCGTGGTCAGTGGCCCTAATGACTTCCTTTTGTCCCTGCCCCGTGACCAGTGACAACCAGACCCCACCTTCCCCCCTCCCCCCACTACCCAACCCCGCATCGACCCCTACCCCGTCTTCTTCCCTTTGGTCCCCCTGTCTCTCATCCGTGCCTCATGTGTGGTCCTGTCTCAGCTGCCTTCTTCTCACTTTAGCCTCGTCTCCTCCCCTTGTCCTCCGTCCTCCTGTCCCTTGACCTATATATCCTCGTGGCTACGTATCCCTCGTCCTTATCATGTCATCCTCAACCTTTCCTGGTGTACCACAGCTTTCGTGTTCTTGTCTCTCATCTCCTCATACTTGTTCCTCTTTTACTCCATTTTGCTCGTCTCCCGACGTCTCTTCATCTTCTGTGTGCACATATCCCCTTCATCTTCCTTGTCCTCCTCTTCTGATGCTTGTCTCTTATTCTCTTGGTGATTGTCTCTCCGTCTCTCGTATCTGATTCCATTGCCTCGCCATTGCCCTCAGGCCCTAACCTCCCGTGTTTTTTCTTACTACAGTTAACAATCACACTTTCAAACAAACAACTTTCTGTCGTAAAGGTATAAAAGTCAAAGTTTTTATTTATTTTTTTGTCATCCACGTCGTGACCGAATAATATTCTGTCCACGTTTTCCTATTTTCACATTTACGCCGTCAAAGCGTGTGTGTCGTGCTGTGTGTGTGTTGTGTGTGTGTGTGTGTTATGTGTGTGTGTGTTGTGTGTGGTGTGTGTGTGTGTGTGTGTGTGTGTGTGTTGTGTGTGTGTGGTGTATGTGTGTTTGTAGTGTGTGTGTTTGGTTTGTCGCGGTCCCACTCCACTCCCACAACATCCTCTTTCCGCTCTTCCCATCCTTCTCCTCTCTCTCTCTCCCCCCACTCTTTGCGTCCTCATTATTCCTCCTTCAGATACAATTTTCGTTACACTGCGCACAGTTACGCTTATAGCAATTCCCAGGCCGCTGCTGCTGCTCATGCAATGCCCATGACGAGAGATAAATTAAAACACAAGAAAGAACACGACAGAAACTATATATATACACGGCGATCGGGACTCCCTGCGACGCTTGAACAAAAGTTGAATCCAACCGTGGAAATAAAAAAAAAAAATATCGTGACTACTGTGCTATGTGTAGTTAAGTGCTGTGATTAATAACGTGTTTTACTCCATGTAGTCTTGTATGGTCACTCGATCGTAGTCTGGGTAGTGTGTATTATACCCTCAAGAAGGCGCTACTTTGCCTATTTACTGTACTTGTAGTATGTACAGTTTATCATTAAATGGGCAAGGGATAAATCGAATTCCACTAGGGTTCGATTTTTTTTCGTCTTCTTTTCGTCCCACCAATCCGTGTTCCCCAGCCGCCTTGACGGCAAGAAGCTGACTCACCGGTTCGCTGGTTTCCCAGCCACCCTTTTTTTTCCTTATAGCCAATTGACCCATCAGGCCATTCATCGAACCAGAAGAAAGGGATACACAAGGGGAGGGGGATTAACACCCTCCCCCTAGCTCTCACCTCTCACTCTCTCTGTGGTGTATATGTCAGTAGATGCATGTATGTGTGTATATGTTGTTGTTGTTGTTGTTGTTTTGTTGTTTTTTTTACATCACAAAGGACTGGCTAAGGGCACAGCAAAAATGGGTAAACCCAAAGCCCGCTTAGTTGCTAGTCCCTATAAAAAGGACAGTAGAGACATAAATAAAAAGAGGGCTTGGAGCCAATTTAGTGTCGGGATTGTCTTGTTACTCTTTCTTATGAAAAGATTTAGTCATAGGAAAGTGGGAAAAATAGAAACGGAAGAGGTTCCAGAATCTTACCAGTGAAAGGGATGAAAAAAGGAAAGATACTGAATAAACTCTTGCATTAGGAGAATGACAGAATAGGGATGAGAATGAGTAGAACGTTTTGTGCAGCGAGGCCGGGGAGTGAGGAGGCATGCAGTTAGCAAGTTCAGAAGAGCATGACATGAAAATAACGGTAGAAGAGAAGCAAGAGAGCAATCATTGGAGGCGGTGATTTAAAGATTGAAGACAGTCATTCAGAGGAGGGAGTTGATGAGACAAAAGCTTTGACTCGACCCTGTCAGAATCAAATATAAAAAGAGAAGCAGAGATGGGGAAGTGGGGACAGGGAGAAGAACAGATGGGTGAGAGAAAGGAGGCTAGTAAGAGAAAAAGTCTCCGGGGGCTTGACCCAGGTGCTTATTTGTTTTGTCATGTTTTTGTTGTGCGTCGATCTCGACCTAACGACACGCTTTCCATCTCGCACGAGCAACAGAAACCACTCTGGGGCGGCTTGGAAGGTTAACCATTGCTCATAAAAAAGAAAATGTTGCAACAGGAAACTAAATTGGTTCGGTTGGTTGGATATGAAGTGGACTTACTTATCACAAAATGAAAGTTAAGGATTTGAGATGTGGCGTATAACTGCAACCACCAACCATTCGCGTTAGTAACAAGAATTCTGAGGCTTAATTAACGAGTAACTATCCTGTACTGTAGATAACACTAAAGTCACCAGGACAACGTTTTTTTCGATGTACAGACGTCTGGTGGCGTTAATACTTACATTTCTACATCCATGATTTCAGGAAAGTTAGAAGGGCTATCTGGAGAGTCTGTGCCATTTTGTGTCTTCATCTGTGTTATATTATGGCTATAAATGAACAAATTACCAAAATATCAACCGAGTTGCGACCTACACTAAGATCGCCAGCTAGTGTTTATGTTCTGAGTGTTCTCCTGTCGTTGTCGTCGCCCGAAAAAAAAATGAGTAGCGAAATTTGAAACCGTATATACTTGCAGATAAAAGCATAAAACAACACTGAAACAGGATAGATTATACAGTCATGATATAAACTACTGTGTATCATCTTCAGTGGCACATACAAATCAGTAGTGATGCTATAATTCGTAATATAAGGCGCCTGGCGACATTAGTGCAGGTGGCGACTATAGTGCTTTCTACGGTAGTGTAGTACCTGTAACAAGGCGTCACGGCGAGTCACGACCAGTGGCGGAACAAGGGGTGTAAAAATGGGGGGGCACCCGGGGGGGGGGGCACCAGCCTAAAATTGGGGGCTTTTGCCCCCCCCCCCGCAGTTCCGCCTCTGTTACCACCTACGATTTATTTGCGATTTTTTGAGCCTACTCTTGTCAAAATTGAATTTACAGTTTCGGCTACCCAAAACAGACAGACAGACACACGGCTACTGCTATAGTATATTAGATATTAGATGGCTTAAGAAGATGAAGAAGAAGAACAATAACATCAATAGTTAGAACAGCATCAACGACAGCAACAGTAACAATAATAACAACAACAACAACAGCAACAATACTAAGAACACTAAAATCAACAACAATAATAACAACAACTGCAAGAGGAGAGAATAAATAGATGTAGGGTAAATTATATTATAATCTCACTCCTGTGGTTCTCACAATGTATTAATATATTCCCATCTTCATGGAAGAGACCAGCTTGGGAGTGGAGAAACTGGTTTCCACTCCCAAGGGAGTGGCTCATGATATAATGATAGCTTTGATGCTAGCTGCTCAACACCTTGAGGTGAAAATCATTAACCGGGGCAGGGTAAATAAAAAATACTTTATACTTTTTACTTACTAGACGTTGGCCTAAACCTGATCACTGTAGAGCGTAAGAGAATCTTCCTGCTTAGATTATCGTGGCAAAGCGTTGTTGTAGCTTAACAGAACGTTGCGTCGTTTTGTCACCATTTATCAATGATCTGTTTGCGTGTCACATGACAATATGGATAACTGTCTCATACAAACGCTTCCAGCCATATAAACTTGCATGTCGTATCGTATAAATTAGCGCGTTCCTGCTGCCCTTTACACAGGTGTCCACAGCCACTCACTTATCACCTTGTCGTCGAGCAGGTCGCACCTCGTCCCTCTGCAAGTCAGGACAACAAGCTACCGCGGCCAAACTGATCTATACGTGCACAAACTTACAAAACGTATAGTATTATCTCTGTACGTACATCTTCAGTTCTTTTCGGACTACTGTGTATGTGTAGGTAAGTGCTGTGATATACGTGTTTTACTCCATGTAGTCTTGTATGTGTCACTCATGTAGTCTTGTATGT
The DNA here is from genome assembly GCA_016584305.1 of Chionoecetes opilio. NCBI lineage: Eukaryota > Metazoa > Arthropoda > Malacostraca > Decapoda > Majidae > Chionoecetes > Chionoecetes opilio. Next base: position 19,136 of record JACEEZ010006750.1, read on the forward strand.
GTATACCCTCAGCGCTACTTTGACTATTTTACTGTACTGTAGGTATGTACAGTTTACCATTAAATGGCAAGGGTAATCGATTCCACTGGTTCGATTTTTTCGTCTTCTTTTCGTCCACCAAGTCGTGTTCCAGCCGCCTTGACGGCAAGAAGCTGACTCCCGGATTCGCTGGTTTCCCAGCACCCTTTTTCCTTATCAGCCAATGACCATCCATTCCATCGAACCAGAAGAGAAGGGATACACAAGGGGAGGGGGAATTAACACCCTCCCCCTAGCTCTCACTCTCACTCTCTCTGTGTGTATATGTCAGTATATGCATGTATGTGTGTATATGTTGTTGTTGTTGTTGTTGTTGTTGTTGTTTTTACATCACAAAGGACTGGCTAAGGGCACAGCAAATATGGGTAACCCAAAGCCCGCTTAGTTGCTAGTCCCTATAAAGAAGACAGTAAGAGAATAAAATAAAAAAGAGGGCTGAGCCAATTTAGTGTCGGGAGGTGTCTTGTTACTCTTCTTTTGAAAAGATTTAAGTCATAGGAAAGTGGAAAAATAGAAACAGGAAGAGAGTTCCAGAATCTACCAGTGAAAGGGATGAAAAAGTAAAGATACTGATAAACTCTTGCATTAGGAAGATGGACAGAATAGGGATGAGAATGAGTAGAAAGTTTTGTGCAGCGAGGCCGTGGGAGGGAGGGAGGCATGCAGTTAGCAAGTTCAGAAGAGCAGTGAGCATGAAAATAACGGTAGAAGAGAGCAAGAGAAGCAACATTGCGGCGGTGATTTAAAGATTGAAGACAGTCAGTCAGAGGAGGGAGTTGATGAGACGAAAAGCTTTTGACTCGACCCTGTCAGAATCAGAATATAAAAAGAGAAAGCAGGAGATGGGGAAGTGGGGACAGGGAGAAGAATAGATGGGTGAGAGAAAGGAGGCTAGTAAGAGAAAAAGTCTCCGGGGCTTGACCCAGGTGCTGTATGTGTTTGTATGTTTTTGTTGTGCGTCGATCTCGACCTAACGACACGCTTTCCCATCTCGCACGAGCAAACAGAAACCACTCTGGGGCGGCTTGGCAGGACATGGGCCTCGGAAGATGGTGCTCCGGACACACCCAGGACAACCCCGCGCACACCATTTCTTCACTTTTGTTTTTTTTTCTTTTTTTTTTTCTTTCTTCAGATTTGACTTGTTTTCTTCTTCTCTTCGTTCTTCTTTCTTCTTCTCTTCTTTCTTCTTATCTTGTTTTTGTTGTTGTGTTGTTGTTTGTTTCTTGTCTTGTTTTGGGTTTGTTTTGCTTTTTCTGTCACTGCCATGTACGCGCGCACACCCCGATACTCCTCGGCACCCCGCACGGGCGGCTGGCGTCATTTCTCCACCACATCTCTCGCGTTCCAACATATACAAACAGGAGGAAGGAAATTGTGAAAAATTTAGTGAAAGAAGTCTGAGATTAAAAGGTTTTTTTTGTTTTGTTTTATTTTTTCCAGAGATTGGACAGGGGAAGAAGGACTCCGTAGAGCGGAGGGACCTACAGTTTTTCGTGGGATCCGAACCACTGATAGAGAGGGGAAGGCGAGCGGAACGGAGTGGATTGTAGGAGTATAAAGTTTTGCAGCAGCGTAAAAAAAGGGTAAGATTACCTCCGTATAGCAGAGGGGTCATTGGATTTAATGTGGCCTCGTCCGAACCACGGTAGGATAGTAGCAGTGAGATAGAGGAGGGGGAGGGGGTGGGAAGTGGAACGGAGTGGATTGTAGGAGTAAAAAGTTTTGTAGTAGCATAAAAGGGGGGACAGGATACCTTCGTAGAGCGAAGGGGTCATTGGAATTTATGTGGCCTCGTCCGAACCACGGAAGGAGAGTGAGAGTAGGTGAGAAGGACAACGGAGAGAATTACGACCGAATTTGCTTCCCCACCGACCGACAAAAGTTTACAACCCGACGGACGATCCGAAAGACAACCAGTCTTCATCCCCGCTGTGTGTGGTGGTGAAACCAGGTCTGCTCCCCCGCGGGTGTGGAGGCCGTCGGTGATGACGCAAGGGTCCGGGTCTCGAACTTTAAACTTGGTTGCCTTGCGCCGCCATCAGTCTTGGCTTTCCTGTGAGACTCGCACGGAGGGAGGACAGATGGTTAGAGAGTGTGGTTATGGGGGGGGATCCATGCGGAAGACGGACCGTCGGCGGCTGCCCTGGTCACGGTCATTTAGCCGTGGCCACCCATGGCCTGTCAGTCTTGGCCCGCCTGGATGGAAAACCCTCCGGCCCTGAACCGTTGGAAGAGGTGCAGGGCGTTGCACGCAGCACCAGCCTTATCAAAAAAAAAAATGTTTTAAACAAAAAATATGAATACAAAGCTATAAGACAATAAGTGAGAAAAAAAAAAAAAAAAACAGCCGGGACCGACTGCGTGCCTCGCCCTGAGGAAACCTGTTGGAAGAGTGTGGTTATTTCAGGACAGGAAAAGGATAGGGTCGTGGTTGTGTGAACACTGTTGAGGAATCCGTTTGTGGCAGAACGTGGTCTCGGCCTGGGCTGCCGCGACTCGCTGCTGCCAGCGGTTGGCACATCTCTAAAACAATACCACAGAGAGTGTGTAAGGAAGGTCTGGCCAAGCCTGGCCCTCCCCGGTGGGAAGCGGGTGGAAAAAAATGGGTTAGTGGAAATGACAGGAGTTAGTGGGAAACAGTGAAGTGATTATGTGTAAATTGGAAGTGGGGGGGGGTTGGGGTTTGGTGTTAGTAGGTTTGTTCGGGGAAGACGATAAGCTCGCGGGAGAGTGTCGATGCAGGTGTACATTGTGTCATGTGTGTGTTGGAACATGGTGAGTCGTTTTTGTGCTCTGTTGTATAGTGTGATGTTGATGGGAAGGATGTTGGTCTCCTCGTGAAGGGAGGAAGAGGTCCGGAAGTCGTACCACCTTACTCCTAGTGCGGAGCGTAGTGACTTGTTCTGGATCCTCTGTAGTTTGCGAAGATTGGTTTTTGCCACTAGAGAGAGGATGAGAGGGCAGTAGGTTAAGTGTGGTAGAACAAGGGCTTTGAAAAGATGCAATTTTGTGCGCGCGCAGCTGTAGCGGAACCTGCCCAGGCTGCTCTGTACTGTGGCCGCGATACCTAATTTGGCGTTTGTGTGGTGATTGAATCTGAGATGTTTTATCTATGTTAAGGCCGAGTACTATGTTATTATTACTTCGGGGGATTGGTGTGGGTTGTGGTAGAAACGGGTATAGATATATTAGTCTCGGCTTCTCGCTTTTTATATTAAAGTAAGTGACTTTAGTTTTTTGAGGGTGTGAGTGAATCCTCCACTTGAGTTCCCACAGGCTGGTAGCAGTGATTTCCCATTGGATGCGGTCAGTTAATTGATCTAATTGTCTGGAGCGTGCTAAAAGTGTCACGTCGTCTGCATATTGAATGGTCAGAGATTCTCGTTGTGTCGGGTCAGGTAGGTCATGAGTGTACATGTTAAAGAGAGTTGGGGAAAGGATAGGAGAGTTGTATGAGTGGATCCTCCCCAAACATGTGAGACATACTCCATACATGGGCGGATAAGGCCCCTGTAGAGAGCAAGCAAATGGGAGGGAGAAAAAAAAGGACGCAGACGCCACAAGACACTTAACTTCTTAGAAGCTGGTTTAGCAAGAGATGAGATGTGAGATATCCAGTTCAGATTTTTAGTAAAGGATAGTCCTAGAATGTTCATTGTAGAAGAAAGCGACAGTTGAGTGTCATTGAAGAAGAGGGGATAGTTATCTGGTAGGTTTTGTCGAGTAGATAGGTGAAGAAAATGGGTTTTTGAGGCATTGAACAAACAAGGTTTGCTTTGCCCCAATCAGAAATTATAGAAAGATCAGAAGTTAGGCACTCGGTGGCATCTCTCCGTGAATCACTTAGATCCTGTTGAGTTGGACGCCTAATAATCTGAAAACGTTGAAAAATGCAGGGTAGAATCATCAGCGTAGGAGTGGATAGGGTTTTGAGTTAGACTTAGAACAGGGGTTCCCAAACTCTTCAGCTCATCGACCCCCTACTAGAGTTTCAACATTTTCCTCGACCCGCACACATTTAAATGAAAATAGTATATGTTATGAAGAAAAAAAACGTAATACATACATGTTATGATTAAATGAATATGGGGAATTATAGTAGTACTTATAGATAGTAGTAGTAGTAGTAGTAGTAGTAGTAGTAGTAGTAGTAGTAGTAGTAGTAGTAGTAGTAGTAGTAGCAGCGTGCTGAGAATGTACTGGACTACTGGCTGCCCACTCATCAACGAGAGGGGGGAATACGCTCGCTCGCTCAGTACGAGAAGCGGACAGGAATAGTTCACGTACGGTACGATCTTGGGACAGAGGAGGGAAGCGAGAGGAGTGTGTGTGTGGATGGTGCGTGGGGCGGGGTACAGATCCGACGTGACGTCACAGACTAGCACCGAACCAAGTCAAAGCCGTCTCTATGTCAGAGTGACACAGAGGCGGCTTTGGTACCACTCGCATAACGATTGTTGGCAGCTGTTGCGTGCTAAAACTTTCCTCACCTAGCAATTCATCGACCCCCTAGCCATTTATTGACCACCTTTCGACCCCCTGGCGATTCATCGACCCCTTGGATGGTCCCATCGACCCCTGGGGGTCGATTTCGACCACTTTGGGAACCCCTGACCTAGAAGATCATTAATGAATAATAGAAAGAGAGTGGGTGATAGGACAGAGCCCTGTGGAACACCACTATTGATAGATTTAGGAGAAGAACAATGTCCGTCTACAGTAGCTGCAATAGAACGGTTTGAAAGGAAACTTAAGATGAAGTTACAGAGAGAAGAATAGAAACCGAATGAGGGTAGTTTTGAAATTCAAGATTTATGCCAGACTCTATCAAAAGCTTTTGATATGTCAAGGGCAACAGCAAAAGTTTCACCGAAACCCCAAAAGGAGGATGACTAAGATTCAGTTAGGAAAGCTAGAAGATCGCCAGTAGATCGCCCTTTACGGAAACCGTACTGACGATCAGATAGAAGATTGTGAGCAGATAGATGCTTAAGAATCTTCTTATTATGTATAGATTCAAAAACTTTAGAGAGGCAGGAAGTCAAAGCTATAGGACGGTAGTTTGAAGGATTAGAACGATCACCCTTCTTAGGAACAGGTTGGATGTGAACAAACTTCCAGCAAGAAGGAAAGGTGGAAGTAAATAGACAAAGACGGAAAAGTTTGACCAGGCAGGGTGCAAGCACAGAAGCACAGTTTTTGAGAACAATAGGAGGTACTCCGTCAGGACCGTAAACCTTCCGAGGATCTAGGCCAGAAAGGGCAAAGAAAACATCATTACGAAAGATCTTAATGACAAGCATAATATAATCAGAGGGTGGAGGAGAAGGAGGAACAAGCCCTTCATCAACCAGAGTATGTGGTTTTTATTAGTATTTTTCTAAATAAAACCTTAAATTAAGGGGGTAAAAACCCGGGGGTTTGCCCCTTTCTTTTTTTTCTTTTTTTTTCCTTCCCCCTTTGTTTTTGGGTTCCTTTTTTCCTTTTTCCTGTTTTTTGGGGAACCGGGGGGAAACCTTTTAAATTTTTTAAATTTTGGTTTGGTTGGCCCAAAAAAGCCAAATTCCCCGGGGAGGGCGGGTCCCCCCCGGGGTTAAAATAATTTTTGGGGGGGGGTTTTGGTTTTAAAGAAGCCCCAATTTTTGTTTCGTGCCCATAAACCCGGGCCCGGGTTTTCCACTTAACCCTTAACTAGGATTCCCGTTTGGTTTTTTTTTGTTTTTGTTGTTTTTGGGGGGGGGGTTAGTAACCCCGGTCCTAAATTCACCATTTTTTTGGTTGTTTTTGTTTTGGGCCCTTCTCCTGGGGGGTGGTCCCGTTTGTGTGTGGAGGGGTTTTTGGGGTTTTTGGGGACCCCCCTTTGGGGTTTTGGGTGGGACCCGGGGTGAGGGCTTCCTGGTTTGGACCGGGGTGAACCCAACACAGCCCAAAAGTTGTTTTTGGGTTTTGTTGTTTTTTTTTTTTTTTGGGGGGGTTTTTGGGAAAGCATTGAATCTTCATTTCCTTTAATTATTTTTTTTTTTTTTTTTTTTTTTTTGCTTTTTTTATTTTTTTTTAAATCGAAAAAGTTTAGGGGGAAAGGGGTTTATTTCCCTTAAAAGAATTTTCCTTTGCCCCCCAAAAAAGAGTGTTTTATTCCTTTTTGAATCTTTTAGAATTCGCCTTAAATTCCATGGGCCCGTAGGCCCCCAAAGCCCCCTTTTCTTTCAAACCATATAAATTTTTTTCCCCCTAATTTAATAATTTTAAATGTTATTAAAATTTTAAAATTCTTTAAAAGGTGATGGGGGGCCCTTTATTTCTAAAAAGGGTTAAATTTTTTCTTTTTCCCCCCAAAGTGTCACTTTTTGGAACTTTTAAACGGGGAGTTCCTGATTTTTACCCCAAAAAAGTTTTTTTTTTTGGGGGTCCAACCCCCCCGATTTTGGTTTTTTCCCCTTCGGGGTTTCCCCGTAATTTGTTAAGGTTTTTTTTTTTTTTTTTTTTTTTTTTTCTATAAACCATTAATTTTCCTTATTTAAAATCTGGGAAATATAAAAATTATTAAATAATATTATTAAATAATATATTTTTTTTTTATTAATTATTTTTTATTTTTTTTTATTTTTTTATATAATTATTTTATATATATATATATATTTTAAAAATTTATAGATTTATATATTATATATATATATTAAATATTATATATAAAATATATATATAATATATATATATTATTATATATATTATATATATATATATATTAATATAAATATATATATATTTTATATATATATATATTATAAAAGGTAAAAATATATTATTTAAAATATAAAATTTTAAATAATATATATAAAAATTATATATTTTACAATACATATATAAATTACTTATAATATATAAAATATAATATATATAAATATATATTATATTATATATATTTTAATATATATATAAAATTAAATTAGGAGTTTTTTGTAATTTTGTTAGCATTCCCTTGGGGGCGGGCGGCTCAAATCATTTTTTTGTAGTGCTTCGGGACGGTGTTTGTTGTATTTTTTTGGCCGTCTTTGACCGCCCCATAAAGATGCGAAGTGAAGGGCTTTTTAAATAGCCGGTCTCCCTTTGCCACGCAGCCTATTCCCGGGAATGTCGTTGATTGGTAAAAGCTTTTCCTGTCTTCAAAAGAAACGAGGAAGACGGGGAAGAAAACTATTTTACCAATCAACGCCCATCGGAAAATGGGCTGCGTGGCAGGCAACCGGCTAGAGTACCTGTTTTATATGGGAGTAGCGACAACTCTTTTGTGGGCGCCATTTTTTGGTCCCAAGGCCTTTTTTCGTTAAACCCAAGCCCCGGGGGAATTTCTAAAGGCAGACCCCCAGTATCATGTTATACATGTATAAAGGATAGACTTTTATCTTCGGAAATTTTTTTGTTCTAAATATTATCACAAAAACATAGTAAAACACATTAAAAAAAAGGTCATTATGAGACTAAAAGAAATCCCCTGAACTTAACTTTCACTTAAAAATTTTCCCCTCTGAAAAACTTTATGGGACAACTTATGCATGGACTATATCCAATAGAAGCAAAATTTATTAAGCTTTCCATTGCTATATTTCGTTGCTAAAAAAATGCGGTAGTAGCAGTAAAATTTTAGCTTTAAAATAAATGCGCGGCGGGGGCTCGCCTCTCTCTCTCTCTCTCTTCCTTCTCTCTCCTTCCTCTCCTCTCTCTCTCTCTCTCTCTCCCCCCCCTTTCTCCCCCTCTCTCCTTTTCTCTTTTTCCTCCCCCCTCTTCCTCTCTCTCTCTCTCTCTCTCTCTCTTTTTCCTTTTCCCCCTCTCTATATACGGGGCCGGATTTAGGGAGTGGGCAAAGTGGGCAGTTTGCCCAGGGGCCTCCACAATAAAGGGGGCCCCAAACAATCAGGGGGCCTCCCCCAATCGGGGGGCTTCCACAATCAGGGGGCCTCCACAATCGGGGCCCTCCACAACAGGGGGCCCCACAATCGGGGGCCCTCCAAAATTTCAGGGGCCCCCTCCACAATCGGGGGCCCCTCCACAAATCGGGGGGCCTTTCCACAATCGGGGCCCCCAAAATTTCAGGGGGCCTCCCCCAATCCCAAAAAGGGGGCCCCCACAATCAGGGGCCTCCACAATCAGGGGCCTCCACAACAGGGGGCCTCCACAATCGGGGGGGCCTCCCCCAATCGGGGGGGCCTCCACAATGGGGGCCCCCTTCCAAAATCAGGGGACCTCCAAATCGGGGGGGCCTCCACAAATCAGGGGACCTCCAAAAACAGGGGCCTCCAGAATCAAGGGCCCCCCCAAAATTGGGGGGGCCTCCACAACCCAGGGGGCCCCCAACAATCAGGGGGCCTCCAAAATCGGGGGCCTCCCAAAATCAGGGGCCTCCAAAATCAGGGGCCTCTACAATCGGGGGGCCCTCCACAATCGGGGGGCCCCCAAAACAAATCAGGGGGCCTCCCCCCAAAATAGGGAAAAAAAGGGCCTAGCGGGGGCCTGGGGCCCCCACAATCAAGGGCCCCCCCCAAAAGGGGGAAAAATGCCTAACGGGGCCCTGGGGTTTCCCACATATATCAGTTTTTTTTCTTATTTATTTATTTACTGTTTTTAAATGCTATTTTTTCCCCATCCCCCCCCCTTTCCCCCCCAAAACAAGTTTGGGGGCCGGGGGGGAAAATGCGGGGATTTTTGGGGTTTGGGGTAAAAAAATTCGGGGAAACCCACATATTTTTTGAGTTAGGACTGTAGTAGGTTAAGTGGTAAAATTCCCTAGATCTATGGAAAAATAGATTGCATTTTTTTCAAAGGGTCCAGGGACGTGGGGTTTTGATTCCTTACAAACGGGAATGAAAACCCGGAGGGGCCGATCCCCCCCCCCCCCAAAAACCCCCCCCCACTTAGGGGGTTTAAGGGTTTAAAATTTTGATGGGTTTTACCGGGGGGCCCTAGAGGGGGGGAGCCCCCCGTTTTTTGATTATTGCTAAGGGGTTTTGGGTTTTAGATTAACGGGGGGCGAGGGGGGCAGACCCCCCCCGTTTAGGTTTTTTTAAAGTTCGGGGGAGGTCAAGGAGAACGGAGCCCCCCCCCGAAAAACCAAACGTTTCACAAAAAACTAAAAAAATACAAATGAGATAAAGGAAAGTACCCCTACTGCTTAGATAGGAAGTTTAAAAAAAAGTTTTTTTGGGATGATTTGGGAGGTTTTTGTATACAGTGGGGGGAAGGAGCAAATCTATAATAATCGTAGGGGAAAAAAGTTTAAAACCAAAAATTTTAATTTGGATAAAGAGTATGTATGAAGTGGCAAAAAAAAGGGCCCAAAAACGGTAACTTTTCATAAACCAAATGTAATGAAAGAAATGTAAGAAAAGCCAAAAACATTGAAATTTTATGAAGACATGGAGATATTAATTAGAAAAATACTAATCAAAAAAGGATAGGGAGTAGGGCTTTAAAAAAACTTTTTTAAAAAAAAATGGAAGGAAGGTTTTAAAGTAAAGAACTTTTGTTTAAGCAGGTCAATATGGATTACCAGAAGTGTAAAACAATAGCAGTGGAAAAAAATCCAATGAATTGAACTTAAACATAGCCAATCTCCAATACCCCCTTTGAACATAGGTTGGGAAGAATATGAAATTTGGGAAAGGCCCAGTCAATAAAACACCAAAAAATGTGGGGTCATTCTTATAAAAAAACTCAGGATTTAAAATAATGGTTTTTCGATGGAAACTGAGAAAATTCTTTAGAATCCAACGGTAAACCCAAAAAATACAACCAAAATTGGGGTAGAGTATTATGGCTAGGCAGTAGAAATTTAACCCAAAAATTTTGGCAATTTTTATCGGGTTTAAAAAAATTTTTTATACAAAGTATCTTTTTACAAAATTGAACATTCATTGGGGTTTTTAAGGGGGGGGTATTCAAGGGAGAATGCGTCCAAGGGGGGAAAACTTTTAAACCCGGGGGGAAAATGTCCCGGGAGGGGGAATAGTCCAGGGAAGATGGGTCTACACCCAATCCAAAAAGGGTCCTATTAAAAGGGAAAATGATTAAAAAATTGCACAAAAGGGCTTGAATTAAATTTTGTGAAAAAAACAAAATTTTTTAAAAACAAATACATACATACCCTATAACATATCCCCATTAAATTTTACAATTTGGGAAAATCACAGTATTTTTGAAAAGGGAAAAAAATTTTGGCTAATTTATATTTCACTGAAACAGTAATTATTTTAAAGCCAATCTTATCATGTTTTCCCCTTTTTAAAAGTATGTCTTTACAAATGTCATGACTGTACTTAATATTTTTTTTCCAGCTTTCTCATTGGTTTTTAAATTTTGGGTACCAAGATCTACTTTCCTCTTCCTCCCGTATCCTTTTTTAAATTTTAGCAAATTTTTTCTTCTTTCAATAAAAAAAGAAGGCGAGCATTAATGAACTTTGTGAAGTTTTTTTTCTTGGAAAATTTTGGCAGGGGGGGGAGTTCAAAATTTCTTTAGAGATTTCTGCCCCCAAACCAAAAACATTTTTTAAAATTAGTTTCCCTTTTAAAAAAACCTTGGGGTTTCCTGAAACTCTACTTGGAGGGTCATGTCATAGGCCCTTTTTTCCCAAAAAAAACAACAAGTCCCCCCTTTTTTAAATTCCCTTTTGCGAGGTAAGTCCTTGCTGAGGAAATTTTCCTGATTGGGGGCAGCTATAACTTCCCTTAAGGGACCCCGGTCACAAATCTTTTTAATTTTTTTTTGATACTGTGAACACCCAAAAGCCCCATCAATTTTTACCGCTATCATGCTCTGCCAGGTTTTGTCATGTTCCCTTTTCCCTTAAAAAAATTGATTTTGGCAAACTTTTAGGGTCCCCTGAACCCTATCATTCCTTTTTCTAAAAAATCTGAGAAAGAACTCCCTTCATCCTTGGGCGTAACTACCTGAGCAGGAAAATGTCCCTAAATGAGCAACATTAAAAAATTTTCCCAAAGCATACTTGAAATCAAGGGGGGAGGGTAAACAAAGGGTTTTTTCACCTACAAGTGAGAATAAAATTTTCAAAGGAAATCTTGAGTCAGTTTTTGATGTGAAAATTTGATGGTCAGCATCAAAAGGGTCCCCCTTTCAATCCCCCAAAAAAGAGTATTTAAAAAAATTTCCCGGTTTGTATGGGGTTTCCAATCTCCCCTGATTTCCAAAACTGTACACTTTTGAAAATGTGAATCAAATTCTTGTAAGAAAAATTTTCAGGGTTCCTCATATTTTTTTGGGTCCAATCTACTAAGTCCCAATACAGGATTCCGACTGGTCATAAGATTAAACCAAAAGGCCCAAAATTTTTCAATCACCCCCTGCTGTTGTCAGGGCCCTCCTCCCTTTCCTTTCCCCCTTTTTCCCCAACCCGGGTAAAAAGGGTTTGGTGGTTTTGAATTTTACCAAAATGGGTTGGGAAATGGCCATTTTTTAGGGGGGTTCAAATTTTAAACCCCCTTTTTCCTGGTTTGGGTCCTTTGGTAACAATAACCTTGGTTTTGTTGGGGCTTTTCCAAAATTTAGAAAAATTTTAAAGTTTTTAACTTTCCCCTTTTTCTTGAAACCAAATCCCCAAAAAAATAAATTCCCTTTTAAAAAAATTTTTGGGGTTTTGTAACTTTCCAACTTAACCCAAAATCCTGGCATTAATTGTTGCCATTTTTCTTTGGGGCCCCCTTTCATTGCAGGTTTCCTAAATTAAATCCTTGTGGTAAAATCCCCCATTTGGAAAATTTTTTTTGGGTTTTTCCACATTTTCTTCCAACGGGTTTGAAAAGCCCCCCCATTAAAAAAAAGGTGGTTAATGGGGTTCTTTGGGGAAAACACAACTCCCCCAAAAATTTTAAACCCAAAATTTAAAACCCCTTTTTTGGGGAATTTTTAAACATCAAGTGTCAGGAACCCAAAATTTTTTCCCCCAACATTCACGTTTACCACTTTTCCCCTGTCAAAAACATTTCCCCGAACCCCAAGGGGGTTAAATGGTTTTTCATCCCCCCTTTTAATCCCTGGGGGGCAGTTTATAGGGGAAATGCTTTTGTAAGGATGAAATTTTCCCTTTAAAAAAGGGTTTGATCCCCCCCTGGGTAAAACCAAAGAGCCCTTGGGGGTTTTTGCATTTCCCCGGGGTTTTTGGTTGGGGCAACCCCAGAATTTTTTTTCCTCATATTTCCCTTAAAAGTGTTTTTTTTTTCCAATGTTTCCAAACTTTCTTTTTTAAAATTAAATTTTTTTCACCTTAAAATTTTTTAAAACATGTTTAAAAAACATTTTCCCTAAGGGGAACCCGGCTTAAAAGGGAAATTTTTTCTTCCTTGGCAATCCCCCCTTTTTGGGGAATGGTCTTCACTAAAAATTTTGTAAAGATGAGAAAGAAAGAAAAAAAAAACCTTTTTAATAAAAATTTATTTTAAAATTATTGGTTTAGAATAAAATTTTTTTTTTATATTTTTAAAATTTTTTTATTTTTCATGTTTTTTTGGTTTGTTTAATGATTTTATTTTCCCCTTAATGGGGATGAAAAAAAACTTAGGAATATTGGTTTTTTTGGGGTGGCCCCGGTTAAAAAATTTTTTTTAAAAATCCCCAATCTTGGAAAATTTCTTATAAAAAAACTAAAAGGAAATGATGAGATAAAAAAAAAAAAAAAAAAATTATATATAAAAATATATTTTTATATATATATATATAATATATATATATATAAAAAAAATATATAAAGAAATTAATATTTTATAAAGTTTGGTTTGAAATGGGCCAGGTTTTATAAAAATTGGGGGGGGGTTTATCCCCCACGTTTTTCCGCCAACCAAAAAGGCACATTTTTGGCCGGAAAACTTTCCTAAACCCCCAAATTTTTTTCCCGGGGTTTTCCCCCCCACCCTTGGAAAATTTTTAAACCAAATTGTTCCCCAAACAAGGAAACATTTAAATTATTATAAAAAATAAAAAAAAAAAAATATAATACTATATATAAAAATTTTATATATATATTAAAAAATAATAATAAAATGTATAATATATTATTTAAATTTAAACCCTTATAAACCGAAAAGTTAAAAATTTAATAACCAAAAGTTTTTTCCAACAAAATATCCCCCAAATCGGAATATTTTTTATTGGGGAGGTAAAAGTTGGCCCCCCCTGTTTTTAAAAATTTTTTAAAAAATTTTTTAAAAGATTTAATAAACAAAAACCCCCTTAACGGCCCTTGGGGGAAGGGGTACTTTACCGAAAGTTGGTTAAATGGGGGGGATCCGGGTTTTTTTTTTCCCTAAAAAAAGCTTT